>JACVVK020000004.1:3772500-4095000 GCA_018292915.2 Batillaria attramentaria
GCGAGAAGAGTTGTGTGTGTGTGTGTGTGTGTGTGTGTGTGTGTGTGTGTGTGTGTGTGTGTGTGTGTGTGTGTGTGTGTGTGTGTGTGTGTGTGTGTGTGTGTGTGTACGTGATGTCCTTAGCTGGAAAGTTTCTGACTTGTTCGGTATTAAGTGTTATTTGTAGAGACAACTGTCTGCTTAGCGTAAATTACTAAATAGCGATTAGATACGGGAAGGGGAAGGGGGGTGGGGGGGGGGGGGTGGGGAGGGGGGAAGAGTTTGCATATCCACACGAATATGTTTATTTTGTCCTTTCCTTTTTCGCCAAGTTTCAAGACAAGACAAGAAGAGAGAAACAGAGTAAATAAAATAAAATGAAATTACATTAAATTTAAAAAAAAATAGATTAAAAAAAATTAAAACTGAGATAAAATACTAATGGCCAATATATATATGTTCCTTTGCTCTCTTTGATCGCATGCGCTATATGCCCGTCTTCTCAAACATGTTGAGAGAAGAGCTAATTAGTTTGAACCCAGTTTGAACTAGTCTTTAGAACTTACACAAGTGAAGAAAACAATAATCAAAAGACAAAGAGAGCCACAAGGAAATCAGCTGCAACCCTATCACAAAAACCTCCTCCCTCCCACCGCCTCACCCACCCTCAAAAAGAAAGAAACAAAGAAACAAAAAAACACAAAAACAAAGAAACAAAGACACCCCCCCCCCAAAAAAAAAAAAAAAAAAAAAACCACAAAAAACCACAAAAAAACCCGAAGAAGCAAAGAAACAACAACAACAAAGAAACAACAACCAAAAAAAAAAAAAAAAACCCAAAGAAACAAAAACAAACCCCCAAAAATAAAGAAAGAAAGAAAGAAACAAACAAAAAGCTGCACAAAATACAAGCATGGTGAATTCTCTCCCTCCTCAGATTTTATGGACCTGAGAGGAAGCTCCGTAAACATTAATTGGCGGCTTACAACTGAGTATCTCGACCAGAAATCTGTACAGGCAACCTTAAAATCGGTTCCAGAAATCGGCGGTTTGCGTCATCGGGGTTCACCCGTGCTCATGCTGAGTGTAAATGAGGTAAGAAGTGGTATTGTACATCTGAGATCCGCCAGTGTGAGAAGTCAGTCTCAAGGACGTCACATCATAAAATAACAAAGTAGGTCAAAGTCTACGTCATCATGTCGGAAGTGAGTAGGCAGAAGAGGAAGCGAACTGACCGACATCAAAGAGAATGAAATGATAGTGTATGTTTTGAATTGATTCCTAATATTTCCCCCCTTCATAAAAGAGCGCGATTCATCGTGAAGTAGGCTAGCATAATGACAGACCCTGGTTAAATCGTCAAAACGAAATGGCCGGGGATCAAACAAAGTGTCTTTCTTTGAAATACCGTCCGGCTTGACTTGGCCATTGACTGCGTTGCGGTGGTTTCGGGATCGGTCTGTGGTGTGAGGTAACAGAGCCCTGCCACCGATGCGAGAGGTTAGGGTTCGAGTCCAGACTGAAGCATCGAATTGTTCAGTTGAAGCATGTGTGCATGGCGCCGTGTATTCGGGCTGACCCGACGAGGGGGGGGGGGGGGACCCTGCGGGTACTCCGGCTTCCCCTCTTGCTCTGTTTTTGGAAATGTTCGTTCCACAAAAATTCGGAATGTATGCAACAATAAACTCGAAACTTGAACAGCTGGTTTGACCACTCGCACAAGGGTGGGTGGGTGTTTTGGAATTTAACGTCCTTTTCCACCACACACGGGTGATATCAAAGACGGGGCAACAATGAAAAAGCCAGCACAAATATCTGGCCTCAGCCGGGATACGAACTCAAGACCCGAGCATTAGAAGTCCAACGCTCTACAATTCGGCCACCCCGGCTCCCCCCACTCGCACAACGCGAGATAATAATAATAATGAGTATTGTATAGGCGCTTTACCCAATTTCATGAATCGGCTCAAAGCGCCGCGAACTGAACCCAACACGCACGCTCACGTGAATCACACACTGGACATAAACACATTACAATCACGTGGTGCGAAGGGTCAGCTCAGTTATTTAAATTTGCGGAATTTACAGAGATGTGCTTATGCCTGGTGTGTGAGAGAAAGCGTTTGATTCACGTCAGCGTGCGTGTTGTTCTTCTTCTTGTGGTTCGCCATCTACACCGTCAGGCCAGATAGTGAGATAAATGATGTTGTTTTTTTTTTTTTTCCAGCTCGTCTCTGTTTCCATAGAGCTTGGATTGTAGTGGAGTTTCTGCTGACCATACTTCATGTCTTAACTTTTTAACTGTTATTCTTAGTGCTTGTTTAACATAGTTTAATGTGAGGCAATGCCAGTGCTTCTTCTCTTTAAATTGTGTTTTAGCCAATGACTGAGTGTGTGAATGTGTATAATTATGTATTTATATGGTATGTTTGTGTATATCAATTGTGTTTTATTATCAAGAGGAGCAAAGCAAATTCTTCTTAATTGTAACTAAGAAGCAATAAATCTATCTAATCTAATCTAATCTAATCTAACTGTTGAAGTAGCTTGCACTGTTGTAGAACATGCTCAATGGTTTGGTGCGTGTTGTAATCTTGAAATATGCACGTTTACTGCAATGATTAATTTTATCAGCCGTTCTTTTTGTGGTAAGTAGAATGTTCAACACAGCTCTAGTGTTAGTGTGTACGGGACAGATCCAGGACAATGCCAAGGAATAAACTCCCTACTGGTTTGCTGGCACAAAGAAGCTACAGTCGCTACTTCCAACGCTTAATCTATTGATTAATTTCACCAGCCGTTCCGGTCCCTTTTGTGGGAAGTAGGATGTTCAGCGCACCTCTAGTATTAGTGTGTACGGGACAGATCCAGGACAATGCCAAGGAATAAACTCCCTGGTGGTTTGCTGGCACAAAAATAGCTATAGCCACAACTTCTGACGCTGCCTCAGGGGACTTAAACACTTCACAGCTTCCAAATCCTTCCCATTTCTCACCCTGCGCTTCTGTTTGACTGTCTAAGTTAGGAGCAGTTTTCCTCTGCAAAAAACAGACTAAGGTCTAATTCACATCAAGGCCTCACGGGAGAAGGAAGACGCCGACGTTGCCAAATTCGATTCCAACGACTTTGCACTGACAAAACTGGAAGCACTTTTATGTAAAAGAGGAAGAGACTAGAGCGGCTAGGAATACACTGCCGAAGGGCCTGAGGGGGAGTTTAAGCCAACGGGGGTAATTTTTCGACTTGTCAGCGAAATGTTCTTTCCAAAGTCTACGTTTCCTTTTTTTCTGTCATTTTCTCTGTTCAAAAATAGATACAATGCTCTCTCTCTCTCTCTCTCTCTCTCTCTTTTTTTTTTTTAGGGGGGGTCTCCTGCCTCTGCCTTAGTTTTACATTTTCATTTTGTAGTCTAGCAACGGCAAATTATAAACTGGCACATGTGCTACAATTTCTACCGTTGAAAAATAAAGTTTCATTGTCATTGTCATTGTCATTGTCTCTCTCTAAACTCCGTTCACCGGCGCGCTGTCAAACTCTTACACTCGGGTAATTCTAGTACCGACCAAAAGTTTAAAATCCTCAAACTTCTACCTCTAAAACAGCATCTGGAGTTTAACAAATGCTTACTGATGCACAAAATTGTTTACTACAAAGCCCCAACATATCTTCATCAACTATTTAATTTCGAACATGATAAACAGCACAACACAAGGAACAGTCTGCTCCCAGTGCCTCGTCCAAGGGTTGATATATATAAAAGTAGCCTGTCTTTCTCAGGGGCATCCATATGGAACTCTTTACCACTGAGTATCCAAAACGTTTCCAAATTCATAAACTTCAAACAAATTCTACACGATACGCTTATCTGACCATATACATAGAAATGTGTTACATACATGTTTTGAAATATTAGAGACGACTGTAAAGTTCTTATTTGGCACACAGCCAGTATCATCAGCAAATGCCACGTATGTTTTGATTTGTTTATCGTGTGTATTTTTCTCTCCTGTATTTCCCTTAGATAGTTTATACTTTTTTCCTTCTTTATTGTTTGTTTGTTTGTTTTGATTTTTTTTTCTCAATACCCTTTTATGTAGAATAGCAGGACAGCACGTAAGATAGGCAGCAATGCCTAAATGCTCTATCCTGAATAAAAAAACGTATCATCATCATCTCTCTCTCTTTGAACTGGGTCACTGCCCTTCGACACACACAGTAAATCGGTTGTCTTCTCTCGTCAATCCGTGAAAAACGATACCCAAAAAAAAAAAGCCGGCCGCAAAGAGTATATATATGCCACATGGGAGGCATTCTTTACAACACTACACTGTTCCCCGCTTACACGCGCAGACAGCCAGATAATAAACGGGTCCTTTAGATGTGGGTCAGAGTCAAGAAGACCAAACTCCCTCTGGGAGAAGCATCGGCATAAATCTGCGAAAGACACGACAGTGCCAGTAGATCCCTTCTTCCGATACATGCTACCATGCTTGTGAGGAGAAAACCCGGATGGCTGATAAGCGGGGTGAAATACGATTGGTCTGAGCTGAAGGAACTGACTAGGTGCGAGCTGACAATACGAGGGAACTGTCACTTTCGAAGCTTTGGCTCTGCGTAGGAAGCATGACTAGAAAAGCCTTCTGACTTATTAAAAAAAAAAAAAGGGGGGGGGGGGGGGGAGAAAAAAAAATGTAACTATCCGTTAAGCCTGCTCTTAACTGGGCACAGCGTGCGAAACACACATGTGAACATCACAGTCGTTGCTGAACTAAACTGAACGCAGCTGTGCTCGGTGACAAACCGATTGAAGATGCACTGTCCGCCACGTTTGCGCGCCGACGGAGTGACGCAGTAGGCCTACAGCCAGTCAGAATCTGTTGTGGAAACCACAGTCACAGTTGTGGCTTTGAAATCCAGGTTGCTGTGTGACGCCACAGCGGCGAAAACCCCCCGAATTACAACTGTCACAACTGTGGACAGCACTGTGGCGCCGGCTAACCCGTAATAAATGATTCTAATTTTGTTTGGTGTTTTGCGATTTGTCACTTGTTTCTTTACTTGATAATACTTGAAACGCCCAAGAAGCAAAATAACAGATAATGTATGAGTTCTCAGTGCTGTAAACCATCGCTTTCTATTTTGAGCCAGAGTCCGCGATAGCAGTGTGGTACCTTTATTTGGCGCTGGAGATCAAACCAAATATACTTTACTGAACGTATCTTGAACAGCGTTTTTTTTATGCGTAGGCAATAAAAGGAAAATAAAATACAACAAAATTAATCAAATTAAATAAAGTGAAATAAAAAGCTCCAACTGGTGTCACAGATGATGTATGTGGTAGGTGATAGACGGGTGTCCATTACAAAGTAGAACACATACATTGGTTGCCCATAGCCGCGTGACTGAGCTATATAGTTAGTATACAAAGACGCACAGCAAAACAGATGTTTGCCTCTACTGTAAGACTTACTGCTTTGGGTGGTGTTGTGTAGTAGAGCTGAGCCGATAGTCTTCTGGCACCGGCGTCCCTCGTGGTCACGGTATCGGAAGAGGTTGTGGAATCTGTGTCGTCTTCAAAACTCCACGCTGATCCTGCAACACACACACAGGGAAAGAGCGACATTTAGTCAAGGGAATTGAATCTGCGAAGGTGTATGCCTTTAACAAGTGTATTCTTCCATGATGATGATGATGATGCTGACGATACGACGACGACAATGAAGACGACGATGATGAAGAAGATGGAGATGATGTATGATAGCGACATGGTGATTACGGCGTGGAGGAAAAAAAACAAACCAAAAGAAGACGATGAGTTTGCGAAACTGGAGGAAATGGGCAAAACGGAAACTGAGCTAAGAGTGGAAATCATTTAAAGAAAACGCGTTCCGTTTCTAAAGATGTCAAAAACGCATTACGTACAATTTCAAGCTTGAGAGGATTCCAAAAACACACACCTTTCAGACTTTAGGATCATTATCTCAGCCTCGGCTTTTTTCTTCTTTTTTTTTAAGACAGAAAAAAGAAATACTGCGAAAGAGAAATATTGACTCCTAAAGTGTGAGTGTCTTCTGCAGATTATCTACGGCTCTAGCCAGTGTTTGTAATTTTCTCGTGTACGACTGAAAGTGAACCCCCATTTGCGAAGTTTCTGTGGGTTTTAAATGAATTTGATTTTGTTCTCGTTTCGCTTCGTGTGTATGTGTGTGTGTGTGGGGGGGGGGGGGGGTCGGGGCAGTCGAGTGGTTGGTAGGGCACTGGACTTTCAATGCTCGGGTCTTGAGTTCGAATCCTGGATGGGAGAGCCAAACAGTTGTACTGGCTTTTTCCTCGTTGCCCCGTCTTTGATGTCACCCTTGTGTGGTGGAAAGGGGCGTTACTCATACACACCCACCCAGCCACCCACCCACCCACCCACCCACTCGTTTCACTTTCACTTCGTTAGAGTTTTGTGGTTGTATCGGGCATGTTTAGTAGGACTTCGTAAGGAGGACTACGCTGAGCCGCCGTAACCCATTGACACGCAAATCAGGTACGTTAGGGGTACCATTAGCTAATCGCAGCACGCTAGCCGCTAGCAGCCTCTACCGTGTAAACCTAATTTACATGTAAATGGGTCACGCTGCTCGGCGAAGTCCTCCTGGCGAAGTCCTCCTTGCGAAGTCCTCCTTGCGAAGTCCTCCTTGCGAAATCCTCCATACAAAGTCTTACTGAACATGCCTAATAATGCGGATAGAGTTATTATAACCTCCGTTATATTCTACGTTGGTAACACACACACACACACACACACACACACACACACACACACACACACACACACACACACACACACACACACACACACACACACACACACACACACAAATCAGGCCATTTAGAGCCACAGAGCTTTGAACCAACCAGGACGAAAAGAAACTCAATTCTGATTCTAACATTCATTATTTTCTCTCAGTTTTACAGAACATCGCCTAGCGCTACACCATCGTCTCCCGAGACGAACGGATGCCGACGACGACAGAACAAAGCGGCGACCCAGCCAGACGCAAGTCCCATCTTTTGTGTGATGGTTTTAACCGATTTACACTGCATCTCTTTTAGTAACACGATCGTTGGTGATGGGTGGAAGAGGAGAGGGTGCAACATAAAAAGGTGACAGAATTAATTATTCAACTCCGCAGTGAACTGGTGGTACTGTAATGGTTATGACGCTGACTCCAGAATGAGATGGGGGCGAGAATATAGATCTCCGTACTTAAGTTCCTGTTTGTCTATACCATCAGTGCAAAAAGGGCAAAGTGAGAGCGTGTGTGTGTGTGTGTGTGTGTGTGTGTGTGTGTGTGTGTGTGTGTGTGTGTGTGTGTGTGAGAGAGAGAGAGAGAGACAGACAGACAGACAGACAGACAGACAGACGGACGGACGGACGGACAGAGAAAAACAATGAAACGAAAAGATATTTATTTGGGAACAGTGGAAACTGCTAAGTCGCAGACCAATTTTCAAACTTGTCGTTACTAAAATCTTCAAGTACCGATCTAAAATACCCAAAAGGAACAAAATTCAAACAGACAGACAGAGCTGAGAAACAGAAACACAGACATGCAGAGAATTCACAACAGCATTCGCCGCGTCACGCCATACCGGCCGCTAACTAACATCACCATGGTCAAGGGAGACAAGGCTAAAGACTCCTGTTAGCGCTACCCCAAGTAATCAGCCCCCCCCCACCCCCCATACAAACCGTGCTACCGACTAATCACCCGGCCGCCACACTGAGACCTTCACACAGTGCGGCCAAGGCCCCACTATACGGGAGGGGGTGAAACAACATGGCCCGGCGTTTTTCGGGTGCTATAATCACAATCACCCTCATTCAGCAGTTTCCCACGCCGTTGCACCGCGGTTTTGTTGTTGTTGTTGTTGTTTGTTTGTTTGTTTGTTTTTTTAATTCCAAACGCCAACGCTTTGGATTTTCAGTTCTCGGTTAGAAAGGGGGAGCCGGGGTGGCCGAATGGTAGAGCGTTGGACTTCTGATGCTCGGGTCGTAAGTTCGTATCCCGGTTGGGGCCAAATATTTGTGCTGGCTTTTTCCTCGTTGCCCCGTCTTTGATATCACCCGTATGTGGTGGAAAAGGACGTTAAACCCTCAAACACCCACCCACCCTCTCGGTTAGAAAGACTGACAGGGGCCGGTTATCAACCCGAAATCGACTTGTACTGATGCAGTATACGCTCATGTTTAAAAATAACGGCATTAAATCAGAGCCGCATTCGTCGTCGAAAATTTTGAAGCGGCATAGCCAAGGTTGTCCATTTTGATTACCTCCCCGTGTATTAGTCGGCCACCCCAGAGACATTGCAGAGAGAGAGAGGGGTAGAGAGGAAGAGGCAGAGGGTGGGAGGCAGAGAGAGGGGGGTGGGAGAGAGCGAGAGAGAGAGAGGGGGGAGAGGGAGGGAGAGAGAGGGAGGAGGAGAGAGAGGGAGAGAGAGAGAAAGAGAGAGAGAGAGAGGGGAGAGAGAGAGAGAGAGAGAGAGGATGTTTGGGTGTTTGGGGGTTTAACGTCCTTTTCCACCACATAAAGGTGATATCAAAGACGGGGCAACGAGAAAAAAGGCCAGCACAAATATTAGGCCCCAGCCGACGGGATTCGAACTCACGACCCGAGCATTGAGATTCCAACGCTCTACCATTCGGCCACCCCGGCTCTCCCTTTGCAGAGAGAGAGAGAGAGAGAGAGAGAGGATCGAGTCAGACCATTTCTCAGTACGCATAATAATACTGCTCGCCTTCGAGCCCCCAGGGGCTGTTGGTACACCGCCAACTACATTTGCTGTCACTTTTCCCATTCACAAGATAATGAAAAGGACTTGCAAGGTAAATGAACAGGGAAGTCTCAAGGTGCTGGTGGCGTGTATACGTGTCGGATGCAGTCTTGAGATGGTGTTCGGTTTTAAATTGCTTGCTGTGGGAAAGTCTGATCACTTGCAAATCGGTCAGATGTTTGCAGGGTTAACGCCCTTTTCTATCATGTACGTGAAAAATACGGGACAAGGACATTGCACACACACACACGCATGCACGCACACACACACACACACACACACACACACACAACCTCCCCAAACAACATCAACAACAACAACAACAAACGGCATAAACTTTTACGCTCCCAGCCGGACTTCGATGGAACTCATGACCCGAGCACCCGCGTGGGTCTAACGCTCCACCAGTTCGGCTGTCTGCCCCTCCCCCCTCCACGACCCCCCTTTTCCCCTCGCCGCCCCTTCTACACCCTCTGAAAACACTGAAGATATCTCTGAAAAGCCCATGCAAAACTCGCAAGTTTACTTGAAATCTTCAGATCACTAGAGGCCGCTTCAAGCCACCATTACGCAATCTGCAGTGTTCTCGGGCCTAGCGGGGTGTGGGGTGGATGGGGGAGGGGGTGTTTGGGAGTTTAACGTCCTTTTCCACCACTTACGGGTGATATCAAAGACGGGGCAACGATGAAAAAGCCAGTACAAATATTTGGCCCCAGCCGGGATTCGAACTGGACCTAGCGGGGAAGGCCCACCCCTTGCGTAACAGTGGCTTGAAATGGCTCCTACTGGTGCGCAGTGGCTTGTTCTTTTTATCCAGTTATATTATATAGCGGGCAGCGGATGGTCGAGCCCTGGCTCTTAAGAGATAAGGACAAACTAGGGCGTTGAAAGTTAAAATGGTTTGCAACGCAGATATTTTCTGAAGTCACCATCGCAAAGCAACAGCATATTATTCTACAACTGGACGTCGTTGCAGGACTGGATGAGACACGCCTTTTGCATCATTAGTTTTCGTATTCATCATCACATTTTGAGCAAAGCAACAGGGAAGCAGTTGGGAGCTGTGACTGGAACAACCCACTCTCTCCCGTATCAGTTTTGTCATTCTGACTTACTATCAGACAAGAACGGTTGTCCAAATATTGTGACTGCTTCAGGGGAGTCTGCGCTTCAACAATGGCAGAATCTCAAGTATCACCTACTTACTTCCAGTTTCACCAGAGTCTCTGCTTCCACCCAGACAGAACGGGCTTTTCTCTGTGGTGGTGGTGTGCCGTGCGAAACGTATGGCGAAAAAAAAACAAAAAAAAAAAAAAAAAACAGTCTCTTAGATTTCCATCTTCTTTTCCATGCGGTTACATTACGTGTCAGTAGAGTCTGGTTTCTTAGAAGCTGGTATTTGTATTACAGGTGAGAGATTCTGCCTGAAGTAAGTGTGTGTTGTTCTTAGTCAAGTAGCAGTTTAAATTTGCTTATGATACGTTTCACGGGGGAAAAATACTTCTTTTTTTTTTTTTTTTCAAATGATGGCCTGGTTGGTTGTTCGGTTGATAGTTTGCATGCTTAACGTCCTCCTGATCATGGCTGACTGAGAGTCAGACAGACAGACAGACAGACAGACTCAGTGACTGACTGACTGACTGATTTACACATTCATTCATTCTTTGCACTGATCCTAGTAGGAAATATTACTGTCGCAAGTTCAGCAGTTTTCGGGTTATGGCCAGAACCCCCGCTCCCTCCCCCACCCCAAAAAATAAATAATGAAAAAAAACAAAAAAAAAAACAAAGGACAGAGAAAAACGTGAGTCTAAACGAGTCATTAAACACCGCCCCCCCCCCCCCCCCCCCCCCCCCCCCCCCAAAAGCGGAAACAAGAACAGCCGACTTGTTAACAAGTAAAACTCAACGAGCGTGGAAATTGCGGTAGAGCCGAAGGTATCACCACTCGAAATTCACTCTCCCTTTTGTGATTGCGTTTGAAGACGACTAGTGATGAGTCTTTCCCCGCCACCCACAGTAAACTGCTGGAACAGCAATAATTCCGAGTGGCTTCATAACAAGCTGTAAACTGCCTACACGTGTGTGACGACTACAGAACATCGCCTAGAGAACCGTGTGACTTCAGGTTTCTCCTGTAAAATACGGGGGGCAGCAAGAAGTGGTCCAAGGACAGGAGAGAGGGGAAAAAAGTGGAAGGTCAGCGTACGCTCGGAGACGAGACTGAAACCGCAAGGTGTCTGTAGTCTGTACAAGTGTGGTTTTGACGTCACGTTTGGTTTACTAGACGTAAAAACAGTGCACGGGATATGTTATGCGAAAGTGGCAATCTTCGAAACACCTCTCTCTCTCTCTCTCGTGAGTTCGTATCCCGGCTGGGGCCAAATATTTGTGCTGGCTTTTTCATCGTTGCCCCGTCTTTGATATCACCCGTATGTGGTGGAAAAGGACGTTAAACCCCCCAAACACCCACCCACCTCTCTCTCTCTCTCTCTTCTTCTTCTTCGTCGTCGTCGTCGTTTTCTTTTTCTTCTTCTTTTTTTCATCCTTTTCTTTATCTTTTTTTCTTCTTCTTGTTCTCTGTCAAACATGTTGACCTCGGCTGTGTAGGAACAAACTAAGTAACTGCCAAAGTGCAGAAACCTACTGAGCCGACAGTCTGGGCCACGCCATACTAACATGATTGTCATTGTTTTGAAAAAGGATTTTGAACGTGAATGTTTAAGTTACTCGATCTGATGTGGACAAAATGCCGAACTAACCTCCTGCCCATTACGGGATTCAAACCAGCTGCCTCAGAATTCGCAGGTGAACGCTCCTGGTTACCATCAGGCCAAATTCCTAGAGTATAATGAAAGACTCATCTGATTCCGTTTCCAACCCACTCCCACTCCCGTCCCCCCAACATCCCCTCCCCCCTTATTACACCCGCACCCCCACCTATTTGGGTGGCTGATTGAAAGTGGCTGATTGAAAGTGGCTGATTGAAAGTGGCTGATTGAAAGATAGGTAATAAGTGGTGACAATATAATCATGGCAATGGCCTTTTGACCTCCATTCAAGCGGACTCGACAATGGCCGGAACTTGGACAAACTGATAGGCCCGTGTCCTCAGACAGACACACAAATAATTGGCCGAAGTGTCGAGGGAGCATCAGGCAGACACGATGCACACCCGTCTGTGCTGCATCTCACGCCATTCGCCCATCCGTCTCCAGTTTTGGCACTTACGACCAACACTCCTCCGCACAGCCCGCATTCAAGTCGACCACAAACCTGCACGGGAAGTCGGCTGCACGAACACTTTTCTTTCGTTTTGTTTCCGCTGGGTTATCAACCAGAAAAAAAAATCTGCAAGGTTGGCAGGTTTAAAGTCTCTGTGTTCATAAGTAGTTCTGAGGAACAACAACAACAACAACAACAACAACAACAACAACAACAACAACAAACACCATCATCACCACCAAAATGCCGCTTACAAAGATCTAGGACTGTTTGCCAAATGAACAGGTGTTCTTTTTGACCACTGCGACCATTTTCATGACTTTGCGGCTCAAATAGTAGAGAAAATATGACTTTCTTTGACCTAACCGCTTTCATGCCTGTACTGACTACACGTCGATACGACCAAGTCGCTAAAAATAGACACCAATCAGCGCTGTCTAGTTGGTCTTCAGTCAGCAACCAAATAATGTCGTCTGCAACATATACGCCAACCCGAATCACCACAATGTTTTTTTGTTTTTTTTTAAACTACTTTATTTTCCCTTTCGTGAAATTCGGGCTGCTTCCCCCGGGGGAAGCGCGTCGCCGCGGTGCAGCGCCACCCAATACCTATCCTATATTTTTTACAATTCTGCTGGGGGAGGAAAGCCGAATAATCCGGAGAGAAACCCCCGATGAGCAGCCCGGTAGCCAGGAAAAAAAACCGGTATCACATATCACAAGCTCGACCTGGGCTCGAACCCACGCTTCATCGCCATGACATTGGTGACGGCCGTTCAGTAGCGCAGCGGCTAAATCCGACGCGCTGCCTATTAGACCACCGCTCAGATACTATAGTGTGTCTCAGGTGACTGATTCTGATGCACAGAGTAAGCGAAGTCGATGAAAAGTGTTCCGTAGCGTTGTTGTGTATGCCCGACAAACGCGTTGCGACTTTCACATTGTTCCTTGTTCTAGTGCGACGCAGTGCAGAAAGTTCATATCTCCTCCGCCGCAAAAAAAAAAAACCCCAAAAAACACCAACGTACAAAGACCATTTCATTTGTTCCGTCTCTTCATACATCATATTACGGTGCACAGAAGCGAGTTTTCCAGATATCTACGTGGGTTTTCCGGATACCTACATCACACGTGGAAAAAAATGGCCAGAGAAATACTGCGAATGGCCTGTCAGAATCCTTTCACATAAAACATCTCTCTCTCTCTTACTTTCTCTCTCTCTCTCTCTCTCTCTCTCTCTCTCTCTCTCTCTCTGCACCCCACCCCCATCTTTCTCTCGTCTCCCCGCCCGTCTGCTTCCAAACTATAACTCCGCCAGGCGCAGCCAGACGACAGAGGCGAAACGAAATAGGGCTTGCAAGAAGAGTTTCCCAAAATACGCCCATCCCCACACTGATATGATCCGCGAGGTAATCATATTTTCCAACAAAGTTGTCAGCATGCACGTGCATCACACTTGCACTGACCGTACGTGACCCCCGCCTGCCCCACAGAAGTGACCCCCCTCTTCCGTCTGGTGGCAGGGGGTTGAAACAGACGGCGTGCCGAGGCATGCATTTCGTAGATCAATATTAACACCACCCGGATGGGCCGTCATCCATCTCAATCCTACGCCGGATCGCTTCTGTCCCTCCGCTCTCCTCAGCCAGGTTCCAGGTTTCAGGATGCCCTCCCCCCCTCCCCCTCCTCCCCACACCCCCTTCTAGCTTTGTCGTTACTCGAAGGACTCACTTTGACCCTTTCACTTGCCTTTTTATTCTTGTTTGTGTTTTTAAAGTTTTTTGGTTTTGTTTTGTTTTGTTGTTTTCAAATTCTGACCGTTACCTTTTTTTTTCTTTTTTTTTTTTTTTTTGGGGGGGGGGGGGGGGGCTTTTTACGAGTGTGTGTGTGTGGGGGGGGGGGTGGGGGGGGGGTTGTACGCAGATAGGTGCGTGATGGTGGTTCACAAAATAACATACCTGTACATGTATACAACACGATTTATCTGCCGGGATGTAAGAATAGCATATTTAGGGGGGGGGGGGGGGTTGTACGCAGATAGGTGTGTGATGGAAGTTCACAAAATAACAAAAGAACATACCTGTACATGTAACACAACACGACTTATCTGCCGGGATGTAAGCATCGCCTACTTAGCGTTTAATGTCACTGAAGAACGCACATGGTTTACGCGTTTTACTAATTTACATGCACAGGTCCACACTTGTGCTTTTCCATTCGTTTTACATTCTCCTCAAAATTCAGTCAAGTACTTCGTTCTCAGCGTCCAAAGCTGTTCAACGTAGTCATAAATCCAAGCTACGTCTTGGGCGTACGGGCAATGATACCTTCATCTCATCTTGTTTTGGAATGTGTATTCTTTGCAAGACGCTTAATTAAAAGGACTTATTCTATCTTTGCTATGCCAACTTCGTTTTGAAACAGTTTCGCTCATGAATGTGCCTGTACTCCGCTCGAAATACTCTGTTTTGATGATTAGTACAGATCTTACTGTGATACAACATTGTTTATTATTTTCGTCTTTTTGATGGCACACTGCCTGCCTACCTGTCCTCATTACTAACTGTCTATCAACCATCCAGGTCCCTTCGCTCTAGCTCTGAACGCCTCCTCGTAGTACCTAAGACCTACACTAAATCCTTTGGACAACGTTCATTTCAGTATCAAGCCCCTGTAATTTGGAATTCTCTTCCCCAGTGCATTCGAAATGCTTCTGACTTACTTGATTTTAAAGCCAAACTCAAAACCTTCTTGTTCAGACTATCCTATAACTAGTTTCTCAACAGTTCTTGACCCATCCTGAGCCCTGTTGCTGGTGGAATGGCAGGGTGTGTGTGTGTGTGTGTGTGTGTGTGTGTGTGTGTGTGTGTGTGTGTGTGTGTGTGTGTGTGTGTGTGTGTGTGTGTGTGTGTGTGTGATGACAGTATGAGTTATCGATTTTATTAGTTTTAGTCAGAAATTGTAAAGCGCGTTGAGCTCACTTCCTGGGGATACTGCGCTATATAAGAATGTTATATTATTATTATTATTATTATTTAAACTTTGCGCGAGCGGTTTAACACTCGAACTCTACGACTTTTGTTACACTACTGGAGCGCGCAGTGTGGTGAAAATGGTGAAAATGCTTATCTATCCATGGTCCTTAGACCTTTTCACCCACCAACGTTATCTTAGATTTCTTTTCACTATACAAACTCCCCACTTTACTTTCGGAGAGCCGGGGTAGCCGAATGGCAGAGCGTTGGACTTTCAATGCCCTGGTCGTGAGTTCGATTCCCGGCTGGGGCCAAATATTTGTGCTGGCCTTTTTTTTCTAGTTGCCCCGTCTATGATATCACCTACGTGGTGGAAAAAGACGTTAAACTCCCAAACACCCACCCACCCCACCCCACTTTAATTTCCTATCACTGGTTTTTCTATGCTGGGATCTGTAGATCTGCAAAGCGGTCGCGTCGCGTTTCCATACACAGCTTCCTCCCTTGCAACACCCAAACAGCAACTACTTGCAAAAACTGTGCGCACACACACACACACACACACACACACACACACACACACACACACACACACACACACACACACACACATGCACAAATGTAACAGTTGGTCCAAAAATGAGAAAAAGAAGAAAGAAAACGAATTAAGAAAGAGAGATTAACTAGTAGAGATACCCAAAACAGAATGATGCTGATGCATTATACCTACAGAGATATACAAGTCGATAAGAAGGCAAGAACTCCCTGAGCGCAGGCTCTGAACAGAAGAACGATTGCGTGCAGAAACGGCGCACACACGCGTGCACAACTGTAAAAGCTGATCCGGACATTTGAGAAGAAGAAGAAGAGGTTGGGTGGGTGGGTGAGTGGGTGTTTGGAGGTTTAACGTCCTTTTCCACCACGTAGGGGTGATATCAAAGACGGGGCAACGATGAAAAAGCCAGCGCAAATATCTGGCCCCAGCCGGGATACGAACTCAAGAAGAAGAAGAAGAAGAAAAAAAAAACCTGTTAAGAAAGAGAGAAGCTAAACTAATAGAGATACCCAAAACGGAATGATGCTGACACATTGATATCTACAGAGATGTACAAGTCGATAAGAGCTCCCCGAGCAGACTCTGGACAGAAGAACGATTGCGTGCCATAAACTATTATTCCAGTGAAGCGATTACAATTCCAGCTCCCCCCACTGAATCCATTTTACCCCGGCGCATGCGGCTATTTTCGGAAACTACTTACGTGATTATCAGAGGCAATCAAGTTTACATGGACTGGCGTGGGCTTCCTAGAAGACAGAATTAGTTTTAGGGGGGCGAGCGTGTATTGATGAAAATGACAGTACCCATGAAACATTCACAAAATCCTCCGCGTTTGGGGGCCATTCTCAAGGGCGCCACTATACGAAGAAATGCTAGGGAAGAATGGGGGCTTGGATTATGCTGAAGACCCAGAGGCGAGGAAAGTCGATCGTGTGTGTAAGAATGTGTGCTGGGGGACTGGTTTCTTGCGGAGTTCTCTATCATTTATACCATAGATAAGTTTAGATACTTCGATACATTATTCCATTGCTGGGAAATTTGGGCTTCTTCCAACGGGGACAGTGCGCCGACACCATTTGCAGGGGCGCCCAGTCTTTTTTTCTTTTTGCTGCAGGGACGTAGTGTTCTTGTGTTCCTTTCCGCGGTGCCTCCCGTTTGGTATGGGACTTTAACGTGCACAGTTGATTTTTTATGCATGCGTATAATAATAATAATAATAATAATATTGAGTATTGTTTAGACGCTTTACCCAGTTTCGTGAATTGGCTCAAAGCGCTGCGAACTGAACCCACCACGCACGCTCACGTGAATCACACGCATTCTCTCACACACTGGACATAAACACATTGCAACCACGTGGTGCGAAGGGTCAGCTCAGCTATTCAAATTTCGGAATTTAGAATTGCATTTATTTTTCAAATTTGGTGGGCTGAACATTTCCAAAGCAGAGGGGGAGGAAGCCGGAGTACCCGGAGAGAACCCCCGACGGTCGGCCCGAACGAACGGTGCCACGTACGAGAAGGAAAAATTCTTCGCCCCGAGTGGGACTCGAAACCGGCCCCCACCTCTCGCATTGGTAACAAGTCTCTTAACCACTAGACCACCGACCGCCCCGTATGTACACGCTGGCAAGACAGACACCGTGAACAAAGCTGCAAGTGCATTTGATCTGAATCTGGTGAAAAAAATCCCAAATCAAATTCTTACCCACCAGTTCAACCCGCCAGCCAACCAG
The DNA here is from genome assembly GCA_018292915.2 of Batillaria attramentaria. Lineage (NCBI taxonomy): Eukaryota > Metazoa > Mollusca > Gastropoda > Batillariidae > Batillaria > Batillaria attramentaria. The sequence continues at coordinate 3,789,797 of JACVVK020000004.1, forward strand.
CCAGCCAACCAACCAACCAATTTAGCCATCTGCACCAGCAAGAAGGTTCAAATGCTTACATTTTGCATGGTTCGAATGCTATCTTCTCCTAATTTAATTTGTCAGATGCAGGCAGTGGTTCCATTCGGCCGTATCTTGTCTCAGCGTTCTGTCTTCCTCTATTATCTAAATTTTGTTTGTGGCCAATGTAACCTTCTTTTTTTGGTCAAATAAACCACAGATATCGCCTGGTGAGTGCAAGTTCACTTCAGTTCAGTTCAGTTCAACAGAACTTTCTTATCTCCGAGAAGAAATTTGTTTAGTTCACAGCTGTTTAACGCATGAACAAATAATTTTAAAAAATCACAGTTTAATGTAAAACACACCGCAAAGTTAACACCGCAAGCATTCGAGTTCATCTGTGGTCTTTCAGCGTTAGCTGATTGTTTAGAAGAGATGAATCATTAGAAAGTCATGGGAGAGTAAACACCGTGAAACACAGATAGAGAGAGAGAGAGGGAGAGAGAGAGGGAGAGAGAACTGGCCCACAATAATTAATCTTAGAAAGGTACGTGTGCACTTCTGTGTGTTTTCTTTTCAAGCTTCAGTAATTATCGATGCCAGTGTGCGCACTTGAGATCAGCTAATGAACAGATCTAGCCGCAATTAACCCGAAACCTAGCAGACGAGCTTCTTGTCAGCTTACCCCCTCCCCCCCCCCGCCCCCCCGTCTGTCTGTCTGTCTGTCTGTCTGTCTGTCTGTCTGTCTGTCTCTCTCTCTCTCTCTCTCTCTCTCTCTCTCTCTCTCTCTCCACACACACACACACACACACACACACCACCACCACCACCACCACCACCACCACCGCCACTACCACTGCCACCGCCGCTCGTACTTCATTAAGCAGACAGGTGCTCTTCAAAGAGAGAGTAATGCAGTCTGCTTCAGCTAGTACCTCAAGGCCAGACAGTCTTTGTGTCTGCGCCACACACACACACACACACACACACACACACACACACACACACACACACACACACACACACACACACACAGAGTTAAGCTTCGCCTCATCGTTTAGTATTCTCTGTCTCTGCGGTCAAGGTACGTCGGCATGTTTACGACAGACTGCTGGTGGTTGGTTCCGACACAAGAATGATAGCGGACGGGCCCAAGTGGGCAATGAAGTTGTGGGGGAACAGGGACAGCTCATGCAGCTATCCTAACTGAACACAGCCAAGCTGTACACTATTCAATCCACACATAGAGGTCGATCATACTTATTTGAATTTTCTTTGATTGCGATGAGCATGCTGCGGTGGCAAACAGGTTCAAACAGGCAAGTATCACTGTGACAGATGGCCTGCGGCTAAAGCCCCTTTTCCGTGACCGACGTACGTCGACAGACATCGGCCGATTGTCGGGAAACTAAAATCTGCCACGGAAACGCGCGCTCGCCGACTCGCTCCCATAAGTATGGCCGGTCGTGAATCAAATCGATTATTTCGATGACTTTAGACGCCGAAAGTTGAGGCTGAACACTGCGAGCCGCCATCTTCAAAGTTTTCGGTTTCCGGATCAAGGCCGCATTCCGCTAGCGGCCAATCAGATCGCTTGGATTTCCGCCGACAAGGTCACCGACTCGCCCAGAGTAGAGCGCCGCTCTACTCTCACCGACGCGTCGGCCGATGTCTGCCAACTCCTTTTCCATGGACGATTTTCAGCTGGGACGCGAAGTTGGCCGATTGTCGGGCGACGTACGTCGGTCATGGAAAAGGGGCTTAAGAATATCAGAAGTGGTAAGGAGTCCGTAAAACCCTAGTCATTATTCCACAGACAGCCCTGCAAAGCAGAGGCGGGCAAAGCGGCAGTGGCGGACGGTCAAACCTAAAAGGGCATGACAGGGCTTGTGTGAACCAAACCGACAATGAAACAGTAATAATAATAATAATAATAATAATTATTATTATTATTGTATAGGCGCTTTTCCCAGTTTCATGAATCGGCTCAAAGCGCCGCGAACTGAACCCAACAAGCACGCTCACGTGAAGCACACGCATTCTCTCACACACTGGACATAAACACATTACAGTCACGTGGTGCGAAGGGTCAGCTCAGCTATTTAAATTTCGGAATTTAGAATTGCATTTATTTTTCAACTTTGGTGGGCTGAACATTTCCAAAGCAGAGGGGGAGGAAGCCGGAGTACCCGGAGAGAACCCCCGACGATCGGCCCGAATGAACGGTGCCACATACCAGAAGGAAAAATTCTTTGCCCCGAGTGGGACTCGAACGCCCGACCTCTCGCATTGGTGACAAGTTTCTAAATCACTAGACCACCGACCGCCCCGTGGCAGGTCATTGCATCCGCTGCCTGTGTGAACGCCGGTTTTGTGGCCGCCGTACTCGCAGATCACGTCACCTGACCTGTATGCTGATACACGTAGTTTAAATGTTCCATCTTCCATCTATTCTGTGCCACAAATCGTTTTGCGCTCTTTTAGTAGAGCATAACTCAAAGACGAAGCTGGAAAAAATCGGATAGATTGGACGGCGCGCTCATGTGAGCTTTTCCGAGGGCAAAGATGCCATCTCGAACTGAACTGAACTGAACTGAACTGAACTGAAGTCGGTGTATGCTGTGTACTTGACCGCCAGTGACACTGCATAAAGAGTTTAAATTAAAATCTCGTTACTAAGAAAAGACTGCTGATCACCGCATCATTTCCGGTCGTTTAGGCAATGACTGCGGGTACTTGCAAATGCGCGCCAGTGTAGGGAAACTTATGAGGTGTGCAGGAGTTTGAAGTGCATCTCTGCCAGATGAATACCTGGCAGGTCATTGCGCCCGCTGTCTGTGTGAACGCCGGTTTTGTGGCCGCCATATTCGCAGATCACGTCATGTGACCTGTATGCTGATACACGTAGTTTAAATGTTCCATCTTCCATCTATTCTGTGCTCCCAAATCTTTTTGCGCTCTTTTAGTAGAGCTCAACATCATATTAAACCACTTGGACATCTGCACAGTGACAGCATCTTACCGGCCAGCACTGAGACGCAAATATCACAAGGAGGCAGCTAGGCCCACTCACATAGGCTGTGTATCGCATTCTATTAATCTGCGAAGCTTTGTCAAGATCGGTTTCATTGTGACTATACATGTGAAAGCTTGTTGGGTCTCTGAAGCGCAGAGAAGTTTGACCTATTTTCTGACTGGCTGAAAATAGTCGACCTGGAGAGATCCACAGAGCTACAGCAAGGTAGAAAGAGGTTCTGAGGGACAACACTTAGCTCCGTGCCGGCAGCACTTCTTCGCCTGAGGCGCCTCTACATGATATGTATACAGCGGTTTTCCATGATACATCTCCACACACCTGCTCGCACCCAGAAGAGAAAGAAGACGTTAGGAAAACAAATGTCAGACGCCTACCCTCAACACTTCAAAATCGTAGACAAAGAAAACGATATCTTCAAAGAAAATCTGGTGATATGGAGAGTCTGGCGGCGTGAAGTAGCCAAGGGTGTGACTTGGCGCAAAAAAAAAAAAAAAAAAATGTACAGCCGGCCTACGAAACCCACTCTCAACACTTCAAAATCCTCGACAAAGAAAACGATATCTTCAAAGAAGTCTGGCGATATTGATACAGTCTGGCACGTGAAGCAGGGAAGCGTGTGACTTGGTACACAAAGACTTGGTACAGGCTACAGCAATACTCGTATCCTCGTATCTGCAAAACTATTTTTTTTAAAGGCGGGGGATACGCTGAATTCAACTAAGGAGGACCTCTTGGAACTAGGTTTTTAAACGGGCTAATTTTATCTTTGCTAAGCAAACTTATATTTTGGAACAGTATCGCTCGTACATAAGCCTGTTAGCTCGAAATACTTTGTCTTCAGCTAAGGAGGGCCTCTTGGAACTAGGTTTTAAACGGGCTAATTTTATCTTTGCTAAGCAAACATATATTTTTTGGAACAGTATCGCTGGTACATGAGCCTGTTAGCTCGAAATGCTTTATCTTCAACTAAGGAGGAGCTCTTGGAACTAGGTTTTAAACGGGCTAATTTTATCTTTGCTAAGCAAACTTATATTTTGGAACAGTATCGCTCGTACATGAGCCTGTTAGCTCGAAACACTTTATCTTGATGATTAGCAGAGCTCTCAATGCGATACAATTTTGTTTACACCCTGCGCGAGCGGGCGAACATTTAAATTCTACGACTTCTGGTACACTACTGGAGCGCTCATTGTGACACGCTTCTGCTGGCTGAGTGCCAGCACTACAGACGCTGTCACTGTCAAGGTGGTCTAAGTGATGTGATGATATATACCAAGAAAACAACCCAGAACAGCCTGTGAGCATAAAAATGGTAGCATCAATGCAGCCCCTTTAAACAAACGTGTATATCATGCACATGATCAAAATGTGTGAATGGTCCCGCACATTTTATTTTCAAATACTTTTTTTTTTTTGGGGGGGGGGGGACGTTATGGCTGAATCATCAAAACAGCGTTGAAATGACCGTTTCAGTTGCCCTTTCACAGCGTTTCCACTTTTGCACACGTAGTCCCCATCCTTAAGGCGGGAGGGCTGGGTGGGAGGTGGTGGAGAAGGGAGTGAACGGGAAGGGGGCCCCGTGTCTAGTCAGTATCTATTCATAGCAAATTGGCTTTTTCACACAGCAAACAACGCTTATTTCTACGACAAACAGCTTCTTGTTGACTTTGCGTTCGTACGGTAATGAACAGACCTAGCTCCTAAGGGCCAACTGGTGCTTTTAAGTGCTCCACATTGGCCCCGTCAATACACACATTGCGACTCCTCTTAATTAAGGGCTCGATGACTCGACCCAGCTTTTTTTTTTTTTCTCTCTTACCTGGATGTGGGTCACACTGAGTCAGAGAGCGTGTACTCAAGCGTTCAGTTGGCGGTTGGAATAATTTATTGCGAGCTGAACAAGGGTGGGTGGGTGTTCAGGAGTTTAACGTCCTTTTTCACCACGTATGGGTGATATCAAAGACGGGTCGACGATGGAAAAGGCAGCACAAATATTTGGCCCCAGCCGGGATTCGAACTTACGACCCGGCCGAGCACTATAAGTCCAACGTTCTAACATTCGGCCACCCCGGCAACTGACGAGCGAAACCGTTTCAAAACATAACTTGGCTTAGCAACAAAGGAATTCACCCGTTTGAATAAGGTATTGAGTGCGAAATAGACGGACGAAATGACCCATTCCCCTGAGGAGGCGCTTCGATCAAAATTTACGAAAAGGTCAAGAACTGAAAACTGAACTAAACCAGTCTTTGAAAAGCTGAGCCAGACATCGCATTGTTATCCAGAATATCTCACCGGGAAAAGAACTTGCACCGTATCGGCTTGACGCCTGCAGTCAAAACTTCCCCTAGAAGAACGACAACAATTTCTCGGCGGTATGGCCGAATCAACAAAACTCTACGAGGCTGCTCCGTTGGGGGGAGAGAGCCTTCGAATTTTTCCTCACGCCAGGGAAAATGAAAATAGCACTATCTGCGCAAGAGCCGTGGAGTTATCCCTCCTTGTCTGGGAGGATAAAGCGCCCCCGAGCCCACAGAGGTGTTGTACTAATTAACACAGAATTTTCACCCAGCGGGAAAGCCGTGCGACGCTGCAGCGTTCACATCGTTCAGTTCATTAGTTGGGGGCTGGTGCACCTTGGCTATTAGGGTCAAACAAACAGTCAGTACTTGACGATATTACGCTATTTAATCTATACCGTGCGTGCACGAGTACACCAGTCGCAAGGTGTTGTGTATTAATCGCCTGGCTCTCCTGCCCCAGCAGTTTACAGGTGCGAGTTTTGCACTTTCTGTACAGCAAGAAAGCCCGAAACTGTCTGTGGAATCGAATGGCGGGTGGGTTGGTGGGTGTTTTGGGGTTTAACGTCCTTTTTTCCTCAACGTAAGGGTGATATCAAGGACGGGGCAACAGGAAAAAAAGGCCAGCACAAATATTTGGCCACCGCCGGGATTCGAACTCAATCTATCACTGAATCAGTGACTAAATCGGACTATTACTACTGTTCGTACCACAACGTAAATTTGCGACAACACAGTAACGTGTATTTTGTCAATACGCGTGCGCACACGAGCATTTTGCACTTCAGCCACCATCCCTCATGTCCGCTTTTTACGAGTAGATCAGATCCAAGACTTTTGTTAGAATAGAATTACCGCCATCTGGAAAAACGACATAAGCGCCATGTATTATTGTACAGACGCCTCAATATCGCTTTTTCAAGATGACGGAATAGAGATGCCGAAATCAGTTGTTGGGATTGCTGTCTGTGTTGCACGTGAAACTTTATTGCACCGTTGACATTAGACGTAGTTTCAAGTTCATAATAATAATAATAATAATAATAGGTCTAATAAAGCGCTAACAGTCTGCTCAAAGAACACTCAGCGCGCTCAACACACATTCTCACGCATACATGAAACACTAAGTGTGTGTGTGTGTGTGTGGGGGGGGGGGGGGTAGATGATACTAGAGATCATATGCTATCTTGAATAGGTGAGTGTTTAGTTTTGACTTAAACTGTGGGAGGGTCTGGATGTTCCTAAGGGAGGGAGGCAGAGAATTCCATTCCTGGGGGGCACAGAAACTGAACTGAAAGAACGCTCACCGAAAGTTTTGAGATTGAACTAGGGAACTTTTAGGAGCTTTTCTGATGAGGAGCGGAGAGTACGAGATGGTTCATAAGTGGTAAGCTTGTCAGAAAGAGACTGAGGAAGGGACTGCTCAAAATGACGGAAAGACAGTGTTGCAATTCTTGTACTTGATGCGGTATATAACGGGCAGCCAGTGCAATGCCCTTAACAGGGGTGTGACATGGCCGCGCTTGCGCTTCCGAAGAATAAGCCGCGCTGCACTGTTCTGAACGCGTTGGAGCCGATTTCCAGATTATCTCCTCCAAAACTGAAAATTAAATTTCAGAATTAGACAAATGAGAAAGTCTGTAAGGGTAGACTGAACGGGTGGGTGTTTGGGAGTTTAACGTCCTTTTCCACCACATAAGGGTGATATCAGAGACGGGGCAACGAGAAACATAGCCAGCACAAATATTTGGCCCCAGCTGGCGGGATTCGAACTCATGACCCGAGCATTGAGAGTCCAACGCTCTACCATTCGGCCACCCCGGATCCCCGTAGACTGAACGGCCGCAGGTTTCCTAGAAGAAGGTTCGAAATACTGATTGGGTTTGAATCAGTCACGGTGATATTTGGACAACGATTTTCCTGTGTTGCACTGGCTGATAAAAGTAGTGACTCAAAGGTAACAGAAAGTAGGCCCCACCTCACCAATGAGCTGAAAAAAACTAGCATCAGGGGATGGGAACGTCTCAAAGAGTCTAGAATAGAGAGAGCTAGTTTATCTTTGAGGAGGTTGTCAGCACAGAGCATTCAACACAACAAAAAATTGAACGCATGCATGTCTACATTCACAGACTTCCAGACACAATGCATTTCAAGATGTTTTCTTGTTCTTCTTCTTTCCAATTGTTTTGAAGTATATGCAGAGGATTTTCAGTCGCTTTTTTCTACGAAAGCGACAGTCAGATAAATTGCTTGGCTGCCGGGGAACCCTTAATTCAAAGGGATGGCACTGTCAGCTCAGAAGACAGCTGGCAAAGTTAAACAAATTTCGCAGACGAAAGGAAGAACGCAAAATAAACTAAAAGAAAAATGTCTGATTGCTTCTAGTTGTAGCAACGAGAAACTCTCTCTCTCTCTCTCTCTCTCTCTTCTCTTCTCTTCTCTCGCGCCATGCTGACTGAGTTTATGTCTTTTCCTTCGCCGAGTGACGCAGTAAAAGGAGGCTCGATAAATTACCTGGCGTTCAAGACTGCTCTGTCAGCAGAGTTTGACAATGTATCGTTCCCGCATTTTTACTCTAACGATCTGGGATAGGAAGCCTGACGCTATCCGAGGGAACAGACGAGTTTCGCTGTCTGTCCGGTCAGTGGTTTTATTTCCCCAAAAATGATGGGTTCTGGGGCCTTTCAGGCAGCCAAATGCCAAAGAAATGCCATAGGCCCCCCACAATTTGTTTTCGGACAGTGACATCGTCCGAGGAAGGAACTAAATAACAAACTGGCTTCCGAACTTTTTCTTTCTGCAAACCTTGGTCTGTATTTTTTCCCCGAGAGACGAAATCCGTTTTATTTTCAGTTTACACGACCTTTACTGAATTCTCCAATGTATTTGCTAGACATCTTGAAAAACACTTCTAATGATGTCAGGTTAGTCAGACGTAGAAAGTCTTCTACGAAACGTGACCGTGGCATCAGGGATTTGCTGACAGCCGTAGAAAGCATTCATTAAAAGTCTCCTTTGAAATGTAGCCATTTCTTGAAATGTAGCCATGTCATGGTATCTGCAAGTATAAGGGCAACGCCCTCAACCTTGCTGATGACGATCTATATGGGTCAGAGAATAGCGCAGCCTGTTTTCACTGGTATGGTTTGACCCAAAACACACAGCAGACGTTAGTTCAGTAGTTGAATCTTTACGTGGCGCAAGCAAAGAAGAACAAGAAGAAGACAGTAGAAGACACTGCACCATGCGATCGATTCTAGTGAAGCCGCACATAAACACACATTTTCGATAGACTTTTTTTTTTTTTAATAACCGATCATGTACGTCTTTTCTGACATATGCTGGTAGCCGTCCGTCGTCAGGGTAGGAAAAGCGTGAAGTGTACAATCATGCAAAGCTTACATGTTCAACTTCAGATTAACTGCACCGGAAATACGCCATTTGAATTCTTTTGTTCGCATTGGCGGAAAAATTACTGACGCGACCACCAGCTATTTTATAGGCTGCCTCAGTGTGAAAGGTAAGGCCTACTGATTGGACAGGTGCTTCACAACTGAAGACAGCCAAACGACTGGAATGTCAGTTTAGCGCGTTTAAAGGGAAGTACGCCTTTCTAGAAATAAACTGTCTGAGGCGGCTACTTATAATAACACAAATATTACAAGTGTTGTAGGCTCAATATAGACGACGATGCACGAGTTTCGGCTGTGTAAGTTTGGAACCCAATAACTGTGCTCTTGCACTTCAGCTAAAAGGTACCTTCAACTAGGGCCTATTTGCCGATTATTGCTGAAACTTCACTTTCTTCCGGTCCCCTGCCCCCCCCCCCCCCCCCCCTACACACACACACACACACACACACACACACACACACACACACACACACACACACACACACACACACACACACACACACACACACCCTACCCTTCTGGCATCTCAGCTAATCAACTTGGTAAAGAAAACTCAAAACGATTTGCAGTATAGCGAAAAGGGAATTCAACAAGACTCATCTGCAGATACTACTTGCTGCTACTACTGAATTTACCACACTCTCCCCTCCCAATACCAACACAAACCCCTTCTCCTCTCCCCCCCCCCAAACACACACACACACACACACACACACACACACACACACACACACACACACACACACACACACACACCCCAAGCTAAAAAGGCCCGCTAAAGAATACCCAAATCGTTTTGCACTCTGAGCCAGAGTCAACGCAACAGTTGCAGTATTTAGCGCAAGTTTGGCAGTTCCCACGCGAAAAACCGATTGCGAAGAGATGCTGCACTCAGGCTCACGATCTCTCAAAGATAACTTTCTGCCTCTCAAATCTTTAAAAGGAAAACACATTAAAACATTAGCTGAAACTCCTCGAAGGGGGGAAAACTCCAACAATCGACTACATTGCAGTTAAAAAAAAACTCTCTGTCTGTCTGTCTGTCTGTCTGTCTGTCTGTCTGTCTGTCTGTCTCTCTCTCTCTCTCTCTCTCTCTCTCTCTCTCTCTCTCTCACACACACACACACACACACACACACACACACACACACACACACACACACACACACACACACACACACACTTCTTGTCTTGGGGTTGACAAGAGAGCAAGAGAACAAGATTGTAGTTTCAGGTAAGAGTTGAAACGTAATAGGCTATTATGAACATCTCCCAATAGAAAAAGCCATCTACTGCATTACTCCGTCACACACATTGCCAAGTTCAACACCCTGCGAACAATGTCACGGATATTTGGTACGCGGCGTACTTTTGTCTATTTGTCATCAGTACCCTCGGGGTGAATGTACATAGTAGTATATTGTTAGTATACGCTTTTGACCTGGGAAAAGGTAACGTTGCTCTGTCTAACGTAAGGCACTCCGGCGTAAGGCCGAACGGAACGAAAATGTGGAGGGAACTGTATTTGCGACGGACACGTGATTTCGCAATAGTTGCACACAGACCACATTAAAGAATGCAAAATCTTTTGTTTTGTGTTTTTATTTGTTTTCAAAGTAGAAAATTGTGTCTTTTCAGTGTTATTTAGCTTCATACTACACAAAAGTGCACTCTATATTGTGTTGAAGTTTCACAAATGATGCTCTGGGGAACATTTTTGCCCCTGAATCATGTCACTGATTTCAATAAAATTGTCTAAATGAAGATTCATCCGTCTTGAGTTGTGTTGTTTGTTTTCCGAAAAAAACCCTACCCTTTCGGGACCACGATCCCATATAGGGGATTGGTATAATTTATCCCCAAAGTCAACCTTTTTTAAAAACATACACACACACACACACACACACACACACACACACACACACACACACACACACACACACACACACACACACACCGAATGACTGTCTGATACGTTATGTTTACGTAAAAATGTACTGTATAATTATAATATCAAAAAAATAAAGCGAAACAAAAATTCGGTCCCTAATGGGTTAACTTGATCAACCAATGCTCCAAATTGCTCCATGTTGCAAGCTCTACGGGTGGCCTGCGCCTCGGAAGATCAAAAATGTTATGGAGTCGGAGACGCACATTGCAGGCGTAAGGACACAAATTGACCGTAAGGTCATGTCTGGTGTTTATTGGGGGTACCCTGTTTGGCGAAGTGCTAGTCTGTAGTGATTTTTGATGTCTGGAAAAAGCATGATTTTCGTGATTTTTGTGTTGTGTAGGTCAAGGTGCATGGCAGGCGGTCGCAAAAAGAGGCAAGCTGCCAGTGAGGCTGGCACTTTTTGCACAGAGATCGAGCACTAGTGAGGCAAGCGGATTTGTGTGAACTGCCTCTCTGGCCTAAAGAAAAAGTAAATATCCATTACTCCAGTGAGTGGTGAGCGGAAAGGAGACATTCAATTTTTTTTAAAACTCTGTCAGGTGCGTGCCTTCGAATGGTCTGTTCATAGTAGTAATTGTTTCTAGACTGAAGCATTTTTAGGGGTGACTATGATGCCAGAGGCTAATAGGGAATATATAGGCATTTTGAGTTCCTGTGTATTTGTGTTCTTCGCCCACATGGTCCTTGTGAACCAAACCAACACTGAAACAATCTCAAACACGACACTGGGAAGATTACTGAGAGATGGGGGCTGAGCGTGCACGAGCTTTCCCGAGCGTAGAGCTAGAGATACAAGCGTCAACTGAACTGACCTGGATCCGAAACATCGCGAACAAGCATTCAGATACAGTATACACATTAACATTAGACCTGTCAGTTGTCGTGAGTAAATTGCACTACACTGATCCATTAGTGCTTTCCTAAAGCCTTGTCATGTACAGGCCACTGCATTATTCACAAAAAAGCACCGCATCTCTCGTTTCCCTAATCATCAAAACAGAAACGTTCCCACTGTGAATTCACAATTCAATATCACTCTGGGCCCGTATGTAATAGTCGCGGTTAGGGCTTTTAGCCCCGGGTTAGAGTCTAACCTCGAATTAAACTAGCTCTACGGTTAAATTTTCTGTTGTTTTTTGTTTTAATTCAGGAAGCGGGCCCATTCCAGGAAGGTGCATGAGCCGTTATAAAAGGATTTTTTCTTCCTTTCTTCGCTTCTTTTTTGTTTAATATTGCTTTTGGTTTTCTTTTGTCCTAGTCTGGGTTAGGCCCGTAGCCGTGGGTTAAATTAACCTCGACTTTTGCATACGGGCCCTGAGAGATAAAAACCGCACGGAGTCTGCTGCGGCCGTGCGGTGCGTGATGTGTGACCGAAGTTTCCCTAAGGAGGTCACGATTGTAGTGAAGTGATAAGTACCAAAAGCACAATGGGGTGCTAAACGCGATAATGATGAAAACAAGTCAGCACTCAGCCCGAATAATTCAGCTCAAGACTGAGGTGCCATGTGTGGTTCGCAAACCAAGAGCTCGTGATTCCTCGCCGGGCTGAGTGATTTTCATCGATTTGCCAACTTGTATAGGACACGTGATTTCGCAAAGGCGGCCACATCAAGGTCAAGGTTATGTCAAATATCCAGTACATCCTACTGTTCCAGTTATATATATATAGCTTTTAGAAAAGTTCAAATCTCGATGAATTCACACATGTGAAATTTAGCGTATACCGGTGTAACAGGCCGGAGTGTACCCCTGGCTACTTTATGCCCTCGGGTATAAAGTAGCCTAGGCCGGATCAACCCCCTGGGTACAGATCAACCCAGGCCGGATTCAGAGTACACCCCGGGGTATAGTCTGGGCTAGGCCAGTTTATACGGGGGGATAGTCTGGGCTAGGCCAGTTTATATGGGGGGATAGTCTGGGCTGGGCCAGTTTATACGGGGGGGGGGGGGTAGTCTGGGCTAGGCCAGTTTATATGGGGGGATAGTCTGGGCTAGGCCAGTTTATATGGGGGATAGTCTGGGCTAGACCAGTTTATACAGGGGTATACTCCAGGCGGGGTATAATCTGGACTGCTACACCGGCAATAGTCGGGTTCAAACCAAACTAACCGCGACGAACTTTACCGTGTTGCCTGTTCCTTAAATATATACGATTTGTTTTAGTGCCCCCAGGAGTCTTCTGCGTGTCCTGGGTCCTTTTTTTTGTTGTTTTTTGTTGTTGTTGTTGTTGTTGTTGACTTCGTGAACGAGACAATTCTTCAGCATCTGCGCTATCGAGGCTACACGCCGGGGAGTCAAAGTTATTTCCCATCCCTTTTTCCCATATCACGACGTCACTGACGTACTGTGTTTGGCCAATACATGGCAGAGTAAAGGGGCGGGTCTTGCCGAGCGGAGTCGTCTGTTTTTAAGTCTCACACCTCTAATTCTCACACCTCTCTTTTCATACATCAGACCCCAGCCCATGTACTCACAGCGTTTTGCGTGCAAAGGAGAAACACGCGTCACCATAAACCGCTCCACTTCTGTTGCGGTTTGGGAACTCGCAGGTCAAAGCCATTGAACAGCGAAATAAATGATGCATTTAAAGTTTGTCTTGCTCACCTTTGTCCTGACCAGATTCTGTCCCTGGGTCTACAGCCGAAATATAGCCTATTAACGACTGCCATTTGAAACGTTCTGCATTCCCCGACAGGATTTGGGGAGCCGGGGTGGTCGAATGGTAGAGTGTTGGACTTCCAATGCTCGGGTCGCGAGTTCGATCCCGGCTGGGGCCAAATATTTGTGCTGGCTTTTTCGTCGTTGCCCCGTCTTTGATATCACCCTATGTGGTGGAAAAGGACGTTAAACCCTCAAACACCCACCCACCCCCGACAGGATTTAGTGACGGACCTCCAGTTCACACACTCAAGCTAAAGTTGGTTAGTTGCATGTTGGAGAGTTTGACGTCTTTTCCCACCACATGTGGCTGATACCGAAGACGGGGCATCGAGGAAAATGCCAGCACAAATATCTGGCCCCAGCCAGGACTCGAACTCACGACCCGAGCATTGGAAAGCCAACGCTCTTTCCATCGAGGCTATCCAGGTTCCCCACTCAAGCTAAAAGGAAGTGGAGAGGCAGGCAAAGCAGGGGAGTTGGGGGGGGGAGGGGGGGGGGAGCGGAGGGGAGGAGTAGAAGGCGGATGGAATGTTATGGCTAATCGTCTGCTATAAACAAACTATTAACATGCAGTAATTTGCGTTTCATGATCGTTGTTAGCTCAGGCAGCAAACTGTGCTAATTTGCAATATCACTTGTTTGAAAAGGTGTTTTGGTAATTGTCGTCAGCGCACGCAAACTGTGTCAATTGTAATATCTCTTCTTTCAAGAACTGGTGCACTCCCTCGGGACTCACCATACAACCAAGAGCCGCACAACTAAGAACCAATGTCCGCGTACGTGGCGAGCGTTTTACTGTCTGCCTGGTCTCGTTTCCAGTTATCGCGGCCAGCGAAATCCCGAGACTGGGGGATTATCAATCAACCAAACATGACTTTGGGACCGGAGGCCAGAGCAACCAACACCGGCAACAGTGCTGACAATGGTGTTGTAGTCAGTCGCCACCTTGCTGCACCGAGTGACCAGTGTATCTGTGATTGTTCCGAGGCTTTTCACGCTCCGCGGAGAAAATCCCCATCAGAAGGGTTCTATCCAGGCAAACCCGGCCCATTGGCCTGTGACCAGCTTTTAGTTATGCGTCTCTCGATAAAAATAATATTGCAAAGGAAATACAACTGAAAGGTACAGTTGTTCGGCAACGTACATTTTTATTTGTCTTTTTAAAAAAAATTGCCACCCCCCCCCCCTTTTCCCTACAAATAACAAAATAAATTAGGGTCGTCAAACACCCTAACAGTATGTTTTAAAACATCAGCACTGTAGATGTGGTACCATGGCATTTCCTACACGCATTGCACCAAATTTACAATGTCACAAAACGCCCGTTACTTTCAAGCTGATTAACATCCCAACCTCTTTACTGGCAAAAACGTTCTGCTGCTGACATTGTCTGCCCGTTTTCACCTTTGCACCACACTGCTGCCTGCGTCTAAAATTTACACTCATCACCACTCACAGGACCACAAAAAGCGCGCGTGATAACCGAAATAGGCAGGATAGCTCTGAGATCTCTTTGCCCGTGTCTGTATCATAGGAACGACCCCCATCCACACTTGCTGAGTTTCAACTTCCCAAACGAAAGACTTTGACAAATGGTGTTCCTAAATGCAGCATGCATCCCTGATGCACATGAGTTCAGGCAGATCATAAAACCGGATGATGGATAGTCACGAGCTGAGGTTTAGTGTCAGCGTTGTGTCGAAATATAGCCTGGTATGACGGTTTGTGTCTGGCTCGATCAAAACTTCACCCGAGGCAGAACTTTATAACGCTGGATGCATGGGGGCAGGTTCGGGTGTGTAGTGGTGTGCACTAGCCGTATGGGTTGGAAGTATGGGTGGTGAAACGAGACCAGATGACAAAGATTGCCATTCTGTACATACCCATGTTTATGATCTGGTTTGAGGTTGGTGGACTTAAAAGGCTAATACATACGCATGCGCACAAGCAGCACGTACGCACACACATGCACAGAGAGAGAGAGAGAGAGAGAGAGAGAGAGAGAGAGAGAGAGAGAGAGAGAGAGAGAGAGAATCGTTATTTTACACGGTAAAAAAAAAAAAGGTGTTGGTCGTCAGACCAATTTTCAACATTGCCATTGCTAATACTACACAAGAAATGTAAAAAA
Source organism: Batillaria attramentaria (assembly GCA_018292915.2). NCBI lineage: Eukaryota > Metazoa > Mollusca > Gastropoda > Batillariidae > Batillaria > Batillaria attramentaria. Next base: position 3,805,289 of record JACVVK020000004.1, read on the forward strand.
CAAAACAAAACAAAAAACAACCAAAAAACCCCAACAACTTTGGAATGAAAGAGAGAGAGAGGGGGGGGGGAGGAGGCAGTATTGGGGGGACTGGCAGAAGGACTAGGGAGGAGAGGTACAGGGTGCAAAGAAGTTGGTAGAAGGTTCTACAGTCTACCACATTCTGTGCCACTTTTAACCAAGAAATATCGTTAATTCTTTTTACCTTACCTGTCTGTCGTAAAAAATACATAGTTATCTTTATACCTCTGAGCACTTAGAAGTGAAATGTTTTTCTTGTGATTTCTGCACCTTTTGTAAGGGGGCCTTTAGTGGTCTTTATGACTGCATTGCAAGTGCTCTTTTTATGAACTCTATGTGCCATAAAACCAGCCAATCTTTATAGGTTTGCTATTCTTTAGTGCTGCACTCGCTGATGTAACAGGGTAATGTTGTTAGATGATGTAACAGGGTAATGTTGTTAGTTTGTTTCAACTATTTTCTTTCAGATTTTTAGTGTTGTACATGTCCCATTAAACGGGCGTTTCATTTAGCTCCCAAATATCTGTCCAACAAAAACTTCGATTACAGGAGATAGTGAAGTTTTGTCTCATTAAACGGCCATTTTTTCCCTGGTTTCTGGCACTTTTTTTTTATTCCAATGAAGGAGATAGATAAGCTTTGTAACAAGCTACAAATTCATCACTGTGGAATGCTTGTGATCAAACTAATAATCAATTCAGTGTTGGCATTGTTCGTTCCCTACTCTTACAGGAAATTTCTTTACTCTACGTATGATTTATGAGGCGCGCTTGTCTAGCACAAGAATTCCACTTATTCCAAGAAGTTGCGCTTTTTGGGGGTTCTCACCCTGATTATCTTAGACACAAACCACAGTTTATGTTCTAGGCCCTGCGTTATGAATCATCCCTACTTTCACTCAACAGAAGCTTGCTAAACACAAATATGACAGGCTGCCGCTGTCCTCCATCAAGGAATCTCGTCTGGTTCGTTCACCCCCACAACTGTGCATTGTCATCCATCACGCCAACCTCTCAGAGCCTGTAACTCACACCAGAGCGAGTATCACACCCTCTAAATAAGGTTTGATTGCCCTCCAAAACCCTTTCACGCCTCCCTCCGAGTTTAGGATTGATATATCCTGGAAATATATTCTGGAAATCAGGCCAGCTGCTGGCCATGTCCCAATATTTTCGGCTGAGCCCCATCCAAGACTGCGTGAAAGTGATCTTACATCAGGAGCGAAGATGCATCATCCTACTAAACGTATCGCATCTTGGAGGTATCTATATGTTCACAGTGAGTTTGTGTAATCAGGGATTTCCTGAAATCAGTAAGTTTGTGTAATCACTGTTTCACTCGGGGATTTCATAAATTTCAAGGGAATTCCGGAAATCCCTGATTTAAAGACCCAGGCATTTCAGGAAATCACTGACCCACATTTTCTTAAAGTCGAACACAAGAGAGTGCATCTCATTCAACTCATATATACCCCGTGTTGGGACGAGCCGAGACAAACTCATTTTGCGGTTGGTTTGGTTATTTGGGTTTAACTTCGAACGCCACATGTTGTGACTGGAGACGACCCTAGCGGGCAGGTTAGGTCAGGAGGGGGCAGCTACCTTAACTGAACAGTCCAGCTGAACTATATTCAGTCCAGTCCGGCTGCAACTGAGGTCGGCCACTTTTGATCTCCCCTTCACTCTGATCGACAAGTTACTCAAACAGGTCCAGGCTACACAGCCACAGAGAGGAAATGGGCGAAGTTTCTGACTAAGTATATAATTATATTTCTAAACACACACACACACACACACACACACACACACACACACACACACACACACACACACACACACACACACACACACATCAACAACAACAACAACAAAAAACCCTCCCGTCTAGGGTAGGGGATCTGACTTAATCGCTTCGTACGAAATGCGAAAGCAATGAAAAAGCCCAGCCCATTCTGCATGTGCCGTGGGTCGTGAGTTCGTATCCCGGCTGGGGCCAAATATTTGTGCTGGCTTTTTCATCGTTGCCCCGTCTTTGATATCACCAGGTGGTGGTGGAGAAGGACGTTAAATCCCCAAACACCCACCCACCCACCTTGCATGCGCCGCAGAGCTAGTTAGTACGTACTGTCGCGCTCCGCAATCTGGCTTTGCGGACAAGCTGCCTTTACCCGGCGCACCCATTCTCGGAGTCCTCTTATCTCCAGCGTGGTGCCCACTCGTTTGCTCGGTTCAAATAGAGCGCTGTTCCGCTGTTGGTTTGGTCCACACTGTCACGGTCACGCCATCTTCGACCCGACCATCCCCCTGCCCGCTGTATGATGACTTGTTCAAACGAACAAGCCACTGCACACCAATAGCAGCCACTTCAAGCCACTCAAGCTTGCCCTCTAGGCCCGAGACCGCTGCAGATTGCATAATAGTGGCTTGAAATGGCTCTTAGTGATCTGAAGATTTCAAGCAAAATTGCGATTTTTGCATGGGCTTCGAAGAGCGAACGGACAAACTTCGCTGGGGTACTTCGTCGGCTTGGCGTGAGAAATGTTCGCAGAGTCAGTATACGGACCGGGAGAATATAGTCACTGGTTCTGCTACGAAGAATGAGATGAGAGGGGCCGGGGGGGGGGGGGGGGGAGTAGGGGTAGGGGGAGGGGAGGGGGGCTGACTAAGCATGCCCGCTGGCAGAGCTTGTCAGTTCAGTGAGCAGACAGGAAGTTGTCGGCAGACTGCTCGAACTGATTGCATCACCTAGACACTTTTTTCCCCTGTCATATTTTTTTCCACCACAGAATCGCGGACAGTTTTAGCGCCTTGCTTTTACGTGGTGTTGGCATGTGCTTGAAAACGATTCCAGGTTAAAAGTTTCTAAGAAAGGAACAGCTTTTCACTGAACCAGAGGTAAACTAAAAAAAAAAAATTATATCTAAGCTTAAAAAGTACATACCCCTTAAAAATAAAATGATATAAAACCAAATAAAAATACCCCCCCCCCCCACACACACCAACCCCTCCCCCCCACACACATACACGCACGCGCGCGCGCGCACACACACACACACACACACACACACACACACACACACACACACACACACACACACACACACACACACACAATCTGTCGTATTTCACGTACATGCATGAATCACCTCCCGCAGTTATTCCGTAAAATCCTGTTTGTCAAAAATAGGTTGGCACACTGACAAAATTATTGCTGCCAAAGATCATTCGAACAGCAGGTAAGGAGTGTGCGTGTGTGTGTGTGTGTGTGTGTGTGTGTGTGTGTGTGTGTGTGTGTGTGTGTGTGTGTGTGTGTGTGTGTGTGTGTGTGTGTGTGTGTGTGTGTGTGTGTGTGTGCGTGTGTGTGTGCGTGCGTGTGCGCCGCCCGTGTGGCTAGCGTCAACAATTACTGCGATACGGATCGTACTTGCACACAGGTTGGATCACATGGCTGCCACGGTTGATAAACAAAACTATAACGTTTCTGCTTTTGTTCCAAATTATACATTCACAGCTGGGCTGATATCGATGTTGCTTATTCATCTCGTCATCGCCAATTCAAAGCAAGGCCAGTATGACTATCTCGAGAGGATGTTTTGTCAGCTGCATCAGGCGTTTTTGTTTTTGTGTTTTTCTTCCCGTTTAACCTCAGTTATTGCATGTGTGTTGTGTTTATAAACGAAGGACTGAGGAATGCACAGTTGTAAAAGGCATTTCTGGTTCAGGGGACGACACGCCTCTGTCGGGTCTAATGAAAACGTAGACTGCGGCCGAAAGCTTGCTAGATATGAAACATGTGCTTGCATGCAGTTTCGTCTTCGCGGATATCGAAGATGTCGAGAAAATCATCTATCAACGGTATCGTCTAAGAGAAAACACATGCGCACGTAAGAACACACCTGCTTACACGCACGCACGCACGCAAGAACACACACACACACACACACACACACACACACACACACACACACACACACACACACACACGGTCTGGTCTAGCCCCCACCCCCACCCCCAACCCTCGCAGTACCACCTTCAGTTTCTACAACCGTACTCCCCCTCCCCGCACACCCTCCACTCAGCCCCTGCCCTCCTTCCTCCCCCCCCCCCCCTCCAACATGCCAATCTTGTGGCTAAACTTGTTCCCGATATGATTACAAATATACACCGCATGGGGCAAGGCAAACACACGAAGTAAGTGTACATTCCGATGATAAGATGCGTGTTTCTTTCGTCGAGCATTTCCGATGCTTGAATTGGCCACGGGTTGTGAGAATCACGCCACTGGCTGGAAGGAAGTGTACCTCCTTCATGTCATTCACGTCGCTAAGGTTGATGTCACAAGGGAAACGTTTTAAACATCAAACATGACCGAAAACGGCGTTTTTCCATGCTACGGCTACAACCTTGTGTTCTCTAATTTTTTCCCGGCTCGTGTTCGAGCCGTGTTCGACGTTTGTTCGGACTAAAACATATCCCGTGTGACATCGGCCCAAGGGCCATAAGTGTGATACCAAAGACGGGGCAACGAGAAAAATGTCGTCACAATTTGTTGGATTCCAGCAGAGAAGTGGGGGTGGGTGTTTGGTGTTTAACGTCCTTTTCCACCATATACGGGTGATATCAAAGACGGGGCAACGATGAAAAAGCCAGCACAAATATTTGGCTCCAGCCGGGATACGAACTCACGACTCGAGCATTAGAAGTCCAACGCTCTACCATTTGGCCACCCCGGCTCCCCGGATCCCAGTAGAGATTCGAACTCATGACCCGAGCATTGAACGTCAAACGTTTTACCAGATCGGCTACCTCAGCTCCCCCTGATGTCTATGACGTTATGTCGAAGCTGGTTTAACACCGCGAACAACGGTTGAAAATCAGTAGATGACGTGTTATATTTCTTGTAATTCTTCTATCACAGACTGCTATCTTTTATTTGGGTCACAGTTGTTTTTAGTCCACTCAGCACGAAATTTTAACTACATGGTGAACAAAGTTGTGTTTATCGATTAGAATAAGTGGCATTAAAAGAGAGAGAGAGAGAGAGAGAGAGAGAGAGAGCTGCATCAATTCAAATGTCAGCATCGTTTGTTTTTTTTTCCCCCTACACTGACAATACACCAGCTTAACTAGACCTTTACTGCGGGGCTGCTTGCATGTAATTACGACACTAATTGGCTGCGAGAGTCTTACACCCACTACATTGCTTTGTCTTTGGCCAATGAGCGACAGGCGTACAAGCCGAACATCCAATATCACCCGCCTAAAGGTGAAACACAAAGTGATGTCTAATGGCCCGTTACAAACAAGCTCGATCCCGTTTCGAGTAGACCTGGGCTGCACTGCCGGCCTCTCGTGAAATGTCAATGGGTCACAAGAGATCGATTGGACGATCTACAAATTAAATGCAATACGGTTTACTGCTTGCGTAGGTCTTACGGGGCGTAACGTGGTGGTTTGAAGGTGTCAGATGAGACAGCGATTCACGATGAGAAAGCATTATATGGATGGCGTAATCTGACAAAATCGCAGTTTTTCTACAGCAAAATCGACAATAAGACATGTATTTTTTTCTGCAGATTTTTTTTTTCTGTAGAAAAAGCACTTTTGCACAAAGTAAATGATTTTCTGAAGAAAACTCGACCCCCCCCCCCCCCCCCCAAAAAAAAAAAAAAATGAAAATGACAAAATAGCTTCTTTTCTGCAGGAAAACAGGACTGCTCCATTTCTTGGCAGAAAACCAGTTTTCCTTTGCAATTTTCTGCAGAACTACCATTTTCTGGCAGAAAAAAAACAACAGTAGGATTGTCGATGTTTCTACAGAAATCCAGTTTCTCCGCTGAAAATTTTTGGAGGCAGAGAAAACTGCTATTTTGTCGGATTTCGCAGGGGGTAGAAAATTCTGAGCTTATCCCAGTCAGATATACGTCCTTATACGCCTTCTCATCGTACATCGCTCTCTTACTGGACACCTTCAAACCACCACGTTACACCCCGTGGGCCTTGGGCTTGTCTGTCATTGGGTGCAGCGTTTTACTGAACCCCGACAACCGTTTTATCACAAAGCCCGGTGCGTGTGTTGTGATTAGGCTTCTGTTTGCGGGATTACCTGTGTCTGTTTGGTCAAGGCTTTCATTTCTTCAGTGACACACGCACTCATAAGAATGTTTGAGTAATGAGGAAACAAAGGCATAGTGTCTTCTAGCCAGTTACGTGTACAGAAACCCCTACAATGAGCGTTTAGTAACAGATACGTTATCTTAAAGGGGCTAACGCTACCATTTCATGTTGACTGATCGTTCTGGGCTGTTCTTGTGGGATATATCACAACATCACTTACACATCTGGACAGTGACTGCGTCTGCAATGCTGGCACTGAGACGACAGAAGCGTACTCGATGACGCGGCGATCATACTAAGAGGTCCAGCAGTGTAACAACAGAATATGTATGTTGGGACCTTCGCGCAACGTGTAAACAACACTGTATCGCATTTTAAGTGCTGTACTAATCAAGTTAGAGGTTTTCGAGCGTACGGGCGCACTCACGAGCGAAACTGTTCTAAAAAATAAGCTTGCTTAGCAAAGATGGAATCAACCTGTTATAAACACTAGCATTTCATGTTTACAAGTTTTCACAAAAGATATCCCACGCCTACATCCAAGCTAAAGAAATATTTTTGCACCAAAAAGAAAGCTATTTTTCTGCACTTTTTTTTTTTTTTTTTTTGGGGGGGGGGGTGCCACAACTCTATGCCGGCTCCAGTGGTGTTCCTCCCTGGTAATGGGTGGAATCCACGGAGGGCTCGGAAGCTGGGGCAATTTTTATTACGTATGATGATGGAGATGAGGATGATGGTAAGATGATGCCATGGAAGTCCGTGTGGTTTGGGACTGCGGGACAGGGCCGCATTCCACGCTTCCTGTCATAAATATCCCGGCATTAACCAGGCCCGGCAACTACGGCACCTGCAGTGCCGGCCGTGTAATCATCCACATCATAAGACGTGTCACACAAAGGGAAGCACCCCCAAAGTCACACCCGTGAAGTGGGTGAAGCTCGGCTGTGTGGCAACAGCCTCCCCATCGGGCCCATAGCACACCCGCTCTGGGTAGGAGCCGACCTAGGTAGGAAAAATTCCGCTTGCCGCGGCTCTGACTCGAACCCAGGTCTCCCGGTCCATAGTCCGAAGTGCTAACCACTACACTACGGGGGCCGGTATTTTCTGCACTTTTTAGTGATACCAATACTTCCATAGGCCCCAAATCATCTGATGTCTGGTTTTAAAGACATCACAAAATCGTGACTTAAGTCAAAATGCCAGCCCCAAACCTCCCGGATTAAACAGTCACAGAGCTATGAAAATTCTGCTAAAAGTCACTGGCCCTACTCACGGGACACAGAATAATAGATGTCTCGTGTTGTGATGGGGGAAACGGGTGGGGTGGGTGGGTGTTTGGGGGTTTAACGTCCTTTTCCACCACATAGGGTGATATCCAAGACGGGGGCAACGATGAAAAAGCCAGCACAAATATTTGGCCCCAGCCGGGATCGACTCGAACTCACGACCCGAGCATTAGAAGTCCAACGCTCTACCATTCGACCACCCCGGCTCCCCTGTGATGGGGGAAACACCAATACTAGCACGACCGGAGCAGAATGTTCACAAAGCTGAGCAAAACAATGAAAGAAATAAAGTTTAACACACCAATAAAACATGACAAGAACGCCACAGCGTGAAGCGTGCAAGATCGATGAATAGGTGCACAGCCTCTCATTTCAATAATAATTTGTATTATTAGTGCCTCGCTTCAGAGAAACGCAGGTTACCGATATCAGAGAGACTACATTACATATGTAGTCTCTCTGCCGATATGCCTGATCTCTTAAACTAACAATTACTAGGCATGTTAAGGTTACAAAGTATACAGAGCCCACTGATAAACAGCTGGTGACCGAATGCAGACCTTATATACGGTGATCTACACGGACGTTATGTTCCTGTGATCAAAGCTCTCCCGTGGAGAGATCTATCAGAACAGCTGCGTGAGACGATCTCTAGTACATATTAATCAAATTTGTCTAAGACAGCTCATGGAACCGCTGAGAAGCTACCCATGCAATGTATATGTGCATATCAAGCGTTAAAGGGGACTAACACTACCATCTGAATGTTCACAGACAGTTCAGGGCTGTTTTCGCAGTATATATCATCACACCACTTACGGGGCAACGAGAAAATAGGCCAGCACAAATATTTGGCCCCAGGCGGCGGGATTCGAACTCACGACCCGAGCATTGAGAGACCAACGCTCTACCATTCGGCCACCCCGGCAGCCGAACAAGAAGAGGAAAGAAAACAAAAACAGTACAAGCAATTGCACTTCGGTGATTAACAGTTTACAGCAGGCCGGGACATCCCACAAGTGCAGTTGCACTGTGCCATAACGTATTTCATCTCGCCACGCAGGGCACTCCCTGACGCTTAATTTCTATTGACAATGCAGGCGGAGACACGAGTACCGCCACGCCAACGCCGCTCCATTCCCGGAGACACAGCTGAAACCTCAAGGTTCTTTTCCCGCGGCAACCACCATCCTACACATCCCGCGCCACCAGGGACCGGACGACACAGCGACCATCATTGTTGTACGGACATTGAAGAAAGGTACCTTGATCATAACAGTAAACAAAACAAAACACGAGAAGAAACACATAACTGGAAACCAACAACAACTAAGACCGGTGCCTCTGCTGTTTGTAGATAGTGAGATAATGCCATTGTTAAGGTTTACTGCGGACACACACGGACAGAGAGGGAGAGAGTCAAAGTCAAAGTCAAAAATACTTTATTTATCCCCGTAGGGCAATTCATGCGGGCGAGCATAAGACACATAAAGAAGTTAAGATAAATAAATTCATGTAATTGTACACTTTCTCTCTCTCTCTCTCTCTCTCTCTCTCTCTCTCTCACACACACACACACACACACACACACACACACACACACACACACACACACACACACACACACACACACACACACACATCCTGCACTTGGTGACTAACCGGAGAATTATAAGCATGAGGGAAAAAAAAAGAGAGAGAGAGAGAGAGAGTTATTACATAGACTCCCTTTATTACACAAAGGAGCCAAAAACAAACACGACGACGACGACAACAACAAGAACAACAACAACAAAACGTGGACTTTTAATTTACAACACATGACGGTGGGAATATCTCACAATCATCGCTGTGTGTGTGGAATACAACTAAAGGGTTAGTGACAATACATATTTGTTACTGTTCTTGTGCTTGTTGTCATCAAAGATATCCTGATGCCAAATACTCGGCTGACCACATATACAGTAACGATGCCCAAAACCAGCGGCTGGCCATACACAACGGCTTGCCACATAAAGCAATAGTGGTTAAGAGACCTGCCACCATTGCGAGAGGTGAGGGGTTCGAGTCCCACTCGGGGCACAGAATTGTTCCTTCTCGTATGTGGCACCGTTCATTCGGGCCGATCGTCGGGGGTTCTCTCCGGGTACTCCGGCTTCCTCCCCCTCTGCTTTGGAAATGTTCAGCCCACAAAAATTGAAAAATAAATGCAATTCTAAATTCCGAAATTTAAATAGCTGAGCTGACCCTTCGCACCACGTGACTGTAATGTGTTTATGTCCAGTGTGTGAGAGAATGCGTGTGATTCACGTGAGCGTGCGTGTTGGGTTCAGTTCGCGGCGCTTTGAGCTGATTCAGGAAATTGGGTAAAGCGCCTATACAGTACTCATTATTATTATTATTATTAAGCAATAATCTGAAGCAAGCACGCATTGACGCCCAACTAGACCGTGCTAAGTACGTGCTAGGGCTACACACGCTACACGCGAGAGACGTTTCTGTTTGAACGAACAGTGTTCCCTATTTTTCGAAAATACAAGGATCCTTGGGACACTCTCTCCATATTTTTGATGCTCCACAATTTATTGTGAGGGTCCATGGTCTTTTGGTTTCAAAAGTCTGAAAGTCAAAACCATTTGTTGTTGGTGTTTAGAAAAGTATTCAAGTAGGAGAGATGTATGTGAATTGTAGCGTATCAGCCATAGCGAATCGGCAGGGCGAGGAACTCGCACGCTTACCAAATAGCGCATTATGAGAGACCAAAAACGTGCGTCCCCTGTGACGCGCTGTTCTCAAGTTTGTGCGTCAGTTTAAGAGTTTTGTGCGTACAAACACACACATCTATGCGTAATCAGGAACACTGAACAAACATGGAAAACAGCTCAAAACACGTTCCGGAAAAATTAGAGCAAAGCGTGTTGTAGCCGTATGTCACACGAGAAACACGGAAAAAACACCATGTTCCCTGTTTGTTTGGACGAAAAAAAAAACCCCACCAAAAAACAACAACAAAAAACCAAACAACAACAACAACAACAACAGCAAAAACCACTAACACTCCCGTGAGACATCGGCCTAACCAGTAGAACTAATACAAGATCAACTCACGTGGTCTGTCTGGCGGTGGTCGTGACATGTCGGCGCTTTCGCCATCCGAGTCGTCGAAACTAGACTGTAAAGAGAACCATCTCAACGCCGCCTTACGGCCTCTCCACGACTTGGAACGCTTCAGCTCCTGTAGTTTGGAGTTCTTCTGTAGCATGATCCGCGGATCGTCACAAACTCAAAACTGTCACCGTTTTATTGTTGAAGCGTTTGTCACAAGGGACTGCGTCCCCAACTGTTGTGTTGCCAACTCCCACTGGACAAATACAAACCGAGAATCAATAAGAATAAAAAAAAGACAGATTACTCCTCCCGGTATATCTGTTCAGAGTTGTCTGGAGTGTCGGTCACGTAACCGGATTTCACAATCCCACGCTTTTGAGACGATTGATGTGTTTTTGTTTTCTCATTACAACTGAAAAACACAAGATCACAGGGACGTTTTTCCCCCTGTCCTAAACTTTTGTTTAAAAAAAGAGTTTTAGGACGGAGATTAATATAAACACCGCACGTCCTAATTTTGAGAAATCACAGGTTGCTGTTTGTCATTCAGTCAGGTTTCCATGGCTACAAGCAAACACGAAGCTGAGTTTTCCGCGTGTGAAAAATGAGTTTCAGGAAGCGGCTTAGTTTCCGTAACTGAACCCAGCTAAGGGCAGAGCCAAATCATTTCACGTGGTGGTATATAACACTTGTCACCGCTTCGAGCGATGACGTTTAAGATTACAGAATCACACACCTTGATGAAGGACGCCTTTACCGCTGGCCACTTGTACATATGAAGCAGAGAACATTCGTCTAATACCATCCAGCAGAGCCTCAGAGAACGGACTACGTCGCCTGTGAGAGAACGGACTACATCGCCTGGGAGAAAGTGGAGAAGGTATTCTGATCCACCGCTATCCACCCCGCCTGTGTCACACTGTCTTTAGTATACTCGTTCAAAAGCCGAGGGCAACACGCGTCAGTTCCTAAGCTCATCTTACTTATCCCGTGCTCTTATTAAATTCCAGCCTTTTCAGCCACCCGGCTATGAGTGATTCCGGCAGCGAACACTCAACATGCGTGTGTCTGTGTGTCTGTGTCTGTGTGTGTTCAGCAATGTCACTGCCAGTTCTCCTCCCAGTGAGGTGCTCGAGCCGTGACTAAAGAAATCGATTTGTTCATACAGTAACTTGTGTGTGGGCTTGGCCATACAGACAGATGAGACTGCTTCAGAACGAATCGAGTCACTCACTATTATCTGTTTTCCCATTGAAGCCGCTGACAGCCCAGGCAGCTAGACTTCCAGCCAGTCAGCAGAGTAACAAGTAACAGGTTGCCTCCGCTAGGCAAAGAAAACACGTTTGAAATTTCTCTCGTCTGTCAGCACCTGGCCGCCAACAAAGAGGAAGCACAATGCTGCAATGTTAGACACCTCTCCTCTTTCGAATAAATCCTCGGGGCGTCTCAGCCACTCTCAGTCTTGGCTCTTGACGTGTCTGGTGGTGTATCTTGTATATCTCGATAAACACGCGCAACCAGCGTTAGTTCCTTGAGAGGATCCCAAAAGGTCTGGTGTTCTTTGCAGGCATACACCCCTCGGCCATGTTGTTGTGAGACTCGGGAAACCTTTCCTGGATCTACCTTTGTTGTACCAGGACATGCCGAAGCCCACTCTAACACATCACCAATATATGCACGGCATTATTTTCACTGCAAACAACCCCATTCCCGGCAGATTAAAACGAAACTTGGTCGGGGCGTAATGACGGTAGACTAGCTAACACAAACGAACGAACGAACGAACGAGCGGTGAGATAGATAACCGGCGATTCAGTACAGCGTGTCAAGATCAATAGCAATCTGTGCCTACCTGACCCACCGGGACCATAAACTCCCTACTCTCTGGGCCAGCCGAAACCCCCTGAAGCACTACCAACTCGGGCCTATGGTAAGAAACGACTGAACCGCGATAGCTCATGATTCATCGACAATAGGCGGGTCAGCATACACGTATGTCCAACTGTTCAACTAAAAACAAAGCAAACAAAGTAGCTGAATTAAGTATAAGTTTTAAAAAAAACTGTTTTCATGCTGGCAGTACAAATTTCACTGACGATACTTGAGCTGAGCTGCTCAGACTTATACCAGAGAACATCATCGCAGTATTCCAGTCCCAAATGAGATATTCAGTTCTTCCTTTCGTATTGGATTCAATATAAGACGCCAACATTTCTTAATTCATGGTTCCATATTATTTCAGAGACGCTAAACAAAATTAAAGAGATGAACGCCAGACTGTAAAGTCTTTTCACATGCTTCAGGATCACAATACAATACAATACAATACAATACAATACAACTTTATTACCAGCAGTGCACAAATTAGCCATACGAAGTTTCAGCTGAGCTATAGCGACAGATCAATCTCCGGTGAATATCAGTTGATAAACACCGGGCCAGCCGCACGCCCGGAAGGCTCATTGGCCCTGGAGAAGCCTGTGAAGTGAATCTGTCGGGACTCCAGCCAATCCATTGCGCTGTTTGATCACTGACAACCACTGTCCCAGTCTATATCCCACGCGTGCTAATCCCTTTCGCGTCGGCATTACCTGCACTTACGCTCTCACTTCGAATTCACTGATAATAATAATAATAATAATAATATAGAGGATTGGTTCTGGTCACGATCACATACTGGTTGGGTACACGTTCCTTGAGTTCGGTCTTGCGTAATTAATCTACAAGTGGTGCGCTGCACTTGAGAAGCCGGCACCACGTTCCAATCATACAGAGCTAAAAGTGCGTTTGGCACAGCCTGCTAATTAAGGCTTCGCTAAACATTTATAGCACAACGTGTCTGACCCGTTTTGATTCTGTTGTTTTTTTGTGTGTGTTTTTTTTTCCCCAGGTGTAGTTTGTTTGTGTGAGCTATGGAAACTGTAGTGTACTTCGCAACAGCAGCTGGAGCCAGTGACCCACCGTCATTTGGTAAAGGGAACTAATCACCGTGGATTTGATAAGTACTTACGCCCTTTTTCCATTTGATGTAAGACGACGGATGTTTCCGCTTTTTCTTCTGATGAATTTCACTCAAGGGGAGGTTTTGATTCCAACGCGGTGTCGTATGTGAAGACTACAAAAATGTAACGTACCGGGGAGTAATTATGACTGGTATGTAAGACTGCGTAGGCAATGGACTGACTTACGGGTGGGTGGGTAGGTGTTTGGGGGTTTAACGTCCTTGTCCACCACATACGAGTGACATCAAAGACGGGGCAACGATGAAAAAACCAGCACAAATATTTGGCCCCAGCCGAGTGGTCTGACCTCAACAACGCCTCCGAGGAACACTGCATTAGCATACAATTGGTTGTTAACTGACGAGTCTCAATCAACACCAACAACAAAGGCTTTAAAACTGTCCAAACAGGTCAACGTATGACCATACGGACAGTTCAACAGACGACTCCACTCGGCAAGCCCCGAGGTCAAAGCCCCGCTCCTTGACTCTGGCGTGCATTGGCAAAACACAGTACGTCCATGACGTCATTGCGTGGGAAAAGGTGTGATTTCAAGATGCAAGAGATTCACGTCAGTAATGGTCTTTTTTTCTCAAAATGACGTCAGTGGACTTGCTGCTTTCTTCCTATGTTTCAGTCATATCAAACTACATGTGTTTCCCTCGTTGCAGTGTCTGGCAAGAAAGTTTGGAAGACCATGCCACGTGCTGTGCTCATTACGCCGCGGGACGCGATTGGCTGAATTCTGGGGGCTCGACCCTTTTGATTGACAGGAATGGAGTCGTCCATTCCGTTCGAGTCTTGATGAAATGAAAGATATGAACATAATGGCAGTGATTTTTTTCCATCATCGAATCCAAAAGGTTTCAGTAGTAAAACTCCCCAGACATGTCAACTTACGACCAAACAGACAGTGAAATTCCGGGGGGCCTGGTACGGGGGAACTTGATAAAACGAATGATTGGAAAGTAATGGAAGCACGCGCGCCTAAGTTCAAACGTTCACAGCCGCAACGAAGAGTGAATTCAATCAGTGGATAAACAGAGTGACTTTAGAAAAGGTTCTTTGTTCAGTCGGGCAGTACAGGCCATTTTCCCCTGTGACCAAGGGCCCGGATCTAGGCCGTGAGTGGTACCGTGTTTGCTAGTACCTGGCATTTCATTAATTTGTGGGCTGCGGCGCGCTGGCCACCAGAGGGCCATAAAATAACTCTCTCTCTCTCTCTCTCTCTTCATATCTGACCTGGTTGGCTTCGCTACACTGAGTGTAGCTTTGGTCAGATCTATAGTTATGCACGCAGCGCCATTTACGAAAACTGACTGGCTGTCTTTAATGACGTCTTGGTCGTCAAGAAACGAAATATATCAAACTGCTATGCGTGCGTGCGTGCGTGCGTGCGCGCGCGCGCACGCACGTGTGTGTGTGTGTGTGTGTGTGTGTGTGTGTGTGTGTGTGTGTGTGTGTGTGTGTGTGTGTGTGTGTGTGTGTGTGTTGTATAACCATGCGAACCCAACATTTCTTAAATCATGAATACGCCGTAATTATTAGTACCGAAGTACGATTCACAAAGACTCTTCCGTTCCAGTCGCAATCTACTTCTAGGGACAGTACTTTCAGACACACATGCCACCCATGCATTCTTTCCGCACAAGCCTTCTCAAACCCCCGTAGTCTCAAGGTATACAACTCCACCTATAAGATCAAGTGGCAGAAATACTAGACGTTTTTAAGTCAAGCCACCGCACCGGAAAGTACGGTGCGTATACCATTCAGACATAACACCTCAGATTACATTGTACCGCGCACCACCATTGCCTGGGAAAGCAACACGCACATCGAACATTCCCCTCTGTGCGGTATAGGGACCCTCTGGTAAACACACTACCCCTGTGAAAGGAACAACACTTCTGCTACCCCTCTACCCCTATTTTCCACCCTCTTTATTTCTGGTCCTTACTTATACCCTTCGATCGCCTACCCCTGTTGAATGGCTAGCGGGTTTAGGGGAGGCGGGTAGGTAGGTATGCGCACAATGGCTGGGACAGGCGAGACTGAAGAGTGTGATTAAGTGTCCCGGCCTTAACTTTCGGCCTTCTCTCAGGCTGAATTTTGTCGGTGGGGCCCGGTTGACTCGGCAGGTGTCACGTTGAAAGGGTTAAAGGCCTTGGATTGCGGAGGTGAAGATTACATGAACTTGTTGACGTGTTTCGTGATGTGCTGACGGAAATTAAGGTGTGTGCTATGACCGGTAAATGTACAAACTCCCGCACACATACACACGTACGTACGTTGGAACAGTTGAGCTTGTAAGTGCGCATGTTCGCTCGAAATAGTTTATCTTAATCATCAGTAGACCTCTGAATGAAGGGTGGGGGGGGGTGTTTGGGGTTTAACGTCCTTTTCCACCACATACGGGTGATATCAAAGACGAGGCAACGATGAAAATGCCAGCACAAAATAATATGGCCGCAGCCGGGATACGAACTCACGACCCGAGCATTAGAAGTCCAACGCTCTACCATTCGGCCACCCCGGCTCCCCGAGCTCTGAATGAAATACACTGCAGATTGTACGAGGCGGCAAAGGCTCAAATTGTCTTCCTCAGCGGTTGACCGTTCCACTTACAATACTAGCTGACTCACTGATATTTGCGTCGCGTAAAGGCTTCTGTTGGCTCAGTGCCAGGCTGTGAGACGCTGCCACTGTGCAGGTGTCTACGTCAGTGGGACGAGAATATCGGAATGATGAGATGACACTTCAAGTATCAAACTGGCTGTTGTAAAGGTTTACCTTTTTGATTAGTAAATCGTGCAAAGAGCAGCAGAAACAAACTGGTCCCCCGTTCCTTGCTTCTCTGCTGATCAGTTTACTGCTAAAACACCACACTGACCGCAACGGGTATCGACAATTAACCTGCCACTACACGACAGGCAACACCACAACACCAGCAGTTAGCACTTGCAGAACTTGCAGATCACTAAGTGGTTACGTTTCCCCCCTTCATATGCCGCGTCATTGTCATGCGACACACCGACAACTTCCGATGCAGTTAAGTGGCTGTATTATTGGCAAGCGTTTAGGTGGTGGACGTACAGTGGGACAGAGAAGGGTGCCATGGCATGAAACCTGTCGCAGACCAGTTCTCTCTCCGAGTCGTTTCTGTTTGGTGTTAAGTGATTGCATGGACGTTCTTCCAGGAATTGTAATGACGTGATGATGGATATTCGTAGCGATCTGCATGTGATAATCATGATGTGATGATGCCGGTTTTTGTTGCTGTTGTTGTTGTTGTTGTTTATTTCTTTGTTTTTTGTTTTTGTCTTTCTTTTTTGTTGTGTGTTTTTTGTGTGTGCTTTTTTCCCCTCTTTTTTGTTGGGGGGGGGGGGGGTCGATCTGTATATGATATTTCTTTTTATGTCCAACTATAGAATTTCCCGAGCTGGACAATAAAGATATACTGAATTGTGTGTATAGCCAGTGATAACAAGAGCACATTAGCGTTGAATCTGAAGTTTTTCTCTTTGAGTGAGAGAGAAACTACTCAGACGGCGTCTGTCTTTATTTTCAAAAACCAAAACATGATCCTGTTCGTTCAATGCTGGTGTAATTTGTTGTTGTTCTTGTTGTTGTTGTTGTTACTGATGCTGCTCTAATTAATTATGGATCTTATTCTACAGAATTCCTGTTGGTGACGTTGCTATCAATGAATGACACTTTCTATACAAAACCGACTACGCACATGATTGTGTGCAATGCGTATTCGGAGCCGGGGTGGTCGAATGGTAGAGCGTTGGACTTCCAATGCTCGGGTCGTGAGTTCGATCCCGGCTGGGGCCAAATATTTGTGCTGGCTTTTTCATCGTTGCCCCGTCTTTGATATCACCCTATGTGGTGGAAAAGGACGTTAAACCCCCAAACACCCCCCCCCCCCCCCCGCAATGCGAATTCAGTGGCTCGACCATCAATTGCAAGTCATGGGAAAGAAACTGATTATGAATGACTCGCGGTGCAACTGACATACGCAGAATGAAACTGGCATCAGTCAAAGTTTCTGGCATGTTCTCTCAACCCAACCACCTCGTCTTGTCAGTTTCCTGTGGCGCTTGGCCTGCCTTCAGACAGCGTTATCATCCACAAAACTGCGTCAATACCTGCATTTTGACAAGTTTCGCAATGGCAGCGTTAACTTGACAGGGTCCGTGTGTGTGTGTGTGTGTGTGTGTGTGTGTGTGTGTGTGTGTGTGTGTGTGTGTGTGTGTTGGTGCGTGCATGCGTGCGTGCAGTTTTTGTCAACTGAACATAAGAGTAATTTCCAACTTCAAAGGCACTGAGAGCACTTGAAAAAGGTCTGTAACATTTATTTTTTTTATTTATATTTTATTTATATTTTTTAAATATTTTTTTTTTATTTATCTATCATTTTATTTTATTTTGTTACATTTATAAATATTTTCTTAATTTTTTTTTATTCTTTTCTTTTTTTCTTGGGGGGATGGGAAGGGGGGGGCGTGGGGGAAGCTCTTTCAGTCCAGATTCGAACCCGGAACCGTCTTCTCTCGAGTCCCCAACGCTAAACCAGCTGAACCAGGTACCGCCGACTCCCACACAGGGCATGTAAGGACGCGAGCCCGTTGAACGTGTTGATCTGGCTTCACACAGCGCATGCGTCATCATCAGGGGGGATTTCCGGTTCCGGGACTGCGCGATATGATCAATGCGCACCAGCGTGTTAAGATTTGTTCGAGATACACTGTGGCAGGTGGGTGGCAGGGTGTTTAGTTTCCTGCAGTGTGAGAACTGACCTGCGTTTATTGTGAAGGTTTGTGTCACAGCTGTGCAACACCTGCCCAGGACGCATGGGTATATATCGTGAAACTGACTGAACAAACTGCGCTGAAACTGACAACCGTGACGTCACGGACAATGTCAGTTTACACGCAGTCCACTGATCAAGGCGCAGTGGTTGCACATGCATTGACAACCGAGCGCAACTTAACTAAAATACACTGTCACTGACGTCTGTCCACAGCCGGGTGGGTGGGTAGGTGTTTGGGGGTTTAACGTCCTTTTCCACCACATACAGGTGATATCAAAGACGGGGCAGCGATGAAAAAGCCAGCACAAATATTTGGCCGCAGCCGCGATACGAACTCAAGACTCAAGAGCATTAGAAGTCCAACGCTCTACCGTTCGGCCACCCCGGCTCCCCTGTCTGTCCACAGCCGCAGGTTCCATACTAATTACAAGATATGAAAGGCGATAGGTATCAGTTGTCTATAAACAGGCACAAAATATATGATGATAATCATTGTATGAAAGTGAGAGGCCCCAAGAAAAATAATGGAGAAATGATAATTTCTAACACGTTTCTACAAAAGGTATTGCTTTTAGAAAATTAATTTAAAATTAATGTTCTCATAAATCAAACCACGAAAACAATTCGCCCGTTTCAAACACATGACTAGATTGAATAGATACATAAATGCATGAAAAATAAGGAAAAATAATTTCTAACACATTTCTACAAAAGACATTTCTTTTAGGGAAATATTTTAAACATTCTCATAAATCAAACAACCAAAACAGTTTTTAGCTACATGACTAGATTGAACAGATACATAAATGCATGCCCAGGGCCGGAGTAAACACATCACTCTACCGCAAACAAAAGACAAACACAGAATTTTAAAAACGAAATCAATACATCAACATGAGCCGCAACAACAACAACGATGAAATCAGTATAAAGACAAGGGATTACTGGGAAGCTCTGAGCACAGATAAAACGTCAAAACCCGAAACCAGTCCTACAGGCGGGGTGAAAACAATCTGTTCCTACCGTATTTATCCCGTACTCTTCGCGGCAGTCTCCTCAGATCATCTGAAAATGGCACAATCGATCATGATTAGAAGACAGTAGCAAAGAAGGGAAACACACACACAGAGAAACACACACACACACACAGACACACACACAGAGAGAAACACGCGCGCGCGCGCGCGCAAACACACACACACACACACACACACACACACACACACACACACACACACACCGGCACCCCCCCCCCCCCACACACACACACACATACTGACACACGAGAGAGAGAGGGGGAGAGAGAGAGGTTTCCTTTACTTGGCCGTATCAGTCTAAGCAAAACAGAACTGACATATAGAGCAAACACGTTTTGGGGCTCGCTTTTACTATTGTTTCCCATTATTTCTAGACATCTGAAAAAGCGCCCACCCCTCCTCCTCTTCCTCTCAAAACCGGGGTGTCTGACCAGTATGTCGGCTATGCCGGCTCCCCCTCCACCCAGGTCAACACAAGAAAGAAAAGAAAGAAACGAGGAGCGTTCCAAGGAACGCAACTCTGGAATTTCACGGTCAGCTTCGGGCCAACTGAGTTGCGTACCTTTATCTGAATTCGCGGGTCGCCGTGCTCTCTCTCTTTCTCTCTCTCTCTCTCTGACCACCCTTTCGCCGCCGCGACTGATTTGAGTCCCCTAGAAATCACACCCATTTACCAGACCTTTAACTGACAGTTTTATCTAATTCAGTAGAAACTCCGGAAATCAGGGCCGGCATACTAGTAATAGCGTAAACTGACGCCTCTGTCGGCCGGTGACGGCTAAATCTGGCTTCTGATGATGAAGTCAGTTCAGTGCAGTTCACGACAGCAACACGCGAATCATTGACTATGATCCTGCAAATTAGTACACCGCTAGACAGACTGGACAGACAGCAGGGCTGGCAGAAGCAAGACTGTGTGACAGTCGGGATTCGACAACAAAATGTGATATTTTGGATTCGCATTTCAAGTAATTGTTTGACTTCTCTTTCACCCCAGCCCCACCTGGTCCGGTATTATCAGTGTGTATTTTGAGCGTGGTGTTGATCAGTGTGATGCTGCTGCTGAAACATTGTAAGCAGATCGTGCGGTCGGAGTTCTCCTCAGACTGATTTCAGTGCTGACAAAGTGAATTACCTCTCCTCAGTGTCATGAAAAAAAAATCACAGTGTGTGTGTGCGCGCGCGCGCGCGCGTGTGTGTGTGTGTGTGTGTGTGTGTGTGTGTGTGTGTGTGTGTGTGTGTGTGTGTGTGTGTGTGTGTGTGTGTGTGTGTAGCTCTCGCAATGGCAGTGTGGGTGTTGACTAGTTCCGACGACTGATTATAAAGATTCGGTGATTACAATGGGTGTGCTGACTGATAGGTGCTGACTCGATGTCAGATCCAGTTCACGATCACAGTATCTCAGTGTTCCGGGACTGTCAGACAAATATGCTCGATACTGCACAACGTGACTCGTGGGTGGTACAAACAATGATATTATCGTTCTTACGCCACGGACACCGGCTTAGGACTGACCACACAAACGCCTGCAACCGCTGCTAACCGGGCGTGAATGATGCAAGTTCTGAACTGAACACACCGTCGCAGGTAAACAGTGAGAGACTAAGAGAGAGAGAGAGAGAGAGAGGGGAGGAGGAGGAGGAGGGGGTGCGCTTGGTGAGTCAGTGTGTGTGTGGGGGGGGGGGGGAGTTTAACGTCCTTTTCCACCACGTATGGATGGTATCAAAGACGGGACAACGAGAAAAAGGCCAACACAAATATCTGGCCCCAGCGGGGATTCGAACTCACGACCCGAGCATTGAAAGTCCAAAGCACTACCATTCCCGGCTCCCAGAGAGAGAGAGAGAGAGAGAGAGAGAGAGAGCACATGGCTAATGAGTAATGGTGATGAACACTGAGGTGAGAGTATCTGATGTGGTGATTGAGATGCAGCCCAAAGCGGCGATCAAACAACAGCAGCGTTTCCGGGCAGGTGTTTATCATTAATCACTACTTCATTAGTGGCTGTCCGTTTTCATGTGCTCTTAATTATAGGTTTCCGGTGATTCACTGTTGGCCAAACAGCGACTGAGATGGGCCACTCCTTCCTTTGCAAAACCAAACCCTTCGCTTGAGCGTAAACATGTTCATCTTTTCCGGCTCGGAGTGAGGGTTTAGGGAAAGGCTGGGTGGGGATCCTCATACAACTGCAGCATAAAATGTACCCCCCGCAGTGAGAAACTCATTAATTTTAAAAGCAAAAAAAAAAAATAAATAAATAAATAAATGCCCCCCCCCCCCCCCCCCAAAAAAAAGAAATAAGACCAAGAAAGAAGGAAAGAAAGAAAGAGAGAGAGAGAAAAAAAAGAAAGTGTGCGTTGGTGGAGGGTATTTACAAGGGAGAGATTGAACTGCGCATAGAGAAGAAAATGAAGAAAAAAAAAACAAAAAACAAAAAAAAGGAAAAAAAAAAAACAAAAAAAAACGAGAGAGACAGAAAAAAAAGTAAAACTAGAGAGATACTTTCAGAAAAGATTAATGCGCAACGGATATACCCCACCGACGCAGTTTACAAATTAATTCCAAATTATTCGCGGCGTAACTGTGTCTATAACTGTAAAGTAATCTCTATTTCGGGGAAAAAACACAAAAAACCCAGCTGGCTCCCCTGCGGCAAAGAATGAATAGTTGCAGTTTCTGCTGATAAATTGAGTTTGAAGTTTTCTTTGGGGGGGGGGGGGGGGGGGTAGGGGGGGAGGGTAGGGTGGGGGAGGCCTGGGCGGGAGGGGCGACGGTGTTGTCCTTGACACGGCTGACGTTCGCCCTTCAGCTCGACCGCATTTCAAAAATTACATACAAATACAAGTTGGAAACTTGTTTATTAAGTTTACGATTTACGTAATGGCTTATACTGCCTTCCAATTCTTAAAAACAACAAGTATAGCATTTCATGTGTCTGTGTGCTTATGGTGTTTTGGTTGAAAGTGCAGATGTACTAACACAAAAGGTACAATTTACATCTCCAGCAACTTACACTTTCCTTTCCAAACAATGCATCTTTGCTTACATCAGGGTTTTCTTTTATCGTTTAATAGATACAGGTGAAAGATGTATTTTGTATCTTCTTATGTATCTTGTGGAAAATACAAGTTCGAAACTTTTATTTGTATGTAATATTTTAAATACGGTCGAGCTGAAGGGCGAATCTGCCATGGATAACACCGTCACCTCTCCTCCCCCCCCCCTTCCCCCCACCCTCCAAACCCCCCCGTAAAAAGAGGCAATGTGAAAGTTCCAAAACCAAAGTAGGTGACCAGAGAAGAGGTGCTCGGCAACATCATGAAATGCAGAAATTATCATATACAAAGGTGTGCGTGAACAAACAACAACAGCAACAACAACAACAACAACAACACCCCAAACAAACCAGCAAAACAAACAGACAAGCGCCCTCACCTGCACTTGAACACGAGGCGAGTGACTGGGCGATGTCAGGCACGGAGTATTTGTGAGAGAGATACGGTATAGGTCTCTGGTCTCGTTTAGCGGGTGGTTGCTGTGGACAGGCCGCCGCTGACACGCCTCCGGCCGCTGAAGGCAGGATCTTGGCCACATTGATGACCGGCAGAGTTTTGGCCCTGTGCAGCTCTTTCTTGCCGCTGAAACACACACAAAAAATGAAGGAGATGGACATGTCATTACAGTTTCGATTAACTATTTTTGTTCTAATGTGTTCCTCCTTTCTAACGTTTCCTCTGTGCCAGTCACTGAGCTTTTTTTTTTCACTTGCCTTCTGAGCGAAAACCAGCAAAGCGCGAATGTTCCGTTTCTGTCCTACGCAATTTGAACAGCGCTGCATCATATCGTCATCAAACTGAACATGCACCGACCGCGCTCGCTAGCCGGGAGCAGCAAAACTGCCAGTTTTAAAAGACCAGCTCAGAAAATGTCATTAATTCCGCAGCTGTACAAAGACGAAAAGGTGAGTTTGCGACCAGCTGTAATGAAATCGCCTATTTCTGTCATATGCGACATATTTAAGAGGCACGAATCCCTAAGAGAGAGAGAGAGAGAGAGAGAGAGAGAGAGAGAGAGAGAGAGAGAGAGAGAGCCGCTGTAAGCTGTAAAGCGCGAAATTAAGTAACCGCCTAAGCATGGAAGAATGACTTCGGGGCACATTTTAGCGTACGCAGAAAATGACCCCAGAAAATGTCCCAGATATATTTTTTTCCCCTGGGTAGTTAGTTTTGGCGTTACACCAGTGCATGCAAACAGCTAAAAACTCTTGCATTGCAGCGCTAACTGACGGCGCAAAATAATACGCACCACTCATTTCAACAAACCGCACGAATGTACGCGAATTCAAAGAGCGTAAATAAACATGTTTATGAATACTGGATCATCAGCCAAAGACAAAACAAACGCAGTTAGAACTAAGTCAAATTGATCCAAACCCAACGCGAATACGAACTCGGAGAACGTGGGTGTGAGCACGAAGAGAGAGAGAGAGAGAGACAGAGAGACAGACAGACAGAGAGAGAGAGAGAGAGAGAGAGAGAGAGAGAGAGAGAGAGAGAGGTCTGCATGACTAACTTATTCGATCATGATGTGAGGCAAACGATTGCTAAATTGTTCATTTGGGGGAAACTGTTGCTCGCGAGAGAAAATCAAGAGGTGGGTGGGTGTTTGTGCGCCCTTTCCACCACACCGGGGCCCGCATGTAAAAGGCGAGGTTAGGGAATTTAGCCCCGGGTTAGAGTCTAACCTCGAACTAAACTAGCTCTAGGGTTAAATTTTCTGTTGTTTTTTGTTTGAAATCAGGAAGCGGGTCCATTCCAGCAAGGTGCATATGCCGTTATAGAAGGATTTTTGTCTTTCTTTCTTCGATTCCTTTTTTTATTTAATTTTGCTTTGGCGATTCCTTTGTCCTAGTCTGGGTTAGGCCCGTAGCCGTGGGTTAAATTAACCTCGAGTTTTACATGCGGGCCAAGAGTGATAATTGACGACTCCACTCGCCAAGTCCCGAGGCCAAAGTCCCGCTCCTTTATTCTCCCGTGTATTGGCAAAACACAGTACGTCCATGACGTCATTTTATGGGAAAACGGGTGATTTCAAGATGAATCAGAATCAGAATTGTTTATTGATAGGCCTTAGGCCCATTCAAAGTTGAGAGTGACATCCAAACATTCTTATACACATCAATACTTGTACAAAAAATAACCAGCGTGCAAAATAAAGTATATCAACTCAGCTGAGCAACCGTTGTCTTTTTCTTAACGCTAGAAAAATATATAATGCCAGATTCTTAACTGTATAATAGTTACTTGAGGCCATTAACAAAGTGAGTCGAAAGCTGCTTGGATGGTTCCAGTATTTTCTAGGGATAAACCGGGTACGTATGTCAGAAAGACTGGGACAGTATAAAAGAAAATGTAGCTGGTCCTCAATACCAATCTGACACAGAGGACATAATTTACTCAGGGGTTCAGCATCAGCATAACGCAGATTATGAGTTTTTATCGATGAAGAGATTGACATAATGTTCATTTTCCTCAAATTAATGACTTCAGTGGACTTACTGCAATATTTTTAATGTTTCACTTTCAGTCATATCAACCTACACGTGCTTCCTTCGTTGTAGTGTCTGGCAAAGGTTTGCCAGTTCATGCCAGATTATGCCTCACGACGCGACTGGCTGAATTCTGTGGGCTCGGCCCTTTTGATTGAATGGAGTGGGGTCGTCCATTAGCAAAGACAAAAATGAAAAAGCCAGCACAACTGTTTGACTCTTAGCCCGGAATCGAAGTCATGGACCGAGATTCGAGAAACAATGCAGCTGGAGGGTGGGGTGGGTGCATGGGAATTTAACGTCCTTTTCCACCACGTAAGAGTGATACCAAAGACGGGGCAACGAGAAAAAGGCCAGAACAAATATTTGGCCCCAGCCGGGACTCAAAACTCACAACCCGAGCACTGAGAGTCCAACGCTCTACCATTCGGCTACGCCGACTCCCCCAATGCAGTTGGAAATCATTGCAAGAGAAAAACAAGGAACAATTACCAATGGGAGTGGCGTCTTTGTAAAGCTTTTCTGAAGAACCGAAGGGGTTTTTCCGCGAAGTTCACGGAGCTGGTACGTTTCAAATCCATTTCACAGAAGAAAAAAAAAAAAAATCTGGCAATGAGCTGCCCAAAAAGAAAGACGAGCTCCAATCCCCAAGTGAGAAAGCCAGGTAATGATTTCAGTCTCCCTCTGGCTTAGAAGTGCAGATCCACCTTGTTTCACACGAGCGATCGGATTTTAAATCGTTGACACCAACATCGATCGGGATCTGGCGTGATGTTCTCAGAGAGTGGACGCGCCAAGCACCTTGCTGCACCGTTCCTCATGAATTTTAATGCAGACTTAGTGCCCATCTTTCAGAAGATTTCTTTACGGAACTGGATTGAGTCCCTGCCGCCCTGTGCACCCTGCCGAAAATTCACCAGTTCTCAAGATTACTGAGATTCACACGGGAAACTTTGGTGTCCGAGTGCAACTGTACGTTCCAAAGTAGTCTGTCGTAGCACATTTCGAACCGCCAAAGAGTATAACACGTTTGTTTTGTTGGTGTTGGCCCTGTTTGCCACAATCAGGTAAGATTAACGGTTCCTTGACGGCTCCTACTGCAGCGAATACGAGTATAATCAAAGTGCAACACTCCCAGTCAGCCAAATTTAAACCTACGCAGACATAAATTAATTATTATTTTTTAAGTGAGGCCACTGGTGCACAACCCCAAACTTGCTTGGCAGGAATTGAGTTAATGATTGTCAGAGCTCTGAATGCAATACTTTGGCATCTGCTGGCCGTGCGAACGAGATCTGCAAGGGCCTGAAACCGTCCTAGTCAGGCAGGCTTTTCTTCATGCTCACTGCCAGCCTGTTTGAGACAACAACTGTGCACGTGGTACGATGGTAGACATCATCAAAACAGTTCCGCACGATTTGTGCGTGTAAATATGTCGTAAGTTGGTCTTTTATATGTTCCCAGGCATCGTCAACATGTAAACAAGTTTTTGCTTTAGTGCGGCTTCGGTCGTTTCATTAAACAAATTCTCTGATCAGTAGATTAGAACGGCGCATATCCCGAACGACAGCAACCGTTATTATCTATATTACGACCGACTGGAGTTGACAAGATGTTGCTTTTCGTGAACCAAATAGCACGGTGTTAAAATGCAATCAGAGGACATCATCTAGAGAAAATTTGAAAACATCCAGAGAAAAAGCAGAGAGAACCCCGTACAGTTTGTTCGGATGTGAAGGGCAACATATCCAGATATTTCAATTGAGAACTGGAAACTTATGGTTCAAATAAACAGACGAGGCAAATGGCTGAATCGCTTCAGTGAAATAAACCCTGAACAGAGAGCACCCAACGCATCATCCATAAACTTGAGGCTCAGCTTGAAGCACACATTCTTCGTTCGGAGGCTGCTGTGCGTCTTCGTGGGTTGATGATTACCTTGTATACCACACCCTACGTACCTCGCCGCTGAACACTTTAATACTGATTAACAGATGAATCGAAGGCTGGAAAACCCCCGAGTATTCCGTCCCCAAGACATTCACAGACACTTCCAAGAACGTATCGCGAGTACACAGAGTCTTTGCGGTTGGTGTTTTGTCTGCCTACCACATACTAGGCTAAGTGCTAGCTGCCAATCACGTGAGTATCAACTGGTCAACCTAAGCCTGGGTAAAACCCAAGTATCACCAGAACGGTCACAGACATGTCCAAGAACTTATCACGAGAACCCTGTCTTTATATTTGCATACGCTGCAACGTAGCTCCTGATACCGCTCATCAATAGATCAATCGAAGGCTTGGTACAAGCCAAGTCTTGCATTACTGCTGTTCACAGACTTCCAAGGACTCATCACAGGAATATCGACTGAGTCACGAACTGAATCCAATAATATGACAGGTTTTCCCAACACTCCAAACGCATCCAGGTTGTCATCATCTGGATGCCGTGTTGTGGAAGACACTAAAGCCAATGCTGTGATACGTCGCTAGCTCTGTCATAATTATCCAGGTCGTGACCAGACCACAAAACCACTTAGCAGTTGATCCTCCTCTGTCGACATCAGAACCTCTTTGGTCGTAATCTGCACTCTAGAGCTATCCATGTCATTGCCAGTCTCAGAACATGGAGCAAAACTAATCCATCTTGATATAGTGTCCTGTGTTTCACAGTGTTTCACAATCACTATACCCAAGTGGAAACATACGAACTGACTGCGTGTGACCGTGTGTCACAATGTAAGAATTTAACCTGACCAACAATGCCTTGTTATGGAACAAGGCCTCTTGATAACTTTGTGGGTACGATTATTACATCAACGATACAATATCCTGTACGTAAAGCTCCGAGTAAAAATACACGAACTGTTTCCAAACGTGCACAGAGTTGTGCGTCACAAGGCATGAAAACCATCTCACAAACAGCGTGCGTTATCACTCAAGGCCTCTCGGGAACTTTGTGGGTAAGATTTTAACATCTACCTGATATATCCAGGCGCTAGGCAACAGTCGAGTACAATAAAGTCCGTCATAAATGTAAGCACTATGTCAAGTGCCAAAGCCATAAAACGTGTCCACCATAGCGCCGCCTACTTATCAAACGCTGGTTACTGCAAACAACACTAGCGGTCTGCCGTCTAGTGTAACATCAACATGACCGATATAACAGACCAGGTAACGTGCGACAGAAAGGTAGCATTCACTGTCGAATGGCAGATTCATAACACTTTCCTTAAAAATCATCTCTTCAGAGATGCACGACTTATTTTTTAGAATGTATCACTGAGCACCCACAATGCTTTTAACCAACATATAATTTGACACGTGATTGGAGACAGACGCCGTCATTCCGAGGTAAAAGGAAGACCAAATGTAAGCCGGCCGTCGAACTGTATTCCTGGTAAACATTCCTGCTATGAGAAGTTCTGTCGTCTTCAAGCAGAACAGGATGTCTAGTTCGCGTGTTTCAAGACGGATCACATGCTGTATTGACCTTGAAGTTTGGGTTTCTACTCTCACACAAACCGTGAGGTTTTCTTGGCAGACAACACGACTGATGTACTGAAGCTTGAGAGTTTGTTGTTGTTGTTGTTGTTTTTCCGCACAGTTCGTTAAACCAATGGAAGGAAAGAGACCCAATACATATAAAACTGAAGCCGTCTCTAGCCTAAATGACTTGCCAGCCATCCTTGATACAAGCAAGCTATATATGACCACCCATGGGTCATCAGCCAAGACCCAAAGAATCCAGCCCCCAGCCCCCTACCACCATCCCTCCTCCCCCCCCCTACACCCCCCCCCCAAACCCGCCCACATGTTTAACCAGGAGGGTCAGTACAAAGACCGTTCTCCGTTGGGAGCCAAACTCTATTCTGCCCACAGACAGAGACGCATCCCGATATAAACATCCAAAGCGCGGGATACCAAATCCATCTTCTGTACTAGCCAGGGACAATCAAGCAGCAGCGGGTATTAACAGTCTTTGCCAACAATCGCCGACTGTGCTGGCGAAGGCCGCCGTCAACTCAGCTTAACAAGCTGTTGTTGGGCAATCTCACAGCTCTACAGGTGGCTGAAGGCGAACGCCCTTGACTCAACCATCAAAGCAGCGAGCCCTCCAGACGGGTTGCGCTTAGATCACGCCGGTAAACCGGTGAAACAACGTTCCGGCCGTAACTGTCGCCAGGTGATTTAGGCCGGAGATGACAGGAGGCGATCACTGTATCGCATCTCTCTTTTATTGGGACGGCACGCTTTCTGTGTTTGTGGACCAACTTTCGGGAACGGCCAGCTTTGCAATTACTCGCGGGCCTGGGTTTAATGAGCTCAAAACTGGGTTCACAGAGAACACCGATTTGTGGGCAGTACTTTATCACCTTCAAGTAGATGACGAAATGTCTTAAAACTTATCTATGATTGTGGGTCAGCCCTGGGACTTTTACACAGGTTTAAATTTGATAAACTTTTTTTATTTGAGCCTCAGTTGCATACATGGATGCCTCAGACTTGAGTTTGATTCTTTTGTTCCTGTTTTTGATGTTAACGTATCTGCTCCAATGAATGACTCAAATAAAAAGTCTCACGGAACCAACGACTAATATATCATTAAGTCTCGTCTTTCAAATCTTCACATTTCAGAATAGACGACTTCAAGCCCTCGAGACCAAAGCCTCGTCCCTTTACTCTGCCGTGTACTGGCAAAACACAGTACACGTCTATGACGTCATTGTTTCGGAAAAGGGAAGATTTCAAGATGATGGTGTTTTACCTCAAATGACGTCAATGGACTTACTGCTTTCTTTACACGTTTCAGTCATATCAAACTACATATGCTTCTTTCTTCGTAGTGTTTGGCAAGAAAGTTTGCCAGACCATGTCATGTGTTGTGCTCAATATGTCACGGCACGCGATTGGCTGAATTCTGGGGACTCACCCCTTTTGATTGACAAGAGTGGAGTCGTCTATTATATGCGTCTGATTTCACCAGACTGATGATGGCGTTGATATTCAGTCACAAAGGCAGCGCATTTGTGAAAAGGTCAAACTATTAATAATCAAGATGATGTTAAAATGGCGGTAAGGGCGCGCCGACCAAGCCAAACACTGAAAAATGGAATAACTGAATCGCTGTGTTTACCAGACAAGTATTGCTGAATCATAATGAGTTCTTCACTGTTGGCTTTCATCATGGACGTTAAGTTTGAGTTCGAACCGTGACTGGGAGCTTTCCTTGCCGCTCGATCTTTGTTATCACTCTTATGTGGTGGAAAAAGGATGTTAAACACACAATTGCATAATCGCAACAATCTCTCTTAAAAGCCATTGCAAAAATCGCAGTTTTACTTGAAATCGTCAGAACACTAGGAGCCACATCCGGCCCCTATTACGCAATCCTCATCGGTCTAGGGCCAATCCCACGCCTTGCATAATAATGGCTTGAAGTGGCTTCTACTGGTCTTTTCCAGTCTCATCATACTGCGGGCAGGAGTGGTCGGGCTCCGGGTCTTTGCCAACCCTAAAGAAAACCTAACATTACAGGCGGATCCTCTCATGCCAGTGGTTGTCGGGGACATCTGCAGATTAATGATTACGCCGTCAACTGACCAATCAGTCAACGCACCTCGTCACTTCAGTACTCCGCCCGGCTTAAAATCACTACGTGCTCTCCGTTTGAGCTGCACGAAGGGCGCCTCAGTTTTCAGATGGATCACTCAAGCTGAGTTCTGACGTGTTGTTACACATTACATTCGTGTTGACCTTTTCCTCGTGGCCCCATCTTTGATATAATAATAATACTAATAATACATGGTTTTATAGACCGCTGCTCTCCAAGGAAGCCAAGGACTCGCTGCGCTTAAAGCACAACACACACACACACACACACACACACACACACACACACACACACACACACACACACACACACACACACTGTTTGCACCCAATCTAACATCCTATTTGGCAGGTGCAGCGACATTAGGCGACTACAGGTACACCTAAACAGACTCAGCAGGAGTTAAGCATCGAAAGCTTGACGGTAAAAAAAGGTCTTCAGATGGAGTTTAAACATGGGAAGCGAAGGCTGAAGGCGGAGTTCGATTGGCAAAGAGTTCCAGACAGTCCGGCGGGGCCACGAAGCTGAAAGAGCGCTATCAAGCAGTTTTATCAGCATCATGGTGGAAATGGACGTTAAACTTGCAACCAGCCCAAAAAAGCAAGTTGAATCGTAACACTGGCGAAGCCACGTAGCCGTTGCCAAGAGTAAAGAAAACCCGCCATCACACACGTCTGTTCATGCCAGTGCTTGTCACGATTACGTGCATCTGTAAGATGATTACGCCGTCAACTGACCAATCAACGCACCTTGTTATCGACATCTGCCTCCTAGACCACCAGACAAGTCTTCCACGGCTACCTGGAAGAAAGACCTAAACGCTTATGAAATCCTTGGCGCTTAGTCCCTTCTTCCAGAGTCGTGTAAAGGCAAAAATTGTCATCATTTTGGCGCCGGAAAAGTAGTCACGAAGAGGTTATTTTGTAGCAGCAGGGACAGATGACCGACTTATTCTGTAGTCACGACTAGCTCGACCATGGAAATTGGTTAGTTTTTAACAGAAGTTCAGCCTCCAGTCCATCTGTACTAGAAGCACTGTTGCAAAAACAGGTGTTGTTTTATTTTATTTTATTTTTTTTAGTGTTTTTTTAGTACATTACAAGTTAGGTTTTTTTGGGGTTTTTTTAAACACGAGATTTCTTTTTTTTATGACAGCGCAGATACCTGCCATTTGCTTGTGGTTAGATTGTTTTCTTGCACAACTTATCCGTTTGTTTGTTTATCGGTTCGTTCGTGACTGGTTGGTTGGTTGGTTGTTTTGCATGGGAAGAGAAAGGGTGTCAGTGTGTGTGTGTGTGTGTGTGTGTGTGTGTGTGTGTGTGTGTGTGTGTGTGAGAGAGAGAGAGAGAGAGAGAGAGAGAGAGAGAGAGAGAGAGAGAGAGAGAATGGGTGGGTGGGTGTTTGGGAGTTTAACGTCCTTTTCCACCACATACGGGTGATATCAAAGACGGGGCAACGATGAAAAAGCCAGGACAAAAACTGAACTCACGACCAAAGCATTAGAAGTCCAGCTTTCTACCATTCGGCCACCCCGGCTCCCAGAGAGAGAGAGAGAGAGAGAGAGTAATGTGAGTTTACTACACTCATCTTTGTATATATGTAGGCCATTACTGCTTCACAGGATTTCGATATATACATATATACTAAATATTGATTAACCAATTATTTGCGAATATTAATAATTTTTTTTTCGCTTATTAACTGTTTCTTCAGTATCACCATCGTCATTGACAAAAAAGCCGATCCTTCTCGTATAATTATGCGCTTATCGAACATACATCTCGGCTGTCTCTGTCAATATCAAACAGCGCCTAACGATCTAGCCCCTTTCTCCGGTGATCCGAACACAAGACTGGGCACGCCACTACAGACGGAGAGACAACAGAGTGAATCCTGCAGATCAGATTTACACACAGAGGGAGAGAGAGGCCTCCTTTCCTGATGATCGATGCTTGGGAATAGTCCAGTCTGTTTGCTTTCCTGCACCTCCACGCCAACCACCGTGACCCGCGAGGCTCTCCTTGTCAATCCGTGAGAGACAAAAATTTGTCAGAATATTCAAAGGAAAGACAACCCCGGGGCGCGCAGATCGAAATCGCCGAGACTACAACTTGATTGAAGAGGAAACCAAGTCTTTTTATCGTGGCAGAACCAAACATGACCCCCTGTCGGTACTGGCCCGCGACTCGTCAAACAGTGCAATCTCAGAAGATGCCCGCAGCGAAAACGACCTTCCCTCCCGAGGAACCATCGAGGAAATTTGTGACCTTCCCGACCCTTCCGTCTCGTCCCGCACCCAGCGCTAGCTGTTAACGCGTCTAAAAATAACCCTCGCTAAGCCCGAAATAGCTGTTTTCGATCGATACTCTACACGCCTCGTGAGCCGAATTTAGATTCCACGCGACTTGTCAATGGAAATCGACAGCGCATCTGACGAAAATATCCCCGGGGCTTTTAAAGACATTTGTGTTTTTGGAGAGGGGTGGGGGTTGGGGGGGGGGGCTGCTTGGTTGAGTACAGGGGGCCGTGAAATGTTCTCTTGTCAAGCATTCGCTTCGCAGATTGCTTCCAAATCAAAAACAAATTGCTCGATCTCGTGTGTGACGCTCTATGACACCTCCGAAAAGTTCTCTCCGTTCAAAACAAGACATGGTTCCGGAGGAGGGAGAAGGGGAGTATGGCTGTTTTGGCTGGTCTCTGATTGAACGGGAGATTAGCCAGTCTAACGTCTCATTGATTACTGTCCGGGTATTTTGAGGAAACATGTTTGGTTTTTTTTTTCTTTCTGGTTTTGTGTTCTTTGCTTCGATTCTCATGTTACAAGATCAAGCACACCGATTCTGAGTCCAGACAACAACAACAACAACAACAACGACTTCCGTGATCGTGATGAGTGGTTGTGTTAATGGCTCCCCAGAAAATACGTTCTCAGTATCATTGAAGACGTTACTGTAAACAGAACTATCGCTAATGTGGACTGGGACTGGCACTGGGCCTCGGATAGCCGGAGTCATGGAGCGTTAGGCTATTTCGAGACGATTGAGTTCCATTCCCAGCCCCATTCACACAAACACACATAAGTGCGCCCACTCTTCCCCCCCCCCCCCCTCCCACACACACACATCCCGCCAAAATGTCCTGGCTTTTCCCTCGTTGCCCCCTCCCCCCCCCCTTCCCCGCACCACTATCACTCTCTCCGTCGACACGCTATGGGCAAAAGGCGCCATCCCCACCGACCCCCCCCCCCCCCTCCCCCATACACACACTTAAACAGAACGAAATTTACTAGTTTACTGACAACGCAAAACAAATACACTACTTTATTAACGACGCAACAGAAAGAAACCCCGAGCAAAACAAGAGAGAGAGAGAGAGATTCTTATCCATGTAAATAAGAAAAGAAAAAAAAAATCCGGCACTAACTTTTCAAACTTTGGGGTCGAAGTGACAATTCCTCGCCAATACTCATCCTGCAACTGATCTCAGCACCCCTCGGACACCCACCCCCCCCCCCCCCAAAAAAAAAAAAAAACAAAAACAAAAAACAAAAAAAAAAAACCCAACATCCCTAATGGATGGAAAGGAGGTGCAGCCGACACAAATCCCGAAGGAACGCAAAAGAAAAAGGAATCTGCGGACAAAATTCCTGCTCCGAGTGTGAAAGAAACAGAAAAACAACAACAACGAACCGCTGAATAGCTGAAAGTGATCGGGCAAACGAGATAAGAAGCCAGCTAGAGAACGAAGTCCAGTGTGTTAGAACTTCAAGTGATCGATAGGTATAGAATCAGAGAAACTCTCTGCTCCTGTGTCTGTGCTCTCTTCACGTTCTGGGATTTTTCGCTTTTCCTCTTTTTGGTGTGTGTGTGTGTGTGTGTGTGAGAGAGAGAGAGAGAGAGAGAGAGAGAGTGGGTGGGTGCTCAAAAAGATGCACTTTGCTTAATAAGAATTGTTGGGGCAGCTTTTCTAAGAGATTGTGTTCAGCCCCTTCCTCCCCCCCCCCCAACCCAACTCATCCGCTCCCCCATGCAGCTTGTTCGCGCAGAGAGAGAGAGAGAGAGAGAGAGAGACGGCCTCCCATCCCGCTCAGTACGGCCGGGACTACACAACAAGGACTACGCTGCCGCTGAGCTGCATGAGGGCCGACTGTGCGTCCTCCTTCCGGTCACCACGGGTCTCTACCCAGCAGATCGTCAGTACGGTCGGGGCGGGGCGGTTGGTGGTCTAGTGGTTTAAAGACTTCGTCGCCAAAGTTTAAATGGCTGAGCTGACCCTTCCCACCACGTGATTGTAATGTGTTCGTGTCCAGTGTGTGAGAGAATGCGTGCGATTCACGTAAGCGTGCGTGTTTGGGTTCAGCTCGAGGCGTTTTGCGCCAATTTTAAGAAACTGGGTAAGGCGCCTACACACTCCTCAATTATTATATTATTATTGTTGTTGTTGTTGTTGTTGTGTTTTATCATCATTATCATCATCATCATCATCATCATTATTATTAACAAAGAGTTGCATCGAGTGTTTGATCTTTCATTCAAGGTAGACGTGCTCTAGAACCCACGTTTTTTTGTTTTTGTTTTTTAACAAAACACCATTATCTAAACCGAAGATTAACATTCAGAAGCTTCATTTCCATTCAGTTAGTTCCATCTTCGCAAGACATGGCGATTTACAAAACGAACGTGGCAGACTGGGGATGGTTATCTAGTGCATGTCTAATTATCAAGGTATCGGGTATGGCGCCATTACACTTTTCCATCGTTCATTTTTTTTGTTTGTTTGTTTCTGTTAGATCAAAAGAAATCTCATCAGTTACATGCTCAAAGGAACTTCTGAAACCCAGCGTTTTATGTGGTTCCGTTGGGAGGAAATAGTATGGTCATCAACAGCATCATCAAACGCATGATTTAGAAAGGTATGTTCTGTGTGTGCGTGTGTTCGTTCGTGTGCGTGTGTGTGTGTGTGTGTGTGTGTGTGTGTGTGTGTGTGTGTGTGCATGCCCGCATGCCCGTGTGCACGTTAATCACGTCTTGTATGCTTAACCACGAGTGTGCTAATGCGTCTTTTACATCTTAGAAAGCAGTTTCCAGTCACGCCCTACATCAGAAGATAATTCTACTGACTTCAGCCTTTGAAGAAGCCATTCCAAATTTCATACTCACCTTCCACTCCTGCTTAAAGAATGCAGTCGTCTCACCGCAGGCATATTGGACAAAAATACTCCTCTCACACTTGTGTCCAATCCTCTTGATCAACACGCACACACAAGATAAAGCTTCAGAACCTGTGGCAATGACCTCGCAATTGTCAACAGCACCACGGCTTTACTTGAGCCTCCTGCACGTGACCTTCGTGCTCCCGTTTTGCTGTGAGTATACTTGAGCGGATCGGTCTGAGCACACAAAATGGGATTCATTAAACTTCGCTTCCCTAAGTCAGCGAAAATTAGACTGAACTTGCTTGCGATTATACGACATGCAAAGCGATGTCCTCACACAGAATTCTGTGACGCCGCCAGATAAGTTTGCGGTGTACAAGTTTACATAAAGGTTTTCATTTTCCACCGCGAGTTGTAATAAGAGCTGTTTTTGTTTGTTTGTTTTTCTGTACACATAGACCTGAAGATAACATTAGTGTATTAGTCAGTCGTGATCTGGGGACGTTGCAAGCAATGGAGTTTGTGAAATTGCTGTTTTGGCAAAGCGTAATTCCTACCTTTTTGTCAGAGAGTAATGAGCAGATGCACTCACTTTTCAGAGGTTCCCGCAGTCACTTCCGAACAAGAAATCCCGACGATCAGGAATATAAGATTAAGAAGGTTTTCTTTAGGTGAAATCACGGACATCAGTCACTGCTCTAATGCAATTGCCTTCACCACAAAGAAGAAAATCGAAATGATCAACGCCTCTGCAAGACAACACGCTGCGCAGATGCCCCGGTGCTTCCGCTTAAATATGGGCCAGCAGCTGGAAATGGGTTCTATTGCCCGGGTTTTTGTATTTCGTCACTTACACCATTTCGTATCAAGTTACCTGCGCGCCAACGTGCACTCCGCTGACGTCACAGCTCTTCTGTAATTGAGGTTAAAACCATGTCAACCCCATCTTCAAAGCACTCTTCCAGCACACGACCGTCAACAGATGTAGAAAGATGTGAACTTCATCCGATAAGACCTGCGAATCCCATCAGGGAATCAGCATTTAAACCGTTGCCATGGTACCCCATTAACCGGACAATGTTGCCTAGAAATGCCAATGGCCGATTTCCCACTAATGCATCATTCTGCAAGAGTCGGTCAAAATCCTGACACAAACAAATCCTGCTTGAGATATCAGAAAGCCCGACAATAACGCGTGGAGCAAGACACTATCTGATGAGCCAATTGTTTAGTACAAACGATTTGCCAACATGCGTCAGTCTGTGTATCTAAGAATTAGTGTCTGTTAAAATCAGACCACACACAAATCGGGCTTGAAATAACAGAAAGCCTGATAATAAAGCTTAAATAAAGCTCCTATCTAATAAGCCTATTGTTGTCTGGTACCGACCGATTTGCAAACATGCAACATGCATGAATCTGTTCAATACTCTCACACACAAACAGTGCTTGAAACAAATGAAAACCTCAAAGTAATGCTTGAATCAAGGTACTATCTGAGCAGCCTATTGTTTGGTACGTCCAATTTGCCAGCGTCCATCAGTCTGTGTATCTGTTCAAAACCCTCCATTCGGGGCTTGAAATAAATCAAATCCTGACAACAACACTTTAATAAATCAGACTTCAAATAACTGAAAGCTTGACAGTAATGCTTGAATACAATCGCTACCTGATGAGCCTATTGTTGTTATTACGCCATCACACTCCTACAGACTATACACTAGTTCTACCCCGATCTACCCGGCGTGCTTCAAGAGGCTCTCATGCCTAGTGCTCCTAAACCGAGAGATGAAGCATTTTTTTTATCGCCGGCAGTATTAAGCGGATTGTGTTTGTGCAAATGAATTGCTGCAGTCCCTGGGGATTCGGCCGTGGAGAAGTGATGCGAGTCAAGTCGGGTAGGATGGTTGTAAACACACTGTTGACAACCAACGTCTCGTCCCACCAAGACAGGAAATCAGGTCCCATTGCCACTTAAAGGCACTCCTTCCAAGATTGATATGCTTGATAGCTAGTGGACAGTCTTTCTTTTTTCGAGCAGCTGACAGTTGTGCTCGTGGGTGCACAATGTCGTATCTTTTGAAAACAGTCTCTCCTAAGGTTATCAGTGGTCTGAAGCATGGAGAAAGCGATTTGGACGTAAGTCCGAGATCTAGACTAGCTTGATTAGGCTGAGACTAAAAGATCAACACGAGAGGCACAGAAGGGAGTGGGTGAGAAAGTGTTTGGGAGTTTAACGTCCTTATCCACCTCATAAGGGTTATTTCAAAGACGGGAAGCTCGGTTTTGAAGAGGCGTTTTGGGGCTGTGGGTATATTCTGGAAAGGATCAGGGTGATACCAAGGACGGGGCAAAGAGGAAACACGCTAGCACAGAGTACTGGCTCCCTGCCTGAGCATTGCGAGTCAAGCGTTCCACTGGCTCAGCTACCCACCCTCCCTGTCCAACTGATATATTGCTAAACGTCTAAACAGCTCCTATCGCTTTGTCAGCTTAGACATATTGGCGTCCCTGGGCTGAACACTTAAAAAGTGTCATCCCCTTGAATGAGAGGATTACGTGCGTGGTCTGTTTTCAATTGCCTCGCCACATGGACAGCCACACGCCATCTTCAGAGAACTATAAATCCCTGTTGCCAGAGAGTAATAATAATAATAATAATGAGTATTGTATAGGCGCTTTACCCAATTTCGTGAATTGGCCCAAAGCGCCGCGAACTGAACCCACCATCACGTGAATCACACGCATTCTCTCACACACTGGACATAAACACATTACAATCACGTGGTGCCAAGGGTCAGCTCAGCTATTTAAATTTCGGAATTTAGAATGGCATTTATTGTTCAAATTTGATGGGCTGAACATTTCCAAAGCACAGTAATGGTTGTTATGGAATGAGCTTACCATTGCTGAAGATAATCCCCACATAACAGTGACAGCAATAACAATATTTTACTGCAGCCTCACTGTTCTGGACAGAGCCAGACATGACAAAAGCCTTCGCGAGAGTCATTCGAGCCTAAAAATACTAGACAGAATGCCTTTAAGAGTTCAACGGTCTACAGCTCAGTAAACTGCAACGCTTGGAGAGATTCTATCGTTAATTTCAGTATACGAAACAGGACAAACATTTGTGCCAGCTAGGTGAGACTAGAAAGGAGGTCACCGAATTAGTGAAACATTATATGACATGCAGGGAAGTACGGAACCGTATTCTCGGTCAGACGATATTTTCTTCCTCATTCAGTATCTGGTAATTACGTCGTTGTGATTCTCAGAAAAAAAAATAGGTAGGGCATTAATGGAACTACTCATGAAAATTACAGAAAGCAAAAGTAATCGAAATACAAAAGAGGATCGTTCGGAAATGTCATATTAACTCATTCAGTGCCAGTTCGTCGTTCTGTTCCACCGTTCCTAGCCGTTATCATTTTTTCCCCTCAGAAACTTCGAGAAATTAGCATGACGGTGCAGCGTCTCCTGCATGTCCTAGGTTTATACTGCCCCGTAGACCAGTTTGCATCATGTGTCCAACGCTACATTTTGTTGTTGTTGTTGTTGTTGTTTTCCACGTAGTGCAGGCACACTTAGCCGCGAATTAGTCTTCGGTGCTTGCGCGGCTCTAAGCCCCACTCACTCACTCACTCCCCTCAGAAACGGTTTCTGTTTTCGTTTGTTGCCGCTGTGTACGTTTTTTAAATGCGTTTTTTTGTGGTTAAAAAACAACAACAACAACAACAACACAGCAAAAACGGCCAAAAAAGAAGGCAGCACAGCGTCACCCCGGGGGTTCCAGGCAGCTAGTGTCAGACATTATGGTGGCAGCACAAGTCTAGAAAGGGTTAATAGTTCTGATGTGCACAGTACCTGTCCAGGAGCGAAAACAGCTGTGTCGGTTGCGATGTTAATCCCAACACCAACCAATCAACCAGTCTAACAAATTTTCACTAATACACTCAATCCCTTAATTCCTAATGCATTATTACACTCTATGATTTCCATTAGGCGATTCACGCCTGATCTGAAGATACATCTACAGCAAAGCCGGTCCTTTGTGATGGACTAGGCGATTAAAAGTCCGACCATGATAGAGAAGTCTAGACTGCGTTCATTGCCTTCCGAAAAGGCTTAAAATGTAATGGTGACAAATAGGCAAAATGCGTTTCTAAACATTGTCTGAAAGCACTGTCTTGCTGTCCCATCACCCACGGTTCAGCTGTCCGGTTCGCCATAAATTGAGTGCGCTGGCTGTTCTCGGTTTTGGAGCGAAAGCAGAGAGAAACAAAAAGAGTATCGATCGTGAGCGAGCAAACTCGGGAGGGAAAAGCTTTTGTAAACAAAAAGAATAGGTTTTTTGCTAGATGTGTCCTTCACACACACACACACACACACACACACACACACACACACACACACACACACACACACACTGAAAAAAAATCAAACTGAAAAACAAACTGAAGGATTTTCAACAAAGGATCATCACTGAACGACTTGCACGTAAAATATGAGATTACCTGGAAATGGGACTTTTAACGATTTTCTCCGACTCTCGCGAAACCCAGGAGCATATAATGGACATGATACTCAGGACCAGCTGGTAATGCATTAAAATAAAAAGGTTTCGGAAACCAAGGTCGCACAATCTGTGCCGGCGATACCGGGATTGCTAACGGATGGTGAAGTATCGTGTAAAGCGCTGTGTGTGTGGGGGGGGGGGGGGGAGAGGTGTGTGTGTGTGTGTGTGTGTGTGTGTGTGAGAGAGAGAGAGAGAGAGAGACTACATTTTTCAAGGATGAAAGATTAGGTACAGCGTCCTAACTTTCTTTTATCTTGTCCTTGCTGCATTGTACTCTCTCTCTCTCTCTCTCTCTCTCTCTCTCCAAATTCAAGCGGAATAACACCAAATTGACAGTTTAAAAAAATGGTTACGCTCACGTCTATACAGTATGGATACATCATGGGTATGGAGAGAGAGAGAGAGAGAGAGAGAGATTGATTCACTCTGCTTGTACATGTATATCTGTCTTAACCGTGCCGTGATCCCCCTTCACCTCCACCAACCCACACACAGACGAACCCCCTTCGACTCTACCCCCCCCCCCCCCCCCAACAGTGTTGATGTTCGTCTACACCTCTGTGATGAGATATACATGGTTTTACGCACGAAACTTACGCGCAGGGACACCCGTCCAGGTATGATTAAGCCTGCCACACCCACACACAGCAAATAACGTTGTCACTGAACAAGCAGGCTATAGGATATGACACACAGACCACGCGTTCATCACCATGTTACCTTCGCAAGCTACTGGTCATCAGCAGGGAAACAAATTGTTTTATTACCCCCTCACTGTGCACCGTGATGCATTTGCAAGGAAACGACAGACATAAGTGTTTTTTGTTGTTGTACATGTAGTTGTTTTGTGTGTGTGTGTGTGTGTGTGTGTGTGTGTGTGTGTGTGTGTGTGTGTGTGTGTGTGTTTTCTGTAGTTCGCCTAATGTAAAAGGCACACACTGGATTAGTCATATGAGGACTTTTAATGCTCGGATCGTGAGTTCGTATCGCGGCTGAGGCCAAATATTTGTGCTGGCTTTTTCATCGTTGCCCCGTCTTTGATATCACCCGTATGTGGTGGAAAAGGACGCTAAACAACAAAACACCCACCCACCCACGCCAGTCATACGAGGAAGCCAAAAAGACGGGCTGTTCTCTGTTCTGTCTATCTGTAACTGTTTCTGAATTGCAAATAATGTATTCTTTGTCTATGTGTCCACCTATGTGTGTGTGAAAAAAAGAAAAGAAAAACAGAATTTTAAAAAAAGACGGGCTGTTCAGCTGCACAGGCAAGTGACATGGAAAGTGTATCATTATGTACCTAGTCACCTACAGTGTCTGATAAATAATACATGTAAACGTTCTAAGCGCAATTCACTAATGGATACGTGTTAGAAAAAAACAACATTTTAAGAACCTTAGTTAAAAGCCTTTTTAGAGCCTCTATGTTATGGTCAAACCTTAAAAAAATTCCACATTAAGCAAACAAACCGCAAACGTTGTCAACATCTGCAGCCACTCCTGTAGCCATACAATGTGGATGTCCCAGTCTGACGTCATGAACTGTTTTTATTGTGATTTGATTTTTTAAATAAATTATCGCCAGAACATGCACTTTAAATAAACATAGCGCCAGGAACATTCCAGCACAAATTCGTTCTGAGAGACACACCAGACAAGTTATGTGTTTTGACCCTCTTCCACCGGACGGGCTGAACACAAACACGAACTGAGCAGACGACATTTGCAAACATCTGCCGTCTACCGTTCTGGTTATCCCTCATTGCCAAAGATGATAGCCAGACATCTGAGCCAATCAAGTCTCGTTCGGCCGCATGTTATGTTGGCAAAGAGCAAATATGGACGCTGACCGTAGCTAACATTAGACCCAAGGGTCGTAACTCTCCCGTCATCTTGCGAACGCGCGCTAAAAACAAGAGGTCGTGTGGTACATGGTACTCAGTCCGCGACATGTCGCAATCTGGCACCGAAACCACGTTCCTGAAGTCGGCAGCAAAATAGTGCAATAAAGCTCTTGAAAAAAACAAGTGTTTTGGGGGGCCGAGAAATGGTGCGGAAATCGAAGCTCTCAGACAGACTGGAGTGGCCCCCATGTCATCAGTCCTGTTTTCGGTATGTGTTTTTGATAATGATGATATGATAATGATAATGAGTATTGTATAGGCGCTTTACCCAATTTCATGAATCGGCTCAAAGCGCCGCGAACTGCACGCTCACGTGAGTCACACGCATTCTCTCACACACTTGACATAAACACATTACAATCACGTGGTGCGAAGGGTCAGCTCAGCTATTTAAATTTCGGGATTTAGAATTGCATTTATTTGTCAAATTTGGTGGGCTGAACATTTCCAAAGCAGAGGGGGAGGAAGCCGGAGTACCCGGAGAGAACCCCCGACGATCGGCCCGAATGAACGGTGCCACATACGGGAAGGAAAAATTCTTTGCCCCGAGTGGGACTCGAACCCCTGACCTCTCGCATTGGTGACAGGT
Organism: Batillaria attramentaria; assembly: GCA_018292915.2. Classification (NCBI taxonomy): domain Eukaryota; kingdom Metazoa; phylum Mollusca; class Gastropoda; family Batillariidae; genus Batillaria; species Batillaria attramentaria. The sequence goes on from JACVVK020000004.1 coordinate 3,848,064, forward strand.
CTCTTAACCACTAGACCACCGACCGCCCCAAGGCAACCCGACACTTTGTACCGAGGGTAGGCTACACTTCCTAACAGAAGAACTTGAAGAGAGACCTGCACGCTTTGCTCCTCTACTCTGAAGTTTCAAAATGAAGATGAAACGTTAGACACTACCAAAACAGTTGAGAAAGATTTGAGCATATGTGAGCATGGCATTATCGGAATAGGGGCCTCTTACAGTCTTCGGTCACATAATTATCAATCAAACAGTCAATACATCTTTATTATCCCACAGGGAAATTTGGGTGTGGTAGACAAACAAAGACAATGATATACATCAAATTACAATACACATAAGATAATACATAATAAACACTACAATTAAATTGGAGATTTCTATGAATTAAAAAAAAATTCACATAAAAACAGTCTTGGTATTAAGGTAGGTATAATCTAAAATAACTATTACGGTTATTACACAAAAATCACAGACTTCATCCTCCACACCCGCTCCATTTGATCACAGTCTGCAACCCCCCCCCCCCCCCCCGCCACACACACACACACACACACCTTTCTACCTCAGGGAATGTTCAGACTGATGGCGACTGTTCTCTAGCGAGCACGAACGAACGTAAAACCAAAAGATTCAGAGACAGGTTCTTTTATGGTGCATTTGGTAATTTATTTACCAACGATTTTCGGCGAGAACTTTATATGCAGCCACTAGCAAAGAGAAAAAAAGTTGATACCTGGCCTAGTGACCTAATAATTATAATTTATTATACGACAGTCCGGGCTCTCAGTCTCTCCGTTTCTTCTCGGCGTCGGTGGGACAAGCCCAAAACCTTACAAGTCCTTTTCAAAGAGTGTAACAATTCAAAACTGTTTCTTTCTGTCTCATGAAGGTTTCAAGAGCACACGTCAATTACCTTTGACGTCATTGGCGCTTGAGGTTTTCTAGAGGTATATTTTAGGCTAACTTTGATCCTTCACAGTTTAACAGTTCGCGTTTTCACACACACACACACACACACACAAAAAAAAAAAAAACTTCACTTATGCCGAGAAAGAAACCCAGAAAAACTTAGACACCCGACTGTCATGAAATAAATTAGGTCACTAGGCCTCGATAAAAAAAAAAATCTTTTTTCCCTTTTGGTAGGTATATGAAAGTGGCTCCATTAACAGTTATCTCTGCAACGATGAGATTTTTCAACACTGGATGCACGGCAGTGGCTTTGTCTTGCTACAGCCTACTAGCTCATTAAATTTTGCAAATTACTCAATTTGATATCAGTCGCCTTAGTATGACAACCACAGTGTATCTGCATACACAAAGTGGAAACAAAATCATTGGGACTACGTTGCATTAGAATAGAAAACAGCGTTGGTCGTGTCTAATGATTTCCAGGGCAGAATCACGAGTGTCGTTTGCTCTGTCAGAAAAATAAACTTGATCGTGTTTGAAATATCAGAGAGAGGTCTATGGGGCTGCGACGTAATATGTGTGATTTATCGAACAAACAAGACAACTGAGTGGTGTTCTGTCATAAATCTATTTCCCATGAGACTCAATATATCTATTCAGGGATGACGGGACTCCCTTTTTTCCCATCGTTTGACTCGACACAGCGCAGATTTCTATCACCACGGATACCTTCTCCCAAGGGGCACAGTGTTTATTGACCCCTCGCTAGGTCCAAGCCTCATTCCAGTCCACACACTTCCTGCTTTTTTTTTTCTTTTTTTTTTGGACTGTCCAATCAGATCGTCGAGGCAAATTACACGTCATCAGCTCGGTTCGGTTTTTCCACGTCCGCATTACGAACGCAGGGAACCGTTGACGAACTAAGTGTTGCTTTTAGCGTTGGCTTGTCCTTGTGCTGGGGTTCCCCCCATGCTTTTCAGCCACGCTTTCAGGCTGCTGCAATAACAGCTTCGATTCGAAGCCGCCCAGCTCTTGTAAATTTGCTAATCGGTGAAGCGCCTGGCACACAAGCTAAGCAAACGACAAATCGATCTATTCAGAGAATCCTTACTTACACTGTTCCAACGCTGGCCCGTAAAACATCATTAAGACTTTACGGAATTTTCATTGCCAGCAGTATTGATCGAAATGTTCTGATTTCAGACCAGGGAAAACATCCTACGTGAACTCGTGTTTGTGTGCAATCAAGCGAGTTACTTGCCTCAGGGTGGGTGGGTGTTTGGGGATTTAACGTCCTTTTCCACCACATAGGTTACTTGCCTCAGACAACCAGCAAACCCCATTGGAATCCTACAGTGAAAGCGCCTGTACTGGTACACGCGTTCTCTGGCGTAACCTTTAAAGACTTTTACAGCTAGATATCCTAGAGGCTCTTTCATACCTTGAACGACAAGGGTGAGTGAGTTAGTGAGTTTTTTAGGCTTAACGCCGCGCAAGCCACAAAGACTAATTCGCGGCTAAGTGTGTCTGCACTACGTGAAAAAAAATATAACGATGGACAGCAGATACAAACTGGTCTACGGGGCAGTATAAACTTAGGACATGCAGGAGACGCTGCACTTTCATGCTAATTTATCCTTGAATGACAAGGGGTGGGTGGGTGGGTGTTTGGAAGTTTAACGTCTTTTTCCACCACATAATCCCTTGAATGACAAAGCATTAACATCAATACCGTGTATTCTGAAGGACAAAAAAATAATCAGTTTAGGATTTGCAGGGTTTTTTTCCCCGACAAGATAATCAGAACGAACGAGCCACAGAACTAAATCTGATCATCGGCAGCACACAAATAAAATTCCAAATTTAGAGTTAACGTCTAAAGTTGTCTTGAAATCTAATTTTCTCTGGACATTTCTTTCGTTTCACAGACATTTGTCAATCTAAACTGAGTAGCACACTCACACACACAAATCCTAAAAGCAAAGAGTGGCAGAGAACACAGGGTGTAGTAAAGATCGACCGGGGGTGTTTCCGGTGCTACTCCACTTTCAAAGTGTCGACGACAATTGCTCTTACGTAGACAGCCATATAAGAAAGAGAGGCCGGCCTCGCAACAGCTGGAGGCGGGACACTGAGGCAGGGCTATGTAAGCAGGGGGACCAACTGGACTGGAGTGGCAAGAGTAACCCAGAACAGAGTGCGATGGCGAAGGGTCGTCGGTGGCCTATGCTCCACTTGGAGCCATGGGCCTAAGTAAGTAACTAAGACAGACAGCCATATAATTATGTTTGAAATATGAGCATGCACACTTGTTTGCTGTGCACACGGGGGTGAAACAAAATTGACGGGCGTTTATTCAGTGCTGTGCCGCTCCAGATCATTGAACCGTCAATCAGCGGGTTCCCACGCCATAGCACCTCTTTTTTTTTTTCTTCGGTTTTTTTTTTTTTTTTTTTTTTTCAAATTCAAAACTCCGTAGCACCGGAAAGACGCTTTGGATTTTCAGTTGTCGTTTAGAATGATTGACAGGGGCCGTTCACCAACCAGACACCGACTTGTGATAATACGTTACTAAAATCTAAAGATGTGAATATGCTCATGTTTTGAAGGGGAGCCGGGATAGCCGAACGGTAGCGCTTTGGACTCTCAATGCTCGGGTCTTGAGTACGAATAACCTCGACTTTTACATACGGACCCTGGTTGATAAACGCCCCATTCTCAGTTTCACGCCCCGACAGACTGAGGTCCGCTGCTACTAAAGTTTGAAAATGGAAACACTTGGTGCTACTGCTTGGTAACACTCTGTCTTGGCGGCGAGTGAGTGAGTTCTCGAGGCTTTAACGCCGCGCAAGCCACTAAGCTTAATTCGCGGCGAAGCGTGTCTGCACTTCGTGGGAAAAAAATTGGACAGCTGATGCAAACTAGTGTCTTGGCGGTGCTATTTCTGGGGCCGGAGTAGCACCGGAAACACTCCCACCCATTTTGACTACACCCCTGGTATAGAATAAGGCGCAAAACTATAAACATCATCCACATTACCTCACCCAGGCAACAGATAACAGAATTACTGCGTTGGCCAGTCAGGAAGAAGTTCAATCTCATTTTCAACTCCCCGCACGTCCTAAACAAGATGCCAGAGGCGTTAGTTCCCTCCTCCAATTTTCTTCCCCAGGCGAGGAGGAATAGGGGTGTGTGTGTGGGGGGGGGGGGGGGGGAGGGGGGGAGTTTGAAGCTTTTGTGAGGCAGGGAAAATTGCCATTGCTAGCGAGACGTAAATATGATTTACTTGCTCGTTCTATACGGCAAACATGATAAACATGCCAGCAGCATGTAGTGGGGGTTAGCTGCACTTTTTTTGTTTTTTGTTTTTTCGTTTTTCTTTTTAGTTCTTTTGTGGCAAGTACGCTAGTTTGTAGTAAATTTGTGCTTGTGCGTTGCCCTAGGTAAGCTTCGTCAGCTGTGGCATTAGAATTGTATTTGCCCAAAGGATACGTTGACAAAGCTTTTAGAATTCTCTCAGTTCAAAGAGTGGGATGGATAGAGCGTGTGTGTGTGTGTGTGTGTGTGTGGTGTGGTGTGGTGTGGTGTGGTGTGGTGTGGTGTGGTGTGGTGTGGTGCGTGCGTGCGTGCGTGCGTGCGTGTGTGTGTTTTGGGGTGGGAGAAATTCGAAATTGTGTTCGTAAAAATTATATGAAATAAAGCGGGCATGCTCGAATCAGAATACTGTGCGTCAGAAGTATTGTAGGTGTCAAACGTATACTTTGCGTCGTAAGGGTGTTTGGGTGTTTGGGAGTTCAACGTCCTTTTCCACCACGTAAGGGTGATGTCAAAGACGGGGCAACGAGAAAAAGGCCAGCACAAATATCTGGCCCCAGCCGGGATTCGAACTCAAAACTCTACATTGTAACGCAAATCGCAAACGAAAGTTTTTGTTGTTGTTGTTGTTGTTGTGTTGTTTTGTTTTTTGCTGATTTTGATTACGGTGCTTCTCGGAAACTCAAAGGGTGTTGTTGTTGTTGTTGTTGTATTTCTTTTTTTTTTAGTTTGCAGTTGGCCCAGTGTCGCGTGTGGAATTTATTTACCAGTTCTTCATGACACGTCATAGTAGATTTCAAAGCCGACACTGGGACGGTTTAACTCTTAAAGCCCATGCAACAATCGCAATTTTACTTGAAATCTTCAGATCACTATGAGACACTTCAAGCCACTATCACGCAATCTGCAGCGGCCCGGGTCTTGGGCCTAGTGGGGAAGGCCAACGCCTTGCGTAATAGTGGCTTGATGTGGCTGTTACTGGTGTGCAGTGGTTTGTTCTTTTTAACCAGTCTTAGCATACAGCGTGGGGGGGGGGGGGGGTCGTGCTCGGGCAACTAAGAGTTAAGAAGTTTTTGCTTTCATAAACAGTCCAGCGTTTACCGGGACAGACATTCTTCAAGTCAAGCAGTCACACAAACACCGCTGGCAGCACGTGACTCATTTTTGTGTTTTTTGTTTGTTTGTTTTTTCAGTAAGCTCTATTCAATCAATTTTATCACCAACCATTTTCCACGAACATCTCCATTTTTTTCCTGTGGTGTCCCACATTCCGCGCTACGGAATTGTGTCAGTGGGTTCTGCTTATTTCTCCTAAATATTCTATTTTTTTTTCTTTTTGATTCAGTACGTGTGTCTCATACTATCTTGGAAAAGGTTACGTTATAGGGGATCTCTATTGGAATAGGTCATTTCAGGCCGTGGCAGGCTCTTTTTACCGTCTTCGAAACGTAATTGCAGTGATAATTTAGAAAGTGTATTCATTGGCGCATATTAGCAGATTGTTATGTCTCAACATGAACAAGCCGCGAATTAGTCTTTGTTGCTTGCGCGGCGTCAGTTAAGCCCCAAATAACTAACTAACTATCTCAACATGAACAGGAGCGAGAGAGACAATGACACTTACAATGACAATGTTAATGAGACTTTTCCAGGGATAAAAGGTCATTAGGTGTGCAGACCTGTTTACAATCTTGTCCTAGCTACGCTACACAGAGAGAGAGAGAGAGAGAGAGAGAGAGAGAGAGTTCTTCCATGTAAATGAGCTGTTGCAGTGAGTACTTTGCATCTCTAAGTTACTCTAAGCCGGAAATGTGTCGTATGGACATGCATATTTTGTTGACTGTTGGTGTTGCTGAGCTGTTGTTTCTCTTGTTGCATTTTATCACATGTGAGATACTCTGAGTTCTAGAAGAGTTGGTACAAGTACAGCCTTGACCCTGATTCCGCTGCAGTTGGCTTGATGGTCTACTTTCAGGCGTTCGGCTTTCACTTGAAGAAAGCGTGTCTTTAAACTATCACGCAAGTCACGCTACCCTTTCTTACACCCTGGGGACTAGGCGTCGTTCATAACTCAGGATGACTTTGGACAAAAAAAAGGGATGGGAGACAAGGACTACAACGAGCTCTGTCCCCTGAAGAACAAAGGGATTTCTAACCGTCATCTGGAAAAAAAAGTGCCTAAGCGCTTATGAAATCCCAGCCCCGGAGTAGTCCTTGATGCTTGCGCGACTCTAAGCCATCACTCTAAATACTCATTTGCCCCATGAAATCCATGGCGCTTCCAATACCCCTTTTTCAGATGACGGTAGAATTTTCTCAGTTTCAGGCGGATATGCCCACTGCGCTGATTACTTACAGCGATGGAGAACTTAAACACATGCAGCGGTAAAGACTTCCTCATCCCACGGAAGGCTGGGCGATGGGTAACCTTCTTTGGACTAGTCCGTGCAGAAAATTTAATGAGCTTTTACAAATCTGCGCTTTCCATTTCTGGCAAAACAAAACATGCGATATGGCTGTCATATGTGGGATGCTTTGTATTGCCAGGACTCGGCGGAAATGGGGCGGTCGGTGGTCTAGTGGTTAAGAGACCTGTTACCAATGCGAGAGGTCAGGGGTTCGAGTCCCACTCGGGGCAAAGAATTTTTCCTTCTCGTATGTGGCACCGTTCATTCGGGCCGATCGTCGGGGGTTCTCTCCGGGTACTCCGGCTTCCTCCCCCTCTGCTTTGGAAATGTTCAGCCCACCAAATTTGAAAAATAAATGCAATTCTAAATTCCGAAATTTAAATAGCTGAGCTGACCCTTCGCACCACGTGATTGTAATGTGTTTATGTCCGGTGTGTGAGAGAATGTGTGTGATTCACGTGAGCGTGCGTGTTGGGTTCAGTTCGCGGCGCTTTGAGCCGATTCATGAAATTGGGTAAAGCGCCTATATAATACTCATTATTATTATTATTATTATTATTATTATTATAAATGCCCAGTTACCGGGGAAAATTCCTTTGGGGAACACGCATTTGCGTGGGAGTATCAACACGGCGTTCGTAGCGCGCTGGCCTGCAAACAGCAAATTCCCAAGGCTCTGACCTTACGGACTCCGAGCCTCGTGAATGTCCACAGCCACAGAAACAAGCGAGCATCATTGGCATCAGCGATATTACACGATATGAACGTCAGGAGACCAAGAAGGACGCAAGCCACAGAAGCCTGCGGCAAGCGAGGATGGTGTGTGGGTGCTACTAGGTCACACAGCGCAAGAGGCATCGCAAGCATCTGGCCTACACCCTCCTGCAGAAGATCAATGGAGTGGATTGACGGCAAACAGCTCCTGCCCCAGGACATTCAAGAGCCCGTGAAATACCGCGCCGCACACCTCCGCGCCGGATCAATCTCCTCGCACTGTGCACAAGAACTGTGGAGCGAAGGTAAACATATTTCCCAAAGAAACCACGATAAAAGGCCAAAGAAGAATAAGGAGAAGGAGGGGAATGAAGTGAGAAGAGGCGATATAGGCGACGATGTGGGTGTTTTCATGTTTCGTCCACATTGGGGTTGCCATGAAATTATTTCAAAGGAAACCTGGGAAAGTGCTGGCGTAGTTGAGACTCAAACCAGCTGTGACCCTGCAAGGCCATGGTGATGGCGTGCCCATCGCCCATCCAGCTAAAGGTATCTAAACAAACACAGCTAAAACGTTTCAAGTATGGATCTCTGGCCAACAACAACAGTCGAGAGCGAAGGAAAGCATTACATATAACAGTAACAGACAAACCGATATACCTGCAATGACTGTCAGCATGAAACAAAGTAATCGTTACGCGGTTGAAATATCCATAACTTGTCACTGTTCTATACTTTCAGTTTACCTCTATGAACAATAAAGCAAAATATCCAAAATGTCCGCCACCCACTCCTAAATGCCCTCGATCCACTGCTGTATCGCTACGTGTGTAGGGGGGAGGGTTGGGGGTAGAGGAGACCCGGGAGGGGAGGGGGGGATGCAGGCAATATAAAAGGTGCAAGAATGGGCGATTCTTGCTACTCAATGGATGTCTGTGAAAGTGAAATGTGACCACTACCAAGGTATCTGCGTACAGAAAACGCCAGATCAATTCAATACATTCACAGTCCGGTTCATTTCTTCCGCAGAACCACGATGAACAGACAGATTGTCATAAATACTATGATGGAGCGTTCGTCAGGGGAGGTAGCATGCCAGTTATGGAAATACTCAGACATCGTTCTAGACGGTCTGTTTGGTTTTATTATTCCCAGCAGGTCGCTAGGCAACATCGGTTGCCTGCAATGGATGTAGACTTCCTAATATTGAGCAATCAAGCACGCTAGCGATCAAATACGATGTCAAGAACTAAATTAAAAGTTCCAATGAGACTGGGCAAGAAAACCATTTTCGTGTTGGCAATGAGACGACAACTGTCCGACTTGTTTTACGACCATTTTGCTAAATGGGACACTCATGTTTTATAGTGGATGGAACTATGATCTTGTAATGTAGCTACATTTGTGGTCTGCACATAGAACACGGCCTGTCCTGCTCACTGAATGGTAAATGCCATTTGTGCAATTTCAGAATACATCCTTATCATACTGCAGGGTTACCGTAAGCACATGTTGCTGTTGTTGTTGTTGGTTTCTCTAATAAGAATGTTTATTGGTTGTCGTAGGGTTTAGCGTCTTTTTTCACCACGTACGGGTGGCATCTTCTTCTTCTTCTTCTGCGTTCCCTGTTCTGGACTCCGCCTCAGATGATTAGGTTTGTGGTCTTTATATAAGCAGTGGTCTTCAAGAGGTCTGTTTTGCTGCCCCAGAGTTTCTCTGCCAGTGTGGCTCCGTTCGGCCAGTGTTGTGTCCTTGCTTCTTTGAAAAGGGGGCAGGACTGCAGAATGTGTTCCGGGGTTTGAGGGGCTGTTCCGCACGGACAGTCTGGTGAGTGTGACAGCCCAAGGCGGCACAGGTGGGCACGCAGTCTGCAGTGTCCAGTTCGTAGTCTGAAGATGGTGGTCTGTTCATGACGCTGGAGCTGTGGCATATGGTCGTTAGATGGGGGATTGTGTTGCGCCGTCCAGATTGTCTTGTACTGATGTTTTACCAGAGTCTTGGCTTCTGTGTAGGAGACTGCCTGCTGGGGTTGCTCTTTTCTGCTGCCAGACTTGGCCAGTCTGTCTGCCTCTTCGTTTCCTATGAGACCACAGTGAGCAGGGATCCACTGTACGGCGACCTTCATCTGTTGTGAGAGGGCAGCTAGAAGGTGGGGTGGCATCAAAAACGGTTGAGAAATGAAAAACCCTGCAGAAATGTTCGGCTCCCAGCCGTGACTCAAACCAACGGCCAGAACATCTTCAATGCTCTACCATTCGGCTGCATGTGAATATCTGTTCGATTTGATTAGAAAATTCCTCAATCAAAGTCCTGCCCACCAACGGATTCGACCCCTGTGCCTCAGGAACCGGAGGCAGGACGCCTTCACCACCAAATTCTCACTCGTACAGAAACTCTACAAGACAACTTCGAAGAACCGATCCAACTAGGGTGTCTGACCCTTGACCCAGGGACCAAACCTTACTGGTCTGGCTCCGTCAGTCTGGAAGCAGAAAACGAAATGTCGATATCTGGGAGTCTGACAGAATCCGTCTCTGGTGTAATGAAGCAGCTGACACGGAGAACGATTCCAGGAACAAACTTCTGCCGATATTTGATCCGGGTTTCCCGAAGCTACACGTTCCAGTGGAGTAAGAGAAACCCGGCACACTAGTCTGTGAAACTAACAGCACGTTACTATTGAGCTAATGTGGCCACTGTGGTATACATGTTGGCGATATGGTACGCGGGCCTGTCCAAAAGTTTCGATATGCCAGCAGACAAACTACAACTTATATGTAAATATGCCCGACGTGTAGAACATCACCGTCTGAATCATGGTGCCAAATATCAGATATTTTCGGCTGTTACTTTTCATACAATTAAATTTTGTCATTCAAGCGACTATTCACTTACAGGTTCACTCTGCTAACGTTGTCGGGAAGCCGGGATAGTCGAATGGTAAAGCGTTGGACTCTCATTGCTCGGATCCTGAGTTCGAATCCCAGCTGGGGCCAAATGTTTGTGCTGGTCTTTTTCTTGTTGCCCCGTAAGTCTTTGATATCACCCTTACGTGGTGGAAAAGGACGTTAAACTCCCAAACACCCACACACACACACACACATGACGGTATCCTACAACATTCAAACGCGACCTGGTAGGGATAATGTTTAATAATTTTTGGATAATGTTTTTAGTGAATCCTCTTGCTTACAGATTTGAAAGACAGGCGTATGAGCCGAGACTACTGACTCTTGGTTGGTTCGCACAAAAAAGAGGAAAATGTCTCAGACGGAATTCCCGCCGTCCTGTGGACAGTGCAGTCTTCGTCCTCTTTCAGAAACACCATCCACAAGCTGCTTCATCACCCTTGTTAACCACCAGTGTAAAGTTTCATTTATTCATTGATTTACTCCCTCCCCCTTAGCCCCCCTCCACCCCCCCCCCCCCACACACACACACAAACACACACAGACACAGGCACACGCAGTAGGCAGCATTTCGAAGATATCATAATTATGCGTCAGCCCCGGACGCATTACGAAATCTGCATTGCTCATTTAACTTTGTGACGCCTGCACAAAGGTTATCCTATTATTAGAGAGTATTACTGTCAAGCTGAAGCCACCAGATGTATTAGTACGAGAATGATAGGATTAAGTGCGTTTCTGTTTCTCAGAAAATGGCAGATAGTCTGTGTTGCTTGCGCGGCGTTACGTCATTACTAACATACACACACAGAAAGTTGCAATTGAACATGCACATCATGTACATACCCCCTCCCTTCCCATTCATCCCCACCTTACCCCCTCTTCCCCGAGAGTTTGTTCTATGAAGCTGCTCTCTTCTCTTTGAACGGCATGCTTTAGACGCGATCTCTAAAGAATTCAGTAAGACACATCAAATGCTGCGCAATGGCGAAGACATCATCTGCCGTTTATTAGATAGGAGAAAGAAAGAGAAAGAGGGAGGGAGAATGAGAAGGAAAAAAGAGAAAAAAAAGAGACACTTTGAAGGGAAATGAGTACGGAATCTCCAAACTTATTCGGTGATCCAGAGATCAAAGACATTTGCAGACGAAGAGGGCGGACCTCTTCAAACACTTTGAACCGCACATCTCCAGATCTGGGATAAGGCATTGGTCTCAGAGATTTTCACAGACGCGGCAATACCGTGAAATAAGTCTTTGAATGCAAGCTGGATGCAGAGTCTTCAATAACATAGAAATATACATTGTGGATAGTTTCGATAGTCTCAAACTAATTAGAGGATCCACATGCAAGAATGCGATTGTCCCCTAAGACCCTTTGAAGAAGTGTAACTCTCTTTTCTGCAGCTCAGACGTTTAAATTTGTGGGGCTGTGAGATTCATCAAGATATTCATCAGGAATTAAAAGAGGAAAGATTTTTCCATGAATACTCCATCACATTCAAATGATACGGGGTTTAGTGTTTCTCAAGACCTTTTGGGGTTTATTGTTCTTGTTTTTGTTTTTTTGTTTTTAACAAAAAAAAAAAACGTTTGGTGTACGAGAAGTGAACATAAAAACCAGCAAACACAAACCATGTCCTCTGAGCGTATGCACTGTTACAATTTCAATGAAAGCGCTAATGTTAGTTTGTATTCCACGCATAAGAGAGCGCAGGCGTTGTGGTCTGTGGCAAATGGACTTGATCAAGAAGGGAAAATACACAAGTTGAGATTATGCTAACACTGAAGTCGTGTGCGTGAAATGAGAACACCACAGAAAAATTCATCATCTGCGGCACATCGCTTACACGCCTACACTATGTTCATTTGAAATAGACCAGGGGCCTATATAGCTACAGAATTGCGATATCGCAAGTGTAATATTTCAAATATTGCTTGAGCTCTACGTTCTGGTGGTGTTGTTTGCTTGTTTGTTTGTATGTTTGTTTGTTTGTTTTTAAAGAGAGAGAAAGATACAGAGAGATAAACGACCCTCTCAGTTTCATGTGGGGAAAAAATCAAGTTTGTCTGTTCATTGATTGTTTAATTAAAATTGGGCATTGGTCTAAGCAGTATACACTTACAGAAAGAACAGACAGCAGCTTGCGTGGAGCTCGCAATCTGACCAGAAGTCGGTGAACTCCGTGTCACAGTACAATACTACCTCTACCACTTCGCATCCTGTTACCGATCACGCTCAACCCATTATAATCAAGACACCGCTGTCGACAACGTGAAACACGAAGGATTGATAAACAAAGATTCCAGGTGACAGAAGAGAAATCATTAATTTTGCTAGGTAATGTGGATCTTGACAACTGACCAGGAGCTGGTGTATCCTGTATCACAATACCACCTCTACTGTTAGTACTGTACATCCAGTTGCCTCTCACACCCACCCCGTAATAATCAGGTCACGACCTCCCGACAACACAAAATACGAAGGACTGACCAAAAGGACTTCAGTCACGACACTTAGGAACAAAATCATTCAGTCTGATAGCTAATGTGGGTATTCGACAATTGACCAGAAGTTAGTACAACACACTATCACTTCTACTACAACACGTCCATTACACCCAACCCCCCTAGTAATCAAGACACGGACCTCGTGACAACGTGAGAAATAACCTTAAAGTCACGATCAAGATAAAGCGGCACGCGGCCCGACCGCATGACAGGTGTGACAGGAATGGTGTCCGAATAATGAAGTTCTATGGAGTCCCCCCTCCCGGCGGCTGTCTAGCACTCACCACAGAAATCCGTTGCAGGCTGACAGCCCGCTGGCCACTTAGGGTTCTCTTAAACCAATTCTAGAGAAATTTGTCTCTGACCGCTGCCGGCAGTACCGTTCATTACTGGGGGAGCTGGTGGACGTGATGTAGGAGCGCTGTGACACGTCTAGGCAATCAGACGACATCGCCATTCTTCACGGCTCGTGGTGTGTGGTTAAAAACGGGAGGGAGAGTAAAAAAAAGGAGTAAGATTTGGCATCGTGGGAGTGTACTGGGGTTGTTAAGTGTGACTTGTGTTGCAGTATGTGTCGTCACTCTGTGTGTGTGTGTGTGTGTGTGTGTGTGTGTGTGTGAGAGAGAGAGAGAGAGAGAGAGAGAGAGAGAGAGAGGATTCGGGGTGGGTGCGGGTGTTTGTGAGTTTAACGTCCTTTTCCACCATGTGAGGGTGATATCAAAGACGGGGGAACGAGAAAAAGGCCAGCACAAATATTTGGCTCCAGACGGGATTCGAACTCACAACCCGAGCATTGACAATCCAACGCTCTTCCATTCGAGAGGATTCGTGTAAGGGTGCCCGACAGAGTTCACTAATGCTTACTCACTATGAGTCATTCAAGGAGCGACGAATAGACTACAACCTCATCGAACGCTGAAGTAAAGAAGAAGAAGGATCCTCTATGCAACACAAACACGTCCCTATAACCAAACGGTTCTTCAGCTACATCAAAATTTCAAACCCATCGCGAGAACGACCCGGCCATTCTTCCCCTGATCCACCCCGTGACTCCAGACAACTTGCAGAGGACGTAACAGTCTCAGAACAACGGTTGTGGCTGCGTGCAGAGAGCCAGACGCCCTCAGAGGATTCTCCTCCAATTAGGATGTAGGAGATTGACCTTTTTGTCGCTGGGAAGACGCAGCATGGGGGATGTGGACGAGGGGGTGGGGGTGGGGGAGGGAGGGACAGGTGGAGGGACAGGTCCGGGGGGAGGGGGGGGGCTGTCTGCGTGTACCTTGTCACCATTCACCCCCCCCCCGCCCCCCCCCCCCCCCCAAATGACTTCTCCACGGGGGGCTGCCACAGGACGAAATGGAATTTACCTTTTTGTACCACGCCTGGGTAATGGCAGGTAACCGTTGTTGTCTGGCAGCACGCCTGATGAAGCTTTCAGGTGATTCACCTTAATGCACTGCTGTACAGCTATGGTGGAGATTTGTGTTCATACATAGAGACACGCACTGCTCGACTGCTTGCGCGGTTTACGGGCGGCAAAAGTAAAAAGAAATTACACGTGAACAGAAATAATTATAGTATTTTGCCGTCGCGAGGTGGTAAATACATGCATTAAATTTCACCAACAGGTCGTCCCGGGACCTACAGCCTGTTATGTATTAAGCAGTACATGGCGTATGGTCGTGGTATGTATGAGGTGATGTATACGTAACAGCCCCTAGCAAGAAATCTTCACATCTGTTTTATGAATCTTGATTTCCTGTGAAGGAAAAAAAAATGAAAGCGTGTCGAGGTCACAATGCAGAGATTCCATCGTGAGGTCTTCCGCGATGAATATTCATCATGAGGTCGTGATACAGAGATTCCATCGTGATGAAAACATCCGCACGACATCAGTGTTCAGATAGGAATAGTGGACGCGTGAGACTAGTACGAATGTCACCCTGGGAGTGGTGGTAGACGGGAAGTGGCAAGGGAATGGCAAACAAAAAAAAACAAAACGTCTGGGAATTAAAGCTGTCGAGATTGAACCCTGTCTACCTCCAGCTCCTTGACTTGCCGTCTAGTGGCCCTCGGTGGTGATCGAGATCCTGATGGCAATGTGTGTGTGTGTGTGTGTGTGTGTGTGTGTGTGTGTGTGTGTGTGTGTGCGCGCGCGCGCGCGGCGCCAGACACATCTTACAAAAATATTTTGTTTGTTTACAAACTTTTTAAAATCTCTCTCCCAGTGTGTGTGTGTGTGTGTGTGTGTGTGTGTGTGTGTGTGTGTGTGTGTGTGTGTGTGTGTGTGTGTGTCTCCATCACAACGATCATTTTCCAGTCGTTCACAGTATTCCACCTTTGTCCATAACTGAGCTTTCCCTTCAACAATTCCTACACAAAACGAATGCAAAGCAAAACTATCAAACCAGTGACCAAATCTCTGAAGAGGTCTTTTATGCTTGCAGAAATATGTTAAAGTAGTCTTGCGCATTTGTTCGTGCACTCAAAGGAAATGCAAATTGTCCCTGTGCCAAATTAAACATCTCTACAGGACTCCAGTTCCAAAGTTATGGAGTTAATGCCATTCGCATTGGGTGTAACAGTGTTTGGGAAGGAAGAATTGGCCAGGGAGAGAGTGAGAAAATTCCAAAGGCCTCAACCAAATTACAGCAATTTCTATGCACTCTGATAATCGCTCAGCCTCAATAGGAGCTTAGGCGATGGCAGCGAACTGTGTTTTCTTTTTCTCTCTTTCTTTCTTTTTTTTTTACCAAGTCTCTCATCTGACAGGCATCTTCTGCAGGGGACAGATTATCTGCAACGCTCCAACAATCCAGAGGTCTTTTCAATTCTTCCACGTGGAAATGTCCCAGGGCGTCCTGGCAAACCATCTGATTCCAGGAACCGCGCCTGTCAATGTGCCAACCAGATCCCCACTTAACGGCAATGGGGGGTAAAGGTAAACACGCCACACGCCCCTCCCTTTGCTGTGGACACGGCTCCTGGTGTGAAGTGATGGGTCTGGGAAGACAGTGATGTAGAATTCCCACAGCTATGGGGATCGGGGTTTTGTTGCGTTTGTGACGGACAAACAATATATAAGAGCTTTTGTTTGTTGAGGGCGCGGAGCAGAAAAACAGGGTTTGTGTTTCATTATTATCAAAGGCAATGATGGCAAGGGATGGGTACTGTCCGCAGGGTGAAAGGCAATGGCCTGTTCTGTCAGTTTGCGCGCGTGGGCAATTACTGAAACAGTACACAACGAAAACAGGTCTCGTTACAGTCCCAGGAGCGTCAGCTGCTTCGCGCAAAGGCTCTTGTCTTTGTTGGCTGGCCAGTGCTACGAGGCTACAACAAAGGGTTGATATTGCTAGTGTAGCTGTGTAAGGTTTATCTTTAGCCATGGCAGATTCCCAACATAACAACTATCGGTCTCCGGCAACAGAGATACGCTCCTCCGGAGAAGTGTGTGGCTGCCCAAGTGGCCGGGTACTTGAAAACGGCCAAACACGCAATTCTCTCACGCAAGGGGATGAACTTGTGAGTCAGTGTTCAGTCCAGGAGCTCCAACAACAAGAACAGGGTGAGTGAGTTTTTAGGGCTTCAAGCCGCGCAAGCCACCGAGACTAATTCGCGGCTGAGGCAACAACAACAACAGGTGTATCAGCAAAAGGAATGGTAACACTGCCATCAACGAATACAAACACTTCCGCCTCTTCTTGATTCAAGTTTTCAAACTGAGGGTGTCATATGAAAACGTGCCCTCTTCAACTACTTAACCTCTAGTTTAAAAACAAATGGGTGCTTGCCGGGACTAGTTCCTTCGATTTCATGCACGTAGAACTTTCAAGAAAGTTCCAAGAAGTTACATCACTCGCCTGAATGACCTTCGGCCTTTAAGTACAGTGAAAACCTTCAGAAGTATGTCACCAAAGGCTGATCCGTGAACGATTGTCCGGGCGACAGACAGTCAGAGATCACGCCATCGCCTCGTCCTTCTTATTGCTGCTAAGCGAGTTACTTTCTCCGTGTAGTACGTGCACCCAGAACAGTCACCTCCTTTACACCCTCACCATGCACCTCTCCACTCCATCGCCGGCCGCCCCCTCCCCTTCATCCCAGGGACAAAAACGCTTTTGGGTCTTAAAAAAGGTGATGGAAACAACTCGTTTTTGTACTATCCAATTAGTGCTCTTGATGGCTCACGCCCACCCTAATGGTCTTTTTATGACGACCTACGCACTGCAATCAACCAGCATTAGCACGACAGCATATAGTAGTAAGCGACTCCGTTTAAGTCTGAAGAGAAGTATCTCTGCCAGCTTCAGTCTAGTTCTCAGGAAGACCCAAAGACGGAGACATTAACGGTATGCACAATGCCGGTCGTACTTATTATAAGGAAGCCCACACCCCCACATCCCTCCAGAGAGGGAGAGCGAGAGAGACAGACAGAGAGCACTATCCCGTATACTCCAGTCCACTGATACGTATACTTGACCACTTTCCCTAGAAAATCAGTCTTTATTGCAGATCCATTTACTATACTTTCCAAGCCGGTGTGCCGGCGGAGAGAACTAACTGGGTCTGCAGTACAAAATGCTGGACGCCAAACAACAGAAAGTTAGCTAGTGAAACCCTAAATTAATTGATTTTTTGTTGGCTGAGTATTTCCGAAGCTGAGACGGGAGCCAGAGTAGCTGCATAGAACCCCCTGACGATCGGTCTAAATAATATTTAACTGTAATATATACTAACAAAGCGCCGCGAGCTAAACCCAACATGCACGCTCACGTGAATCACAAACACATTACAATCACGTGGTGCGAAGGGTCAGCTCAGCTACTGAAGTTCCAGAATTTAGAACTGCATTTTATTTTCAAATTTGTGTGCGTGAAACATTTCCAAAGCAGAATGGGAAATGAACGGTGTCACATACTGGTGGTGAAAAATCCGATCCCCTTAGCAGGACTCGAACCCCGAACCTCTCGCAATAGCGGCAAGAGTCGATAACACTACACCGCCGCCCACCGCGAGTCGTAAGGGTCATCCGGACCGGTAGCGCTCCCATCTCCAACGGGCCACATCTGGTGTCACCAGCAACAGCGTGACGTCCTGAAGATCCTGCCGGAAGACAGAATCACCGGAATGGCTGCCTGCGAGTCCGGCCCAGGGGAAGGGCAAGGGACAGCTCGCGTGGGTGGGGCTATTGAAGCTTCACGGCAGCGCCATTCAAAGGATACAAGAAAATCCATGCCATCGGGTTCCTCTCTTCTCACAGTGCCCTTTTGAAACTGCTTTGTGGTTCTTTTCTTCGCAATGTAGCAATCAGCGCCCTTTCGGAATTCCCCACAGAGCTCTCCTTTATTTGTGTCGCGGTGAGGGGCTGGTGCGGGGACTACTTTGCGTGGGACGAAAGATGAGGCGGACAGACAGACAGACAGAAAGAAAGGAAGGAAGGAAGAAAAAATGTGACGGTGTTAAGTGGAACTAGGGCTCGGCACAGATTGCTTTACGTGGGATGGAAGAAAGACATACAGCGGAAAAAAAGTCTGACCGCGGTCAGCTCAACTAGGCCCGGCTGACCGAGCTGATCCGACCTACCATCGGGTTTCACTACGCTTACCCTCTGTCCCCCGTGCGTACACAGAACCGCAGCATACATGCATTTTTCGTGGCAACTTTGTGCTCTGCCACGAAAAATGCGTGTTTGTTGCTGTATGGGAGACAAGTCATGCAGGCAATAATCTCTGAAACAGGCTGAAGATGTACTGTGCTGGTGAATGCGACAGAACTCACCGCTTCTGTGCGCACTGTGGAGTAGCACGTTGACCACAAAGTTGTTCAGAACTGTCCACTTTCCTTGTCACCGAGCGTGTTTGTTTTGTCCCTCTTAGTGATTAGTTGTCTCGGCTCAGGTCTCAGTTAGCTTGTTTCGGGTCATTACAGAGGGTAAGCGTAGTGAAACCCGATGGTACAGAGTTGGGATGGACCGGTCTCGATGATGAACGACGATGAAGACCCATACACGCGGAACTTTGTTTTCTTCTTTGCGAGCCATTCCTCGGCAGTGTGAAGTGTGGAACCCGCACTAAAGCCGGATGCAATGTAGACACCTGACAACGATACCTTGGCACTAGAACAGATGGTTGATGGTTTAAAGGAACCATTTCTGAGATTACCAGGCCTTATAAAATTATTGGCAGACGTTTGTTTGGAACAGTTATGCTTGTGACTGTGCCTGTACAATCCAAACAGTCTATCTTAGAGATTCGTATAGCTCGGAATGCAACACACTGACGTTTAATGGAAGTGCGCACGACCAACGCTCAGCTGTCCGTAAATGACGCCCGCCACTTGCCTCGTGTCATATGACATTCTTAAATAGCGCAGTATCCCCACAAGGCGCTTCACAATTACAGTATAAACTAATAAAACTAATAAAACAAAAGTATGGAACACGTAATGACACAAGACACTCACACACACGCACACACAAGTAGGCAGGCAGTGTGCCAAAACACAAACATAATGTGCTACCACATGTGACTGCCGCAATACAATCACCGGCTACTGAAATAAGGTAAACGCAAGCCTTCTTTTGGCTGTATTTGTGCATAGGTCTAAGTAGTGTTACGCTGGACACCACCAAAACAATTTAGAACGATTTGAGAGGCTAAAATAGTTAAGAACTGGGCCTTTAAAAGCACACACGGAACGGCTTGTCCTCAAGACGGAACGGACCGCTCCTAGCGTCAGCGGAGACCTCCCCGCAAACAAGATCGAAGGATTAGCCCTGTTTCTCTTGAAATTGAACTCGGTGAATCGAAACTGGAAAGAGGATTCTTCCGTCTTGTTCCGTCGCACTCCACTGGCTGCTCCATCTTGTAACGACGGATCAGATTGGGCGGCTGAGAAACTTAAAAAAGTTGACAGCTGCAGGCTGCTCATTACGACAAGGTTTAGCTAAGTGGGGTTCTCATCAGCATTCATGCTTCCCGCGGGGAGAGATCTACCGTCATCTTGTAGGAAAAGGGCCTGAGCGCCCTGGATCTGATAGGCGCTTAGGCCTTTTTTGCGGATGCTGGTAAAGTTGTTTTTTTTTTTCTGGACAATCAATGTTGCGTAGGGAAAATGGGGTGCGATAAAGATAACCATATTCGTCCCATTGCTGGGACATTCTTGTGGACAAGGCTCTCATACACTTGAACGTTAATAAATAAAGCTGATATATGTACATCTTATCTTCCAGAGGAAGCCAGGATAGCCGAGTGGTAGAGTCTTGGACTTTCAACGCTCGCGTCATGAGTTCGAATCCCGGTTGGGGACAAAAATTTCTGCTGGCCTTCTTGTCGTTGCCCCGTCTTTAATAATATCGCCCATACATGGTGGAAAGGGACGTTAAACCCTAAAACACCCGTCCTCTTATCTTATATCTTCTCTGATCTTAAAAGTGACAGGCAATACGTCACATCTGAAAACAGCAATCCATACTGTGTCAGGACACTGGCGCCTCCTGGCGTCAGGTCTCAAGACTTCTTAGGCTCTTAGCAGCGGGAATTCAGATATTTTCTCTATGTCCCATGTCGTCTCTGCACCTCTGGGCGTTATCGTAAAACAACGTGTGGAGTCAAGTGCAGTATTAATTCAGTAAAGGGTGCTAGTTTCAAGTGAGTTTTTTGTTGTCATGAAAAAGCGTCATTTTCTTGATTTTTGTATTTTGCTGGGCAAGGTGCATGCCCGGGGGTTGCAACAGGAGGCAAGCTACTAGTTAAGCTGGAACTTCCGAATGTGCATGATTCACGTGAGCGTGCATATTTGATTAAGTTCGCCGCGCTTTGAGCCATGCAACTGTGTAAAATGCCTAGTTCAGCTCGTGAGTGCGCCTGTGCGCATTCAAATTCTACGACTGTTGTTACTACACTACTTGAGCGCTCAGTGTGGTCGCCGCGTCACCGAGTACGCGTCTGTTGGCTCAGTACCAGCATTACAGACGCCGTCATTGTCCGGGTGTCTAAGTGGTGTGATGACAGATACCACGAAAACAGCCGGCTCAGAACGATCTGTGAGCATACGAGCCTTAGCCTCTTTAAGTTGATATAAGAATAGAATTCACACTCCAAACATTTTGAAAACAACGGTCCGTTGAAGATGGCTGGGTTATGGTGGTACAGACCCAGCAATATTTTATGTTCAGTATGCGTGGAATGCCACCGCGCGACTAATCACTGAGTCCACCATCTACATTTCTTTGACATATTTAAAACAAGCTTATCATTCTCGGGTGCTACTCTTTGGAACAGTTTGCCCACTCTCATTACAACAAGTAGTTCGCTCTCATCGTTTAAAAAGGATCTCATAAATTTTTTGGTATCCTAGATCATGAGCTGCTCACTGTCATTGATATGGCTATGTCACTGCTTTTCACCTGCACATGCGTCACTACATTTTATTTAGCGCCATGTACCCACATTCACCTTTCAGCAATATGAATAACGTTCTCTTATCTGTGTATGATAACTCATCGTCATTTTTGCCCACTTCTATAGAAATTATGACATTATTTCCGCTTACGATTATGTTCTGCATAGGTGCGTGCGAATAATTCATGCGTGATGTTGTTTGTGTATGGGTGATGGGGTATGATGTGTGTGTGTGTGTGTGTGTGTGTGTGTGTGTGTGTGTGTGTGTGTGTGTGTGTGTGTGTGTGTGTGCTGTCGTTACTTCTTCTTTTTTTCTTTTCTTTAATTTTTCAGTAGTATTAGCTCATGTAGTGTAGCAACGGCAAGTTTTAAAATTGGTATGAACATGCCTGTAACTTCTACCGTTGTAAAATAAAGGTTCTTGTTCTTGTTCTTGTTCTTGACTGAGGGCATAAGAATGGTAGCACTGGACTTTTTAGGTCTTTCCACGATCTCCTCGTCTTCAAAGAAGACCTGAAAACAAAGAGCACTCCGCTCTCTGGCGGAAACGCTGATTTCTGCTCAACCCAAGTACGAAATACAACCTCCATGACCTGAATGTCTAACGATAACCCAACAACGCGATCGATTTCCGGGGCGACCCCTCTCAAAAGCTAAAATACAGGGGGCAGTTAATCCAGCATCAGAGTCCACTGGGTCTGACTGCTCTCCCCTTTCCGTTCGACCCCGCCATCACACTCAGAGAAATGCCTCCCCGGCAACGGTTTCGGCTTAAGCAAAAAAGGCAGGTCATAAACATCGGCCCATTGCCGACTGATGGCATAAAAGGGTTTTCTCCAGGACACAAGTAAGGGTTGCAGGATCTGGAGCTGACAGGATAAGAGCTTGAATCAGGCTGGTGGGCAAAAGGCGATCAGAAGAAGTAGGTGCCCCAAAGGCAGAAAGAAATCGAGGATCTGAAGAGGCCAAAGCGAGAGAGGGTCTTTTTTATTCCTTTTTTTTTTTTTTTTTTTGGGGGGGGGGGGAATAATGGTAGTCACTCGCCGTCAAGGCCTCAAGCCGAACCGCGCATCACGGGCTGACAAATAATGCCGCAAAATAAGTCCTCTCATGCAGAGTGAATGCCCCCTTTCCACTTGGAATTGTGTCTTCTTTTTTCGTCCAGACTGATTGTTGCAGATAGGCTGTTGGTTTTGAAAAGATCGTTTGCATGGCTGTGGTAAAAGCGGGTGGTGAATGAACTGATGGCTACTCAACAGCCGTTAGTACAGCCCTGATAGTTATTCTGAAAATTACAATTAAGGACGAAGTTAACGAAAAATTTCGATTTATTGGCATTTCCGACTTACAGCACAAAGACACCAGGGGTGGTGTGCATGAGCGTACTTACAGCACTACTTAACGTTAAGCGTGCTTACTTAGCACAAAGTAAGCAAAACCGGTGTGCATGAGCGAACTTAAAAATTTTAAGTAACCTATCTTTTACTTAACTTTAAGACTGCCTCCCCCCTGTCTCAAAGCCTTACTTTAGCAAGTGGCCTAGCTTAAACTAGCCTTTCTGACTCTTTCGATTGAAGAGTTTTTCAAGATGGCGTGTAGGGGTGAGTGTTCACTACGCACCCTGCAATGCAAAGGCCTGTATGGCCGGCCGTACACACATCGTGGGTTGATTTGTTTCCTTTTTGTGGGTTAACATTTGTTGTGTGTGTTTCGGACTAGTTCAGTGCTGAACGCACTCGGTCAGTCCTCATCAGCGACTACCGTTTTGATCGTATATGCCTGTCAATGCAGGTCTCATTCATTGTGTTGTGGACCCGAATTGTGCGGGTTTCGATTTCAGAATTTTTGATCATGTTTTATCTGCCGTAGTAAGTCAGGTTAAATGCGTGGCGTGTGTGTGGAGAGTTTTGTTGATGCTGTTGTTATCCTCTCCTCTTTCGTTTTTCGTTGTTCTTTGAATGAGGTTCATTCCGTTGCTTTTTTTGGCAAATAGCCCCTCTTTCATGTCGTCCACGCTTTGTAATAGTGCGCGGATTTCACAGTCTTGCCAGTTCGTAGACCGATCTTTTTTCTTCTTCGAGTCCATCGCCATACCACCTTCCTCAACAAAGTCTGCCATCTTTGTGCACGGACGCGAAAATGGTGAACTGTGATTGGCTAATACACCCCGAGCAACGAGCGACGTAGGGAAATCCCGTCCATATCCAAAAATAGACGCTAAGTGAAGGGTCTGACCTACTTCTTAGCTGAGCAAGCGAGTAAGTCGGCCTATGCACACCAACATTACTTACGGCTGAGTAATGACTTTACTAAGTAAATATTCCTGCTAAGTAAAGTATTTTAAGACAGGAATTTGAGTTCGCCCATGCACGCCACCCCAGTAGCATAAACACAAAGTAAGCCCTACCTAAAAAATCAAAAACCCTTCCAAAAAAAACATACCAACAGAAACAGGGTGGGTGGGTGGGTGTTTGGGTGTTGAACGTCCTTTTGATATCAAAGACGGGGCAACGAGAAAAAAAGCCAGCACAAATATTTGGCCCCAGCCGGCGGGAGTCGAACTCACGACCCGAGCGGGGAGCCGGGGTGGTCCAAAGGTAGAGCGTTGGACTTCTAATGCTCGGGTCGTGAGTTCGATCCCGGCTGGGGCCAAATATTTGTGCTGGCTTTTTCATCGTTGCCCCGTCTTTGGTATCACCCTATGTGGTGGAAAAGGACGTTAAACCCCCCAAACACCCCCCCCCCCCCCCTCACGACCCGAGCACTGAGAGTCCAACGCTCTACCATTCGGCCACCCCGGCTCCCCACCCCAACAGAAACAGAAAAAGAAAATAAAATCAAAAACAAAAGGAAATAAAAAGCAAAGGGACCTTCTATATGACTGGTGTCAAACACTGATTTCAGTGCTTTATATCATTTTGTTGATATACTTGTTAGCTAACAAAGCTCTGTGTGTGTGTGTGTGTGTGTGTGTGTGTGTGTGTGTGTGTGTGTGTGTGTGTGTGTGTGTGTGTGTGTGTGTGTGTGGTGTAATAGTCTATATATGTAACGTGTGAATATAGTAAAACTGTTAGTGTCTATGCATGCCATTTGTCTGTGTATTGTACGTAAATGTGTCTTGTATGAAATGCCAAAAAGAAGGTTTTTTTTTTAAAAAGCAAATAAAGTAGTCATAAGAAAGCACATGTCTCTTTTTTTCTAAAACAGAGCAGCAAACGTTGAAATACTCCAACACTGCAATACTACCGGCCCTCTTTAACAGAAGTCTTCGGAAACTGAAGAAAAGAAAAAAAAAAAAAAAAAAAGAGCAACGGCTAAGTACCATCCTCCCAGACCACATTCACCCAGAAAGAAAATCCGCCGCAAATCACGGCCCCACAACTTGTGGCCGGCACCACACAGATCGATTGGGGAGGGCTGGAGTTGAGAGGCGCGAAAGAAGCTTACCAACTGGGCCGTCCCGAAACCTATAAATCACCACTCTCATTTCCCGGTTACTGCCGCAGTAAGGAGCGACTTCGTGACCGGCCGAACTGACCAGGTCTTCATCTAGGACTGAATTCTGCCGACTTTTTTTCTTTATGGCGGGGCTTGCTCGGACATCCGTCTGGGGTCAGAAGTCTATGATAGGCAAGTGCGCATCGCGCGGATTTGCAGAAACTTATCTAATAGTCTTGGGTATTTTCAGTCCACAACTATCCTAAATGAATGCAGTTCTACATTCCGAAACGCCCAATAGCTGAGCTGCCCCTTCACACCACAATGTGCTGATGTCCGTTGTGTGAGAGAATGCGCGTGATTCACGTGGGCGTGCGCGTTGGGTTCAGTTCGAGCCGCTTTGAGCCAACTAATTTGGCTAAAGCGCCTGAAATTAACGCAAGTATTATTATTATTACTATTATTATGATTGAATTTTTCCCGTAGCCACAGAGCCTCCGGTCCATGGAGTGTTGTGTGTGTGTGTGTGTGTGTGGTTTTGTTTTTGCGACCACTCAGTGTTTCATGACTACCCATAAACCGTTCTGGCGCGTTCTGTATTTTTACTGTTTGTTTACGTGAAGCACTTACTCTATTCAACTTAGCGGAAATTAGTGCTGGCGACTGGCGCGTGGAGACCCTTTACCGTACTGCCAAACTTATGCGACAGTGACATTTTCGGCGCTAATAAGAATGCGCGACAGCAGCCGTGTTTCACGTGCAACACGCTCATCTTTGCAGCAGATGTCCTCGAAGCAGGCACAGAGGGTGACCGTGTACAGAAACTAGGGGGGTCTAGGCGGCTGCGGTACTTCAGACGCCCGACGGCCACTTGCCTCTTAGTCATACGCTTGTTTAGAGGGTGGTGTATGAGTTAGCACGGTCTGGCAGAACGACCTCTGAGAGATGACCGCAGCAAATCTGCATCAAGAAGTCGTTTGATCGCGCGGGTTCTGTGTCAGTGGGAAAGGGTCTTCGGTGCACGTCTGGTGGTTTTTCGGGGATTTATATGTTTGTCCTTGGGTAGTTCCATAGATTTATATCTTTGTCCTCCGAAATATGGGGTGGCTGTATTTCAGCGATGCTAGACGTGCAAGTACTCCATAGCCGGCCGTGTTCTGCTAAGAGCAGCTCGATGTAGTGTGGCTGTCAGAAGCGAAAGGGGGTATGACCTTGAAGGCTTTGAGATCAAGAAAGGGACGTGACGGTCAAGCCTTTGATTGTTAGCTTTTGTCGATTTTTTGCTGTCTGTCTGTATCTTGATTTGATCTCGGTGCACCTGCCAAGTTGTAAAGAGGGAGAGAGAAATGGAAAAGTGTGTGTGTGTGTGTGTGTGTGTGTGTGTGTGTGTGTGTGTGTGTGTGTGTCCCCACCGTCAGCTTGCATTTAGCTACTTTAACCCTTTCTAACCGACACTACCATCAGATTTCTGACGCTAGCTGCCTGGAGCCCCCGCAATGACACCAAGCCGCCTTTATTTGGCCATTCTTTTTACTGCCTAAACCGCACCAAAAAAAGTCAGTACCGGTACACAACGGCAACCAACGAAAACAAAAACTGTTTCTAAGGGAGATCACTCCAAGAAAACCTGGTAACGGCTAGCAACGGTGGAACTGAACGAAGATTTCGCACACTACTGGCCGTCACGACAATAGCAGTAACGCGGCAGTGGGGACTGAAATCTTGTTACGACTATAGTCGTTGCCCGGTCAGAATGAGTTAATAATAATAATAATAATAATCGCATTACTATAGGCGCTTTATCCCAGATATTTGGCTTAAAGCGCGGCGAGCTAAACCCAACATGCATGTTCATGTGAATCACACGCACTCTCACACACTGGACATGAACACATTACAATCACGTGGTGCGAAGGGCCAGCTCAGCAATTTAAGTTTCGGAATTTTAGAATTGCATTTATTTTTTTAATTTTGTGGGCTGAACATTTCCAAAGCAGAGGGGGAAGTCGGAGTACCCGGAGAGAACCCCCGGCGGTCGGCCAGAATGAACGGTGCCACATACGAGAAAGAAAAAGTCTCTGCCTAGAGTGGAACTCGAACCTGACCTCTCGCATTGGTGACTACGTCTTAACCACTAGACTACCAACCGCCCGAAAGAAATAACACATAAGAATTAGACGATCCGCTTAGCGTCCAAACATGATGCCCTTTGAATTTATCTAATACAACAATAGGATGTCCTCACTATACTTGAAACAACAGCAACGCTAAGAAACATGATACCGACAAAAAAACAAACAAAAAAAACCCCAAAAAAAAAAAAAAAACCCCAAGAAAAACACCATCAATAAATGATAAGAGCAATCTATCACCTTGGATCTAAAAAGTGCAAAACAAGGGTTTTTTTTTTTTTCCTCCTCCGGCCCAATCCGCTTACTCGTTTTTGGAATGCAAATGACAGCATGCCTTACATCATGTGCGCGCGCAGTCAGCTCTGGTCGTAAGAAGGTCGTCCTTAAGACAGCAGCTGGGTGAATGATCTAGTGTACATCGATTCCTCACGAGGGAAGGTTACAGAAAGTTGGCCCAGCAGCCTTTTCTTATTCCCCTGGTGTAACACGCTATTTTATTTTATTTTACATGTATTTCATTTTATTCTATTTTACATGTATCTTATTTTAGTTTTTTTTTTCATATTTTATTGTGCATGGGGTAACTCCCCTGGTGCATAACGCTGTTTTATTTGTATTACATTTTTTTAAAAATTTTATTTATTATTTGACAAAGCAGACTTTTCAAAGTCCCCTGGTGCAACACGCTATTTTATTGTAATTCACTGTATTTTATTTTTTATTTTTGTTTAATTTGACACAGCAGCCTGCTCAAAATTCCTTAGTGTAATACGCTATTTTATTGTATCGCATTGTATTTTATTTTTTATTTTTTTATTTGACACAGTAGCCTGCTCAAAGTCCTCTAGCGTAACACGCAATTTTATTATATTGTATTGTTTTTGTTGTTTGGGTTTTTTGTTGTTGTTGTTGTTTTGTTTGTTTGTTTATTTGTTTCGTTTTTAAAAATGTAATAGAAAATTATTGTAAAAGGGGAATAATGGTGTTTCAATGTAGTCACTGAACGATACTTGAACTACACAGGGCGGTTTGCGGTGTGTGTGTGTGTGTGTGTGTGTGTGTGTGTGTGTGTGTGTGTGTGTGTGTGTGTGTGTGTGTGTGTGTGTGTGTGTGTGTGTGATAGTTAATATACCTAGAACCAATTTTTTTAATGGTAAACTATAGATAGGTACATTTATGTGCGTGCGGATTTCAGTCACCGCAATCAATGTGTATTGGAAGTATGTTCATCTATCGTGCGTCATTACTGCCGTTATTTGTTTATACTCTGAATCACACGAAACAAGTAATAGTAGGCTGGGTTATACAGTCATGAGATATTAATTGATCAGCACAATAATTATTAATTTTGCTTTAAATTTGATCCGGCGCATCCTATCCTGATCGTCTTAATACAACCCTGCGGCAAACATTTTACATTACAAGTTCCATATTCTTTTTAATCAAACGATTCCACGAAGAATACACCACACATAAAAGTATCCGTCCGTACCGCAGAGCCGAAGGAAGGAACCGAACATGATATTACACAACGTTTTTGCCTTCTCATCCGTCTCTGTCATAAACGCTTCGCTGGCTCTGCCTGCCGCTTGTATGCTCACTTTGCTCTTTAGCCATGGCTGAGGTTCGAGCCACTTCTATAATTGAGGCGACCGATTTTTTTAATTTTTTTTTTTTTTTTGGTTTGTTGTTGTTGTTGTTTTTCTCTAAGAATGGACGTTCTTGTGGTGTGCAAATAATGTTTTTGAAGGAAACACTTTCATTATGTCGGAGCCGTGGCCTTGAGGTTGCCGACACACCTTCTCTGGTTTCAAATGCACAAACAATACCAAAAAAAAAAAAAGTTTCATTCGAAGTCCACGCGGCCACAAGATATCGGTGTATTCAAAGCTCTCCGTACTACAAAGCTGGTCAGTTCTGAGCTAGGGGAGCCGGGGTGGCCGAATGGTAGAGCGTTGGACTCTCAATGCTCGGGTCGTGAGTTCGTATCCCGGCTGGGGCCAAATATTTGTGCTGGCTTTTTCATCGCTGCCCCGTCTTTGATATCACCCGTATGTGGTAGAAAAGGACGTTAACCCCCCCCCCCCTGTAACGTAAGGCGGTCTCACTCTTTCACTCCGCTTTCACATCACAGACATTCAGAAAGGCACGCATGCAAACGTCATCCACTCCCTTTCATACACACAAGCAAATAGTTATTCTTTTGACTGAGACCTTTTATACACGAAAAACAATCACATGAATTAGTAAGTAGATTTAAGGCTTAACTACATTCACAGCTGAAAAACAGAAGCCTCCAAATTCACCAGCACATCGGTTATTCAAAGGATATGTGCCTGGATATAAAATTTACTACAACGCGGACAAAAGCCACTGTACACAATTAGATGTGAAATGAATCAAGTGAAATAAACAAGATGACTCAACAAGCTTGGTCGAAACGATGCTGTAGACTGGGTGAAGACTTGTTGGTCTTGGGTAGAAAATATATACACTTGAGTCCAGACGATTCCTCTGGGAATTCCGGGCGATTCAAATCTTTTCACCTTCTCCTGGAATGAGTGAATGGAAGCACTTCTTCTGGAAGTGACTTGAACAATGCTGGACCGCAGACACCTTCACAAAGGATACGCTGAGGATGGTGTACCCCATCAGACTCAGGGATAGCTCCACCTTGACACGGCGCTCGACTGGATGGCTGCACGTGATCTCAAGGGAGACAAACACACGTCGCTGGCTTCAAGCTCCACAACGACGGGGCAGACAATAGAAGACAAACATGGTGTCGTGTACGCTGATCAGGCGGACATATTACAATGCGGTCAGCTCACCGGGTCTCCGGCGTCGTTCCTGTAGCGCTATGGCATACGGAACACAAAGAAGCCGGGTGGGGAAAAAAGAGACCTGTTCCCTCCACCGGTCAATAGTAGGACTGCGCACAATCTTTGTCGCAATTGCTCACTTCGTAAGCTGACAACAACTCAGGTCTACTTGTGTTACCACAGTCTCTAGTACAGAGTAAAACTCAAGCAATCGCTATAGCCGTGCATAGGCATTTTCCCGCACGTGAAAACGTTAGGTAGACTGGGATAAACTCCAGTACAGTACTACCTGTCTAAAACACTAGTTAACACTACACATGAAAATACACCCTTGAAAACGGCAAACACACAATCAATGAAAACCCCATAAATGCGGTTTGTCACAGTTCCCCCCTCTCGGGGTAAAAAAAAGAACGACCGAGTTTCTTTTTTTTCTGTCTAATCTCACGATGCTCAGAAAGGATACTACTGAATACCTTGAACGACTTGATCACAGTCAGAACGTGACAGCAAATCTGCGAAAACATTCTGAGTACCTGGAATGGCTTCAATTTCAAACACAAATTCCTGTAGAGTTAAAGCCCATCTCATGATCCTGGCATTTTGAAACTTTCCTTTCAGCAGATACTGTAGCGGCCTATGATCTGTCTGAAGTACAAAGGACTGACCCCACAAGTATCTTTGCAGTTTAGACAAAGTCCAAACAATGCCGAGACACTCGCGTTCAATCGTACTGTACCTAGTCTCTCGCGGTAGCAGTTTCCTACTCACGAAACAGACCGGATGTAATTCCTCATCACGATCCTGCATCAGCACTCCTCCTATTCCTGTCGAACTAGCGTCCGTACGAACGACAAAAGGGAGAGTTAAGTCAGGTAGCAGCAAAACGGGTTCAGAAGACAAAATTCTCTGAATTTCTTTCAGTGCACTCTCACACTGATCCGTCCATTTCAGTGCTTTCTTAGCTTTTCCCGCTAACAAATCTGTCATTGGCGCTGTGAGTGTGGCAAAGTTGGGGACATACCGGCGATAGTACCCTATCAAACCGAGTAATGACCGAACTTGGCGCTTTCTTACGGTTCCTGTACGCTTTCAGCATGTTCGCGTGGTAGACTTTCGTTCCTTTTCCGATGTCAACTCGATAGTCATGACCGACTAGTTCTGTGACTCTGAAAGGACCGTGCCAATGCAAATCAAGCTTATTAGATGCGGTAGGGGACATGACCAGAACTTCGTCACCGACATCAAACTTTCTGTCTCTGGCTTTTCTGTCATGATAGACTTTCTGCTTAATCCTAGCCTTGTCAACCTCATCATGAGCGAGTTGACATGTGTCTGCAATGATCGTTTTAAGATCAACTAGGTGCTGACACACTGTCTTTTCTTCATCAGATGACGATTTCTCTAGCATAGAATCAGCTAGAAGATCCATCGGACCTCTAGGTCTTCTGCCGAACAAGAGCTCGAAAGGGGAGAAGCCCGTACTTTCGTTTTGGCTTTCCCGGCACGCAAACAATAGAGCTGGTATGTACCTGTGCCATTGGCGTGGTTGTTTCACCATGAGCTTTTTCAACATAGCTTTCAACGTTGCATGAAAACGTTCGACTATCCCGTTCGCTTGGGCATGATATGGTGAAGTGTGTACCCCTTTGATAGACAGTAATCTACGGAACTCTGCCATCATCTCCGAAGTGAACTGAGAACCTCTATCTGACAGAATTTCTTCGGGGATTCCCAAACGTGCAAAAATCGAGAAAAGAGCTTCGACTACCGAGACTGTGTCGATGTTTCTCAGGGGGATTGCTTCCGGAAACCTAGTTGCTACGTCAATGATCGGACCAACTATGTCAATGGCTACTCGTTTGAACGGTTCCTGAATGCGAGGCATGAACTCGAGTGGGATGGGAGGTGTTCTACTCCTATGCTCTGCCTTCTGACAAATGTCGCATGTTTGTACAAACATTTGGGCATCTCTGGATAAGCCTGGCCAAAACAATCGCTGCTGTATTTTGTTTACAGTACGTCTGATCCCACAGTGTCCTGCTAACAACCCGTCATGCGATGTTGTCAGTACTGTCTGTCTCAATGTCTTTGGGACTACTA
The DNA here is from genome assembly GCA_018292915.2 of Batillaria attramentaria. Lineage (NCBI taxonomy): Eukaryota > Metazoa > Mollusca > Gastropoda > Batillariidae > Batillaria > Batillaria attramentaria. Next base: position 3,879,729 of record JACVVK020000004.1, read on the forward strand.
TCTGTGGCAGTGCCTCTCCACTACAATCTTTGGAAGATTTGTAGAAGTATCTTTTCAACACGCCTTCTTCAATGACAAAGAAGAAAGAATTTGCACCTAGAGTTTTCTTCTCTCCTGTGCGTGCGAGTTCGAACAAAGATTTCAGTGAGTCGTCCTCGCGCTGAAACTTGCACAGATCATCTTTTGTCACTGGCAATTGAGGGATAGGAGCTGCGAGAGGTTTTGGAGCCAACTTCTCTTTCTTTGCAATAGAGCGTGTCATAACTGCTGCACATTGCACATTTCCAACAATGCCTGTTACCTCTGACGCACCCTGAACATTCCCTACGATCAGATCAACCACAGGATCGTCAATCACGCAACACTCAAGTGGTCCCTTGTAACAGTCAGTGTCAACGTCAACTAAGGCCAGAGGAAAACATTCGGACTTTCCTCCGAAAGAAATGACCCACTGATCCCGACCTAAGTATTGGTGTGGCTGGACCAATTCTTTGCGCACACCTGCTGTTGTAGCTCCTGTGTCACGAAGCACTGAACAGTTAAAGCCATTACAGTTTCCCTGCTCTAGTTTCAGCTTACTCAAAACGTCAGCAGCTGAACACAAAACTGACAAATTTGCGCTCTGTGCGTTTGAGTTTACTGGGGGGTAAAATGTCGTACTCGGACATTGTCTTTTAGTGTGTCCTTTTCCTTGACACTTGAAACATGTCAGTACGTTCGTGCTTTGTCCGTCCATCTGTCCGTCAGTTGTGTTCTGTTGCTGTTGTTGTCCGTAAGTCACGTGGTACTGTCCACGACCTCGAGAACCACGCGGCCCTTGACCTCTACGAGGGGTGTACGCGGCTCCCCGCTGACTCTGGTCATTAGAGTAACCACTTGAATCGCTTCCGCTATAGTTTCCACTCTGGTAACTACCGCGAAGATTTTGCGACTTGCCTCTTCCACCACGGTACCGATTGTTCCCGTGTTTCTTCTCATCTTTGAGTGGTGGGACGGCTACTGACGCAGCTAGACCCGCATCCGCTTTTCTCGCAAGGTTTTTGTTTGGTCGAGCTAGTCGGTAGCTCTCGGCATGCTCAAGCAGCTGTTTCGATGTTTTCAAATTTCGCTCGCGCAAAAAGACTGCCAAATCTTTGGAAACGCTTTGCAAAATTTGCTCGCACAAAATCATGTCAAACAACGAATCATAATCATGAGCAGTGTCAGACAATTCAATCCACCGCTGTAGTAAGTGAGTCATTCGCGTACCGTACGACTTGAAAGACTCCTCAGCCTCTGGGCGACAAGATCTGAATTTCTCACGAAACCCTTCGGCGCTGCACTGAAATTTGGTGAGAAGGCATTGTTTCAGAACCTCGTACTCAACTTTGCCAGACGCACACAAACCATGATACAGACTGAGTGCTGTGCCTTCCAAAACTGCACTAAGGAACACTGGCCATTTTTCCCTGGGCCAATTCAAAGCCTCTGCATGAGTTTCAAAACGGTACAGAAATGCATCAATAGAGTCTATGCTTTCCTTAAATGTGGGCAATTTAGGAAAGTTGAATGGTTTAGAACTGCCATGGTGACCACCACGGTTCGAAGCCTGAGTACTGAAATCACCTGAGTCCTCAGATTGCTTTAGCTCTAGTGCTTTAATGTCCAACTCATGTTTCTTGAGCTCAAATTCCATCTTTTTTTCTTCAGCTAATCTCCTTGACTCTTCTATTTGTAATTCTTTTTGAACCTGTCTTTCTTTTTCCTTTTCTCTTTCCAATGCTCTCTCATCTCTCTCAAGACATTTTTCAATGTACTTCTCTAGGTCCTGACCTGTGTGACCTAACTTTTGGCCTTGTGCCATGTACTTGTCAAACCTTTCGTCCTGTACGTCAGACATGCTGACTGATAATGCAAATACCAAGTAGGATACAAATAGACAAAGTATCACTGAGTGACAAAACAAGTGTAGACTAGATTAAAATCCACCAAATATCACTGAGTGACTATACAAATACAGAGTAGAAAAATCAATTCACTTTTTACACAACACAATACAAAACTACACTTAGAGGGTAAAAATATTAATCAGCCACAATGCGCACACACACAAAATATAAGTAGATAAGTTTTGCTAAGTTTTTTTTTTCTTTCTACTTCAAAAAAAGATTTAACGCAAAATAATAATTAATCACTGTTTCTAAAATATATCTACACGTCGGGGTCACCACTGTAACGTAAGGCGGTCTCACACTCTCACTCCGCTTTCACATCACAGACATTCAGAAAGGCACGCATGCAAACGTCATCCACTCCCTTTCATACACACACACACCAAAAACAAAATCACTGGCTGTGACAATTTAAAACATAAAAGGCCCCAGTACTACACAAATCTACACAAAGGGAGTAAGGTGCTATAGAATGGAAGAGATCCAAAAAACTAAACAGGACAGGTAGCAAAGAGTAAGAGGATAGTACAAACAGGTAGGAAAATAGACTCGGCCCTCGTGGAAGCGAACCCAACACTTAAAAAATGCCTCCACCCCGCACACCTGGAGGCGGGAACTAACAACTAACAAACATTCAGACTGAAATTAATGAACTCAAAAGAGTAGGCAGAGAAGAGAGAGTCTTTTTTTTTTTTTTCCAAAAACAATTAATCAACTAAACAAAACACGAGTATTTTTTTTTTTTTTTTAAATGAACTGAAATGAAAGGGGACGTAAACGGGGTCACCACTGTAACGTAAGGCGGTCTCACACTTTCACTCCGCTTTCACATCACAGACATTCAGAAAGGCACGCATGCAAACGTCATCCACTCCCTTTCATACACACAAGCAAATAGTTATTCTTTTGACTGAGACCTTTTATACACGAAAACAATCACATGAATTAGTAAGTAGATTTAAGGCTTAACTACATTCACAGCTGAAAAACAGAAGCCTCCAAATTCACCAGCACATCGGTTATTCAAAGGATATGTGCCTGGATATAAAATTTACTACAACGCGGACAAAAGCCACTATACACAATTAGATGTGAAATGAATCAAGTGAAATAAACAAGATGACTCAACAAGCTTGGTCGAAACGATGCTGTAGACTGGGTGAAGACTTGTTGGTCTTGGGTAGAAAATATATACACTTGAGTCCAGACGATTCCTCTGGGAATTCCGGGCGATTCAAATCTTTTCACCTTCTCCTGGAATGAGTGAATGGAAGCACTTCTTCTGGAAGTGACTTGAACAATGCTGGACCGCAGACACCTTCACAAAGAATACGCTGAGGATGGTGTACCCCATCAGACTCAGGGATAGCTCCACCTTGACACGGCGCTCGACTGGATGGCTGCGCGTGATCTCAAGGGAGACAAACACACGTCGCTGGCTTCAAGCTCCACAACGACGGGGCAGACAATAGAAGACAAACATGGTGTCGTGTACGCTGATCAGGCGGACATATTACAATGCGGTCAGCTCACCGGGTCTCCGGCGTCGTTCCTGTAGCGCTATGGCATACGGAACACAAAGAAGCCGGGTGGGGAAAAAAGAGACCTGGAGCCGTGGTCACGACGCGTTCGTAACTTTTCCGCCACCGATTTACGCACGCGAGGGTCCGTAACTTACGATTTGTGATAAAATTGGGTGGTCATGACGTTTGCGCAGAGTTACGGCCGCTCGGAAACCCTTGCGTATTGTACACCACCTAGGAGGGTGTCGGAAAGGTGCCGTAGCCTTTGCGTAAATCTGAAAAATGGCGGCCCGCTTGATTTACCTGAACTGCAAATGAGAAGAGCATTGCGACGGGAAAGGGTGTTCCGCGATCGTACTAACCCTTTTGACTTGTACGACGATGTGGACATGCTTCAAAGGTTTAGATTTAGGAGGAGAGACCTGCAGGAATTGTGCGATCTGCTGTAGGACGACTTGAGTGTAGAGGGGGCGCGTTCAGTTCACTACGCACCCTGCAATGCAAAGGCCTGTATGGCCGGCTGTACACACATCGTGGGTTGATTTGTTTCCTTTTTGTGGGTTAACATTTGTTGTGTGTGTTTCGGACTAGTTCAGTGCTGAACGCACTCAGTCAGTCCTCACTGATCAGCCACCACCGTTTTGATCGTATGCCTGTCAATGCAGGTCTCATCAGTTCATTGTGTTGTGGACCCGAAATGTGCGGGTTCCGAATTCAGAGTTATGGTCGAGTCATGTTTCTCTGCCGTAGCAAGTCAGGTTAAATGCGTGGCATGTATGTGGAGAGTTTTGTTGATGTTGTTGTTATCCTCTCCTCTTTCGTTTTTCGTTGTTCTTTGACTTGAGGTTCATTCCGTTGGTTTTCTTGCCAGTGAGCCTGCTAGTGCTACATACGGTTTGTACGTGCAGTAAATGCTTCTACTGGTTGTCGTCCGTCCAATGTTGAGATAGAGACTGCTAGGAAGCGGTCTATATGCGACCTGCATGCTCTCCTGATCACACTCTCCACATACATGCCACGCATTTAACCTGACGCTACGGCAGATAAACATGACTCGATCAAAAATTCTGTAGTGAACGCGTACTGAACACCCCCCCTCTACTCTTTCACGCTTCACGCTGGAAGGAGAATTTGTGCAGGTCACGTGATGGTGTTTTCCGTGGGAATCCCAGGGGTCCGACACCTATCTAAAAATAACCCGTACTTGACACCGTTTCCAGTAAGTGCGCGTCGTGACCGGCCAACTAGCGGAAGAGATAGTTTTCACGTAGCCACGTACGAACTTACGATCCGCAACCCATTTGCGCAAAGACATTTGCGTTCGCGTCGTGACCACGGCTCCTGTTCCCTCCACCGGTCAATAGTAGGACTGCGCACAATCTTTGTCGCAATTGCTCACTTCGTAAGCTGACAACAACTCAGGTCTACTTGTGTTACCACAGTCTCTAGTACAGAGTAAAACTCAAGCAATCGCTATAGCCGTGCATAGGCATTTTCCCGCACGTGAAAACGTTAGGTAGACTGGGATAAACTCCAGCACAGTACTACCTGTCTAAAACACTAGTTAACACTACACATGAAAATACACCCTTGAAAACGGCAAACACACAATCAATGAAAACCCCATAAATGCGGTTTGTCACACCCCCCCAACACCCAGCCACCCAGTTCTGAGCTGTAGTGTCTTACATCGCACCTGCACAGTAGCAGCATCTCACTGGCTGGTACTAAGCCAACAGGAGGCAAAAGACGAAGTGCGAATCAAGGCGTGCGTGACAGTGTTGCTGTCAGTCATTGGTCGGCAGAACTTTGGAAGGTTTCACCCGGGCACACCTCTTATTCGACTGTCCATTCTAACAATCGACGGGGAACCGGGATAGCCGAATGGTAGACCGTTGGACTTTCAACGCTCGGATCGTGAGTTCGAATCCGAGCTGGGGCCAAATATTTGTGCTGGCCTTTTTCTTTTTCTCGTTGCCCCGTCTTTGATATCACCTATACGTGGTGGACAAAGACGTTAAACTCCCAAACACACACACAGCCTCAAACCATCTTCACAATTCTGAACGGCGTCTATATATGTAATAAAAGAAAATTAAAAACCTAAAAAAAAAAAAGCACAAGCAATGTTCCTTTCTTTTTTTTATTCATTTTTTTTACATGTGTACATAAGGGTTCATGCAGCAGTGTTCCTTATTACGCACATGTGTGCGTCATCTACGTAGAGATTTCAAAATCTGACGCAGAGATTTGGGGGCTGTACGTCATTGTGGCGCACGGTTTTCAAGACTTGAAAACCGAAAGTAAAACACACCTCAGACAGTCGCTGGAACTGGAAACAAAAGAGAATTCTGTGCCTTACAGTGCTGGGTTTTCCGATTCACAAAGCACATGTCGTCTCCGACAAGCTTGTAAACAATGGGTCCGGTCGAACCCTTTCATTTTACAAAATGCCCCTCCAAATTTGACAGAGACGGTCAAAGTGACCGTCCGTTTTGAAAGCTGAAACAAACACTGAACGTAAAAGAAAGGCTTTATCAGCGCGGCCACAACATATCGGTGTATCGTATTCTGAGCTCTATACATTACAAACACGTTCAGTTTCGAGAGTACATGCGCACTCACAAGAGCAATTGTTCTAATTCTTCCGTGGACCCTACAGTAATCATGGAATATGCACTTCTGCTGTTTCGTTTCATAAGGCCCGACAGCAAAATAATAAATGAGTTGCGGCAATGTTTACTGACCCGAATAGACGCGAGCGTACCTCTCTACCAGACATGGTCCACAAAGGGATTCCACCATCATTTCCCATGCCCATGTAGCAGACAGCGAGATAATCTAACTATGGGTCTAATTACCCGGAGGAATTGTGTGATGTATAACCGATCTACGAAACGACCACTGGACCACGCATTCACTGTACTTTTATGTATGTCCTTCCGGTAGTCTTGCTCTGCGGAGCTGCAAGCAGAGCCAGGTGCGCACGGGTGTACGGCACCAAGTGGATTGTAGAGCACGGTGCTTCTTTCGCGTACGCAGATACAGTTACTGCAGCCCTACACCGAGCCTTCTTACACCGCAATCATAACCTTGGAGTAAACACACACACACACACACACACACACACACACACACACACACACACACACACACACACACACACACACACACACAGGGTATGGCCTTACTGATTGATGGAGCTACTCTTCCTACACAACCCCTCAAACGCACGCACGCACGCACGCACGCACGCACACACACACACACACACACACACACACACTGCAAATACATGATGTAGGATCACACAGCCCCCCCCCCCCCCAAACACACACACACACACACACACACACACACACACACACACACACACACACACACACACACACACACACACACACACACACACACACACACAATATTTACACATGTGCGCATTGCCAGCAAAAGGGAAAGACAACGGGTATCGGTCGAGGGAATCAAGTGAGTTTTTTTTTTTTTTTAATCGCGATTTGCAAGGGGTGTGTGTGTCTGTATTCTTTGGCTACCGGTGGCATACCGTAGCTCAAACAGTGCTCACAGACTGCCCGGCCAGTGCGTGACCTGAGTCTCATTAAATAAAGATACTAGTAATTAGCCATTCGGCTTGGATGTACGAACTTCCCCGATCAATTTGCAGATCCCGGAGAGCTTGGGGGAAATCAAGGGTATTTACGCTCCGCTAAGCTCAGCTTCTCGTGGAAGGATGTACCATTTTACGCTACATTTCTGCCGCTGAATGAGTCAGCAGAAAAAGTGATCAGCGGAAAGATTGGTTCCTTAATAGGACAACCTTGGTGGTGTTCCCGTACTGTTGGAACATTTGCCATGGCCCTTTGGCCCTGTCGAAACCTGCTCCGGGTGGCAAGAAGGAAGAAAAGAAAAGAAAAAGAAAACGTTTTTACCTTGCGTGAAGCAGTGAGCATGAATTGTGATATCTTGCGGTAAAACGCTATGCACATAGTATAAAGCACAATAAGCAGTCTCGTGTTGCGTGAACTGCATCAGTTTAATCCGTAACTCCACTCTTCCAACTGCAGCAACATATTAATGTACACACACACACACACACACACACACACACACACACACACACACACACACACACACACACACACACGCACGCACGCACGCACGCACGCACGCACACGCAAACGCACACACTTGTCATTTAGCCTTCCCGCGAGACGGAAAATATGTACCTCCAGTTTCACCTTCACTCCTGTCAAGGACACACACAATCAACCCGACAATGCAGCGACCTTGTGCCAGCCAACAAGACTGTCCTCAAAAACCACTAACTGTCACCCGAGTTAAGCCGACCCGTGAAGAACCTGTCTTCTCCAATGACAAGCAGTGGCCTAGATTAAATAACGCAGTCTGCCCCATTTGATAAAAACAGTTGTAATCCAATTCGGCCAGCCTCCATCAAGGCCACGTCTTCAGAAGGACGAGGGGTGACTGGATGCAAAGAGCACGTAACCGGATTCAGCCGGTCGTCGTCAGATCCCATAACCCAATATTCCCGACATGCACCGGAAGTTTTTTTTTTTTTTTTTTTTTCCAAAACACTGGCTGATATTTTGCGGACTTCGGGTTGAAAAGGAAGGATCGAAGCCAGTTTTATTTTCAAAGGTTTGAAACATGAGTTGGTCTGATCACAATACGTACAGATGTAAGGTACGCTTGGAGGACAGACAGACAAGACATATCCATTCTTACTTTTTTTTTTCTTTTTTTGCTTTTTTTTTTTTTTTTTTTTTTAGTTCGACTGAGTCTTCAGTTTAGTATTTCTTGCTGTTAAAGAGCATTACTACCTAATATTACTACTCAGTAAGTCTTCTCCTTTCCTTCTCGTTCAGTCAGTTCGGTCGTTAAAACGTTTCTTCTGTCAAGTCCCATTAGGTACTGGTTGGTCTCTGTCTCTTTAGAGACACGGGTGGGTGGGTAGCTGTTTATGGGTTTAACGTCCTTTTCCAACACATACTGGTGATATCAAAGACGGGGCAACGATGAAAAAGCCAGCACAAATATTTGGTCCCAGCCGGGATACGAATTCACGACCCGAGCATTAGAAGTCCAACGCTCTACCATTCGACTACCGCGCGGCTCCTCTCCATAAAGACACAGCTGATTTTTTACCCCGTGCATTCCTAACGAACAGATACACCAATAAAAACGCACGTGGCAAAATCACGACAAACAATGCACCGGACAAGAATAGAACACGCGACTCCGTGAGACGGTACAAAGAACCGCGGAACATCGACGGCAACGAAAACAACTGCTAATTCTTTGCCATGGCAACACATAGGTGGTCAGGTGCTGAGGGGCGTGTTTACCGTCCACATCAGTCGTACCGTCCACATATCAATCAGACCTCATTAACCGGACACGACAATTATCGCTGATTTAATGGTGGCAGGTTAACAGCAGACGGGCGGAGACTAATGACAGAGACAAAAAGGGAAGATGATGAAGATGATTATGATGATAACGACGACAACGGTGATTATGATGGGGGTGACAGATGATGATGACGACGCCGATGACGACGACAACGATGATGATGACGACGACGACGACAACGATGATGATGACGGCGACGACGACGACGATGATGATGATGATGAAGAGGTCAATTTTAATGGTGAATGTTTGACTAAAGATATTTCATCACGAAAGAAGGAGGGGAGCTGAGTATACAGAAGCTCACCAGCGCCATAAATCTAAAGCTTTTTTTTTTTTATCAAACCTCAAGCATCAAAGCATCAAGGCTCTCAATCATTACAAGACCCGTTAGAACATTGACAGGCTTATGTCGGACTTAACCACCAGGACAGGGGGAAAAGAAAAAAAAGAAGAAGAAACGCTATACGACAGCGAAATGGATCCAAGGCATCTCCAAAAGACGTCTTCAAAAGACATTTCCTCTGCCTGCCGATTTCAAAACTGACAAATCCCCATTGATCATCCGTCATATTCTCCTGCAGCAACGACTCCGCGGGGCTGGCACAGAAACATCTCACTCTTCTCTCCACTCTCCGCCAGCCAGATCGAAGCGGCCCAAAGCCGGCTTAACAGACGATGAAGATTTTCCGATAAAAATCACATATCATACACTCCGAGGTAGGGCGTTGCCGTGCCCACTAGTACTACTGACGAAAAATATTAGCGTGTGTCTTGTTTACTCGTGTCTATAATGTCTATAGGGATGTTTATCAGAACGAGCCGCAGTTGAAAATTTTAGAAGAAGTTGTCTCTTATGTTTGTTTACGTGTGCTGTTTCAATATTGATAATTTCAGCGTGTGTCTCGTTCACTTGTGGCTAATGTTTATGTTTATTACAGTAATGTCTGATGTTTATTACAGGAATGTGGGTGCATGTAGTCTGTGAGTGAGCGTGTGTGCATTGTGAGATGCTCTGAGTTCCCGCCAGAGGGCGGGCGTCCCTTAAATACCCTTTTTACTATTATCATTATTATTATTGTTTATCAGAGACAAAACGACATGTACAGGGCTGTCCTTGTACAATATTTGTTTGTTTGTGCCATGATGAAGACTACATGGACAAAAATGTTGGAATGAATTTTCTCTGTTGGTTTACATGTGCTCTAATAGTACTAATGCAAAATTTCAGTATGTCTTGTTTACTTGACTCCAATGTTTACAGGAATGTTTATCAGAACGGAAAGGACATAAGCATCACTGCTATTGTAGTTGTTTGTGTGTCCTTTGATGAAGGCTCCTCAGTCGAAATTTTGGGAATAATATGTCTTATGTGCTGGTTTTACTTGTGCCTTGTTTACTGGTGCTTAATGGTTACAAGAATGTTTATCAGAAAAACAGGCGTGACCAGCGTTGTCTGCGTGTCGTGCTCGTTTATTTCCTGATGAAGGCTCCTTAATGAATCGGTTCAAAGTGCCGCGAACTTAACCCAACACGCACGCTCACGTGAATCACATGCATTCTCTCACACACTGGACATTAACACATTACAATCACGTGGTGCGAAGGGTCAGCTCGGCTATTTAAATTTCGGATATTAGAAATGCACTTATTTTTCAATTTGGTGGGCTGAACATTTCCAAAGGGGGAGGAAGCCGAAGTACGCGGAGAGAACCCCCGACGATCGGCCCAACTGAACGGTGCCACATGCGAGAAGGAAAAATTCTTTGCCCTCTCGCATTGGTGACAAGTCTCTTAACCACTAGACCACCGATCGCCCCGCTCTCCTTAGAGGACACTAACAGGAATGCAGTTGTCTTAACAGTTGGTTTACTTGTGTTTAATATTTATTTGTCCTAGTATTTGTTCGTCCCAAGATGAAGGCTTCTTAGTAAATAATGTGAGAATAAACTGGTTTACATGTGCCTAATGCGTACAGGAATGTTTATCAGAATGAAAAGGACGTAAGCAGTGCTGTCCTTGTATTTGTTTGTCGCCTAATGAAGACTCATCTGAAAAAAAAACTATAGTAATAAATACATTTTTTTGTCTTGCATGTTGGTTACGTGTGTCTATAATGTTTACAAGAATGTTTTTTTTTTCTGAAGGGAAAGAACATAAACAGCGTTGTTCTTGTATTTGTCTATTCGTGCGTTGATGAAGGCTCCTAAGCCAAGATAAATGTGGGAATAAGTTGTCTTATCTGTTGATTTCCTTGTGTCAAATGTTTGCTGTGCTTGTTTTTGTTTGTTTCGTGGTGTGTGTGTGTGTGTGTGTGTGTGTGTGTGTGTGTGTGTGTGTGTGTGTGTGTGTGTGTGTGTGTGTGTATACGTGTGTGTGTGTGTGTATACGTGTGTGTGTGTGTGCGTGGCCACCCAGTGAGTCTATCTGTTTGTCTGCACAAGTGCGAGCACACACAAGGCTTAGACAATCCATAATGGCGCGACACACAATCTAGTTCTTCGTGACCGATAATTGTCAGCTAGTGTGTGCGTTGAATGTGCTAGCTAATGACGCTAACGCTAGCTAACTTCCCACATGAAACCTCGGAGTGTTTTCGCTACTTTCAACACTTTTCTGACGTAGTCTTGGTGACAAATAAGGTGTAGTTAGGAGACAATAACAACAACAGCAGTAGCTACAATAACAAGGTATGATCTGGTCGCCTGTTAAACCCACAAAAACCCCAGCAACAACAACAACAAACCAATCTTCTGCTTCAAGAAAAGACGGTCGGATCTGATCATTGCCATCAACCGCAGCATCCTACAGTGCTTTTATTATGACTCTGGAAACACATATCATTGAAGCGATCACACACACACAAACGCACAACACGCGCACTTTGCCCCGGGGGCAAGCATCCCGAATTTCCTGCACGGGCGTAATGAGTAACGGACAGCTTGGTAAAAAGTAAAAATAATCAGTTTGTCATCACTGGCCATTTCAACAAGCCAGTTTTGCGATCTGAAATGCTTGGTCCCCCTCCCCCTTCCCCCTCCAGTCCCCCTTGTGTTCTGACGACAGTTCACATTGACACCTTTTTATCCACAAAACATGAGCAAAAGTACGAGTATGAACTGTTTTATAGAGCACTGCTGCGCTTTATAAATGGACATTAAATTGGGCTGGATTCCGATTCTGATTCTGAATCTGGTTCACATCAGCCAGAGCAGTCATCCGATCAACGTTCACAACATCGTACGTACTCACCACTTTCGTTTCTTGTAGTTGATGCGGCCAAAAAAGTTGGCGGCTGCCACCCCAGCTTTTTTCCTGGCCACTTCACACTGCGACTCTTTCCACTTGCGGTAGAGGCGTTGCCACAACAAACTCATGACGACTGGTTTACTTTTTACTGACATCCACTGCAAAGTCAATCTCCAGGCTCAAGGTTGACAACAATGTCTTACTGAAAGCTTTCCGTTCTTCCTCTTTTGTCAACGTTTTACGTGGATAGTTCAAGAATAACTGTCAGTTAAACTCAAGTCACAAGTCATTTTTTTCCTTTTGAAGACAGCTCTGCCGAAGAAAAATCTTCAAGGACGAAGGATCCGTATTTCAATTAATTTTCAGCTCAATCACCTTTGCAATTAAAAACTACACTCCACTAAAAGGAAAAAAAGACTCAGAGAAGGGATGGTTGTCATTCTATCAATAACCATCAAACTTCAAATATCCTTCACCAACGGCAAAATATGAAACTCGAGTTTGGATTCAATTCAAATACCCAGATTCCCTAGCAGCGACAACAGCATCACTGGATCCCAACGCCGTAGCTTGAGCGACGCCGACTGCTTGGGTGACGGTATATTGACAAACTCCGGGATCTGTGCGCGCGTTTGGTAGCAACACACGCGCGCGTGAAGTTGGTTCTTCCTGGCAGATGCCGAGATACGGAGAGAAACCGCAGACCGAGAGTCAGAGACTAGGCAGAGCAGGCGGGGAATTCCCTCAGGCAGAAGGCCATTTGGTCGCCAAGACGTGGCCTTGCGAGAGCGGTCTGGCACGTCCTATTGAAAGTTTTCAGCCATAAATTGGAAAATGCAAATTTCCAGCTTTGGAGCTAGGGTTGTGAACATCACTTCTGTGTCACTTTAATGTGTACATCCCGGAAGTGTTTGTTCTTTTCATCTAGAGCAACCGGAGAAAGATTACTTCATCAAATTACATTCATTATTAATTCCCGAGAGAAGCGCTTAAATAAAACAATCGTTAGCCGTGTTATCTTACGGCCGCTCGAGTCCGCTTCACGTATAGACCATTGTCTGCCTCGTCACGTGCAGGTACACAGCACTCACTTCAGATCCCGTATCTATCTTCCGAAGAAGAGAAGGCCTGTTAAGACCGGTGGAAATTTCAAAGGAAACACAAATACAAGCACGCACCAAAACCAACTGCCAGGGCTTCTCAATTCTGGCCGATCCCAGCCTTTGAAAATCTTGGCATTTGTTTGGCTCTCTTACCTCCTAGCGTAAAACCATCAGCTCGGAATGCGGCGGCAGTCCCAAACCATACACCGATATGAACCTACATACAGACTTCAACATAAGTCAAGGACCACTTGCAAATTTGGCTAAAATTCCTGGAAGATGTCCGTGCAGCACATGGTGGTTTTTCAGCTTCAGCAAGCTTTGCAGGATGCATTGTTAACCCTTTAACACTTTCACAGCAAAAAAAAATTGAAAGATTCCTTGATCTCTATTTTGTGTGTGTGTGTGTGAATTCTTTAAAATTAGACCTGTCTGTCAAGGCGGTCCTTGACTTATGTTGAAGTCTGTAGCATCATCATACCATCATCCTCATCGTCATACACAATAAAACTTGCCCCAGTTTCCGAACCCTCCGTGGATAACCTTGGAGGAACACCACTGGAACTGGCGAAGTTGGGGCAGTACCCCCCCCCCTCCCCCCGCGCCACACACACACACACACACACACACACACACACACACACACACACACACACACACACACACACACACACACACACACACACACACACACACAAACAAAATGTTGGAAGCACTAACAACAGCAACAACAACGACAAACTCTTGTTCTCTTCTTTGGATTTAAAATATCAGTCGCCAAACTCCAACGACCTGAAATCAAAACGCATCCATCTTATCAAGCCACCCACTACCACCGCCCACAGCAACACCTGCCCGATCATGACACTGTTCTGGGAAAAGGGTCTAAGCGTCGTGGATCTGAAAGACGTTTATGCTCTTTCTTTTTTTTCCCCAGATCACCGCAGATTATCTAAATGTACGCTTAGGATATTAGCAGTTTCTAACCGATCGATTCTCTGTGGCACACGCTGAGTGTGGGGGTGGTGGGGGGGGGGGAATCAAAATGGACGACCTTTTTCCGTTGCTGTGCCGCGTCCAAAGTTTCGACAACGATAAGCTCTCATTTACAGCCGTTATTCTAGAAAATGAGCATAATAATACACAACTTTTGATTGCAGTAACGTTTTGGTAAAAGTCGGTTTCTGGGTGGTGAACGGCCCCTTTCAATCCTTCTAAACAACAACTGAAAATCCAATGCGGGTTTTTGTTGTTGTTGTTTTTTTCGGTATTGCGGCGTTTTGAATTTGGAAAAGGGGAAAAAAAAAAAAAAAAAAAAAACACGCGGTACTCTGACGTGGGAAGACGCTGATTGACGATGCAATGGTTTTGTTTTGCAGTGTGTATGTTTGTAGGTGTGCATTGGATGCTGGTATATAATTATGTAGGCGTCAGTGCTTGTATGTATGTCTGACTGTATGTCTGACTCTGTGTGTGTGTGTGTGTGTGTGTGTGTGTGTGTGTGTGTTTGCTGCCAGGTCATGGGTAAAGTCCACGGAGGGCTCGGAAGCTGGGACAATTTTTATTATGCATGATGATGGAGATGAGGATGATGGTAAGATGATGCTATGGAGGTACGTGTGGTTTGGGACTGCGGGACAGGGCCGCATTCCACGCTTCCTGTCATAAATATCCCGGCGTTAACCAGGCCCGGGAACTACGGCACCTGCGGTGCCGGCCGTGTAATCATCCACATCATAAGACGTGTCATACCGAGGGAAGCACCCCTAAAGTCGCACCCGTGAAGTGGGTGAAACTCGACTGTGTGGCAACAGCCTCCCCATTGGGTCCATAGCATACCCGCTCTGGGTAGGAGCCGACCTAGGTTGGAAAAATCCCGCTTGCCTCGGCTGGAACTCGAACCCGGGTCTCCCGGTCCATGGTCCGAAGTGCTAACCACTACACTACTGGGACCGGTGCTAGTGTTACTGTTAGTAGTAGTAGTTATCTGGGGTCTGCATCTGCATGAAAGTAGACAAAAACTTGTCTAAGACTTAGATCTAGTCACGGGTGAGATGCACGAAAAGGGACAAGACCAGTCCGAGACTAATCTCCAGTCTCAGAGTTAAAACGTCGGCGTGAACCTACGGCGTATGTAGGGAGACTTGCCCTAGTCTCCGGTTATGCATCTCGTACTTTCAATCTTTCAATCTCAGCTTACTCAAGCTAGTCTCGGACCTCAGTCGTGGTATCTCTTCATGCATCAGGCCCCTGGAATTTTTTTTGTACCACTGCACTGTTTTAATCACCAGTTACATGCATCAGGCCCCTGAACCGGTGTTATTTGTACCATTACGCTGTTTTAATCACCAATTACATGCATCATGTCCCTGGACTGGTGTTATTTGTACCACTGCAGTGTTACTGACCGGATTAACGTAGGAGCTGCGATCGTGGATTCAAATCCGAGTCAAAATCGACAATTAGCACCAGGAAAACTAGAATAGGAGTACAACACGTTTCCGTCATTGGCGACATAATGACGACGTTGTCCAACAGTACAATCCAGGACACAGGGAGGGTGGGGTGGGTTGGGGTGGGATGGGGTGGGGTGGGTGTTTGGGAGTTTAACGCCCTTTTCCACCACGTAAGGGTGATATCAAAGACGGGGCAACGAGAAAAAGGCCAGCACAAATATCTGGCCCTAGCCGGGGTTCGAACTCACGATCCGAGCACTGAGAGTCCAGCGCTCTACCATTCGGCTACCATTCGGCTATCATTCGGCTACCATTCGGCTACCATTCGGCTACCATTCGGCTACCATTCGGCAATCCCGGCTCCTCAAGACACGGGGAAGAAGTGGAAACTTTGAACCCTGAGAAAAGAGAGAGAGAGAGAGGGAGAGAGAGACAGAGAGAGAGAGAGAGACAGAGAGAGAGAGAGAGAGACAGAGAGAGAGAGAGACAGAGAGAGAGAGACAGAGAGAGAGAGAGACAGAGAGAGAGAGAGACAGAGAGAGAGAGAGACAGAGAGAGAGAGAGAGAGAGACAGAGAGAGAGAGAGACAGAGAGAGCTAGAGAGACAGAGAGAGACAGAGTGAGTGAGTGAGTGAGTGAGTGTGTGTGTGTGTGTGTGTGTGTGTGTGTGTGTGTGTGTGTGTGTGTGCGCGCGCGCGCGCGTGTACGTGTGTGTTTTCACATTTCTGTTTTTTTTGTTTGGTTTTGTTTTTTTTCGCTCCTTTGCTTGTTCATTCGTCTGTTTTTTTTTTTTTTTTGTTTTTTTTTGGGGGGGGGGTTTGGGGGGGGGGGGGTTAAAATCAATCACGATCTTCTCAAAAACAGAATCTATGTCACGCAATACTCAACCGCAGCCACCGCACCAGCGCACGTCAGAAGCCGGAATATGCCCTAATATAAAGAATGCATGCCAGATGGAAAGACATATGAATCGGTTTCTACAGCAACAGACAATAGTGTGCATGGTTGATTAAAACCTGTAGGTGGGGGGTTCGTCTTTCGGTGGCTTGTTTGTCTGGTGGTTCCGGCAATCTGTCTGTCTCATGCGCCTCTAGGGAGATGAAATCGTGAAGAAAAATAAAGTGCACGCCTATGCTGTCACACAAGAGGTCCGTCTCACTCTGCCATGCCTTGCATGATCTGCCTGTGACGGGAACAGTTGAAGAGTGCTTGCGAAATGAAAAAACTAAAATGTGTGCATTGTTGCTGTCCTGTTTTTTGCGTGTGTGTGTGTGATGCGATAGCGGTTTTCCATGATTGTGTGCGTGCATACGTGCGTGCGTGTGTGTGTGTATGTGTGTATGTGTATGTGTGCGTGTGTGTGTGTGTGTGTGTGTGTGTGTGTGTGTGTGTGTGTGTGTGTGTGTGTGTGTCCGTCTGTTGTTTTTCTTATAAATTATACACACATAATCATAGTAACAGCTTTTACGTGTGTAGCAAACAATCGTTTATAGCAGTGATGGAACCGTTGAAAATAAATGTAAAAATATAAAAACGCCTGCGGCTCTGCGTGTGCCTGCGAGTAGGAGTGTCAGTATGTAGACAAACAACAATCGTCAAGATATTCTCGGTATGTGCGAAGGTGTTGGTACACTTGGGCATCAATCCTGGAATTTGTAGTTTTAGGTGTTTATTTCTGTGTTTGTTGTTGTTGTAGTTGTTGTAGTTGTTGTAGTTGTTGTCGTTGTCGTTGATGTTGTTGTTGTGTTTTGTATTGCACTTTCAATGCTCGGGTCGTGAGGTCGAATCATGGCTGGGGCCAAATATTTGTGCTGGCCTTTTTTCTCGTTGCCCCGGCTCTGATATCACCCATACGTGACGGAAAAGGACGTGAAACTGCCAAACACCCACCCACCCTCTAACAATCGACACAATTCTGCACGGCGTTTTATACTGCTGCAATTGGTTTGCTTTGTTTCAGTTGTTTTGTGGTGGTGTTGTTGCTGTTGTGTTGTTTTCGTTTCGTTTCACCTGTTTGTTCTCTTCCTGTTGCTGTTGTTTTTGTTTGACTGGGTGAGAGGTTATTGTGTAGAGGGTTACTGCGTGCTTTGTGGGAGTGTTAGACAAGGAAGTTAGTGTACGCTGACAGTCATTAGTTGAACTTCGATGTACTTCGATGACGCGCTGTCCCCATTACTTATTCAACATCTGGGACTCAAAAAAAAAAAAAATGTTTACGGATTTGCCAAAAGGTGAGCGAGTGTAGCGGTATGTGTGTGTGTGTGTGTGTGTGTGTGTGTGTGTGTGTGTGTGTGTGTGTGTGTGTGTGTGTGTGTGTGTGTGTGTGTGTGTGTGTGTGTGTATGGATTGTAACTGCGCAGTTTTCATGTTCAATGAGCTTGTCGTTTAATTTACGGTTGCAAAAGTGGTCCTGCCATTCAATCAGTGTCAGAAGACTCCTGTTGTTGTTGTTGTTGCTGCTAATAGTGTTGATGATGATCATGAAGATAACGATCTTGTTGCTGTAACAATTAATTGCGACGAGGAAATTGTTTACGAACGACTTTTTTTTTTTTTTTTTGGGGGGGGGGCAGTTTTGAGAGGAACACGCACTGGGTCAGGCGGGACACGTTCGAGAAACAGGAGAAAACACTGTCCCCTGACAAATGAAACATACAGCGCGAACGACACAACGCCAGAACAAATCGCCCTTGATGCACCAGCCTGCTGCAATTAGTGGAATGCCTCTCATGTGATTCCATGTTTTTGTCTACTAATAATCTTTCATCTGGGCTGTACACTGTTTGAACAATGAGTTTATTGATCTCTAGTGTGATCGTCCGATTCATCAGATCGCTTCCACCCTAGCTGTCCGTGCATGTGCGTTGTAAACCGTATCGTCAGAGAGACTACTGGCATTCCTCGCTTCCTGTCATAAATATATCGGCATTAACCAGGCCCCCAAAGTCGCACCCGTGAAGTGGGTGAAACTCGGCTGTGTGGCAACAGCCTCCCCATTGGGTCCATAGCACACCCGCTCTGGGTAGGAGCCGACTTAGGTAGGAAAAAATCCCGCTTGCCTCGGTTGGGACTCGAACCTGGGTCTCCCGGTCCATGATCCGAAGTGCTAACCACTACACTACGGGGACTCGGTTGTTTTTCAGTCAGTGCCCCAGCATCCACTGATTTTGACAGTGTCGGCACACCCAGCAAATGTTTCACTAGATCTGACGCACTAAAATTAACAGATAGATGCAGAGAGACCATGAGCCACTCGGGTCATGTTTCGTTTACTATTTGGCCTTCAAACTAGTGACTACAGTCTTTTCTTTTGTTCGGTCCTATGATTTTGGGCAGATGTACCCGGCTTTGCTGAGAAAACGCGCGATGGGAGGTAATAAAACTTTGCGATGCGAAGTCGCCGAACTGAACAATGGAGTTACTTCCCGAAGGCCAGTAACCCGTGGTATTACAGCAAATGCTTTGAAAATAAGTGGAAAAGATGGATAATAACCTTATTTTGAACGATTTTCCATATTGTTTCCTGTCATTTCCTTTCCGGGGCCCCCTTGAGTAAAGCCACCAATTTTGATCGCGTTGTGATAACTCTAAATCAGGTTTTATGGAAAATGCACAGACAGACAGACAGACACTGTTTGTTTATATATTTAGATGATTATAATGATGATTATAATGTCATTGTGCGCGCTATCCAGGTCGATATCTTGTACAAAAACACACGAACAAGAACAACGAGAACGAATGAAACGACAACGACAACAAAAACAGCAGAAGTAATAACAACTACAACAACTACAACTACAGCAACAACCCTGATCTATCGATCTTGCGACTGAACAACAAACAAACAAAAAACAGATGCGTGTTTGCTCAGAACTTCTTTCACTTGCAAATCTGAACCGATAAAAGAGAAGTAAATTCGGCCCTACAATAGTGCGGCTCCTTTAGCGTCCAGCTTCGACTGGGATAATTCCCACCCACAAATCACTGTCCGCCAATTCTGGAGGAAATTCGGTGTGAAAATTAGATTTGCGTCTGCAAATCACATCAGCATGGCGCCCAAGACAAGGACAGACAACTCTCACCTCAAATCGCGTTCTGATCTCCCTTTGCCCTTCGTTGCGGTTCCAGCAATCGATTAATATTGGCTGACTCAGCCACATTTCTAGAATTCGATGTTCAATGGTCTTCACCAGCTGATGGCAAAAGTACAAGATGACAAGAAAATACACATAACTAAAATAGACACATTGTGCTTGGTTGATTGTCGATGTTGGTACTGATTACTGCTTGTGTTGTTGCTGATATCGTTGCCACTCTTATTGTTGTTTTAGTTGTTGTTTTTGTTGGTGGTGGTGTTGCCGTTGTTGTTGTTGTTGTTGTTGTTGTTGTTGTGGCCGTTGTCGTTGTTGTTAACATTATTTCCATACGCCAAGTCCACACAGAACGCTGCTATAATTATATTGGTTCTAATCGATGGAGAAACTGAACACATATATACACCAATGAAATCATTGTAACATACCCTAAAGAAGAAACAGAAGAAAAAACAAAGTGAATCTTTGCCAGATAGATCACGAAAGTGGCAACCAGACAGCTGCAGTCACAAAAAAGACAATTTGTCAAAGTGACTAGAATATAGTGTGTGTTAGTCCTGCCACTTTTCCAATAGAGAAATCTGGGTGGGGCAGTATATTAACGCCGTGACGTCAAACCTGCCGACGAACGGTGATTAACTTACTAAAGTAGTAGCAGCATTTAGAATGGCTATATAGAGATCCACGTGAGTCGCATTAGACAAGTTCATGGCTTTGAAAGTCTGATGATGTTATGAGTGTGCAGCTGAGTCTATGTCTGGTTGGTAGGGTAGGGTTTTTGTGTTTTTTGTTTGTTTGTATTTTTGTGTGTTGAAATTTGTTTGGGGTTTTCGTTTTGTTTGTGTTTGGTTGTTGTTGTTGTTCTGTTACTTTGTCTGTTGTGGGTTTTGTTGTTGTTGGTGGTGGTGGTGTTCTGTTTTGGGGTTTTGTTTGTTTGGAATTTTGGTTTTGTGTGTGTGTGTGTGTGTGTGTGTTGTTGTTGTTGTTGTTGTTTCGTTTTCATTTTCCTTTCTTTTTTTTTTTTTTTTTTTTTTTTGGTTTTTGTTTTCGTTGTTGTTTTGGTTTGGTTTGTATCTTTTGGTTTTGGTTTTGGGTCTAGTTTTGTTCTGTTTTTTGGCTTGTTTGTTTGTGGTTTTCGGTGTTTGTTTGTTTGTTTGTTTTGTTCTGTGTTTCTGTCGTTTTTTGAGGGAGGGGAATTTTTGTCGTTCTTTTCTTTTTTGTTTTGCCTGCTTGCGAGTTTGTTTTCTTCTTTGTGTTAGTTAGTCTGTGTGTTTGTTCGTTTGTTTGTTCGTTTGTTTGTTTGTTTTGGAGCACACAGCTGTTCGTTCATCTAGAAACTTCCTTCATTAAATACCACCCACCACATAATACTCCGCATTATGGACAGCACCTAATAAAGACTATTCTCGAAAGTCCGGTGAACGTCCAGATCAGTCTGTTGATCATCGTGGACCACGCCCCTAGGGGACAGCGTCTTGTGTCAGCTTCAATTTTCCAAAACAAAACACTGGATCAAATATAGCACCCACCACCTACAGGCACGACGGACGTAGTAATCCCAAAGCTGTCCCTCCCCCGTCCACAAACTGTGTCCACGGTCCACCCCTCTCTCTGGTGTCTCTATCAGATGCAGACCCCGAAAATAGAGGCGTCTGAAATACGCCAAAGACTTCCCTTATTAGACGGCCATCTATCGATCTTTCTTCTCCTGTCACAAGTTAAAGGACGGCCTGCCATCAATTCTATGTTCACGAATCTTCCTGAGCTCTGTCTGGCAGTGACTAGAAATGGCACTGCTCTGACACCTGCGCAGTGACCGCGTCTCACCGGCTGGACCCGAGCAAGGAGGGTACTTGATGACGCGAACGTCACAAGGAGTCAGCTAGTGTTGCGGGGACGGTTAAACAGCCGAGTATAAATATATCCATCTACTTCTCCGCGGCAAACACAGACATTCACATTGCCAGTCAACGTACATATTTTAACACTGTTCTAGAGTTGATCGCACTTTCGGCACGTTTTTCCTAGCCATAGACAGGTAAACATAGCAAGAACTGTAGCACTCAGCTCACCCCTGGTAAAAAAAGAATGCACACCAACTCTCTCTCTCTCTCTCTCTCTCTCTCTCTTAATTTATAATCACTTCGTGATCTGCCATTGCAACGTTGCTATAAATGAATGTTTTCTGGGCATACTATAAGTTTACCATGTCAATGCTCATAATTATTTTTTCCTTGTATCTCCATGATACGCAGCGAAAGAAATCGGTTTGAACCAAGTACAGTAATCATGGAATATGAGCGCTTGAAAGGATCCATGTATGACTAGGACTTTTAGTTCTAGGCAGCTTTTGTTTTGGAACAGTTGTGTTTGTGCCACCGGCACCAGCAAATCAGCTCAGAACGATATTTGAGCATACTACTACTACTACTACTACTACTACTACTACTACTACTACTACTAATTGTGTATTGTGTAGGAACTTTCCCCAGTGTCTTGAACTGGCTCAAAGCGCCGCGAGCTGAACCCAACACGCACGCTCACGTGAATCACGAGCATTCTCTCACACACTGGACATGAACACATCACAAGCACGTGGTGCGAAGGGCCAGCTCAGCCATTTCAGTTTCGGAATTTAGAATTGCATTTATTTTCAAATTTTGTGGGCTGAACATTTCCCAAGCAGAGGGGGAGGAAGCCGCAGTACACGGACAGAACCCCCTAAATATGAGAGCAAAAGGGCCTTTAAAACAGCCTCACTCCTCCTTTACTTCCACTGACACCGGGATACCGTTTTTTATCTATGGTGTCTCAGCTTCCACGGGCCCTTAGGAGTTGATTAAAGAGAAACCATAGCAGACCTGATATAGCGCAGAAGCCTAAAGAGTCTCAGAGCTTCCGTCTTCTGCTGTAAACAGACTAAGCAGAGAGGACAGGAGAGTCGCTTCGGCTTCCTGAATGGCTGACAGAATCAAAAAGCACTTGTTAGGTTAACAAGTCGATGGCGTGCCCCGTTAACAAGTCGATGGCGTGCCCCAGAGAGAGAGAGAGAGGGGGGGGGGATGAAATGGTCTTTCTAATGGAGTTTTTAAGGCTCTTTGAAGGACTGGATAGCAGGAGCTTTCTGAAGAGGCTCAGGCAAAGAGTTCCACAGAGTGGGGGCAGCATATTTTGTGGAAAGATGAGCACCAGAAATGCAAAGCTTTTCACCCGATATATTTCCGTGTTTAGTGGCCACAGTCAGTCCGACTCACATGTCTATTCCGGGAACTGTACAGCCAAAGGAAGACGTCATTGCGTGCTGTTATTGTTCATTAAGCACTGACCGCTTTTGCCAGTTCTATTGATAACCCTCATCTAGTTATTACGGTATACTTCTAGGGCTTTTTCAGCGTACGACAAATTCACTCAGCAAGACCAGAGACAGTACTGTTCAGTGGTCCACTTTTTGTTGTTGTTGTTGTTGTTGTTTTTTCCCCTTGCTACATGTTTACGGTAAGTGTCTACAGAAGCAACGAAACAATGAATGCAGGAGCTTATTGCACATGTTCACTCAGCAAGACCAGAGACACTACTGTTCAGTGGTCCATTTTTTGTTTTTTTGTTTTTTGTTGTTGTTTTTTTTTTTCCTTGCTACATGTTTACGGTAAGTGTCTACAGAAGCAACGAAACAATGAATGCAGGAGCTCACTGCACATGTTCACTCAGCAAGACCAGATACACTACTGTTGAGTGGTCCATTTTTTTTTTCCTTGCTACATGTTTACGGTAAGTGTCTACAGAAGCAACGAAACAATGAATGCAGGAGCTCATTGCACATGTTCACTCAGCAAGACCAGAGACACTACTGTTCAGTGGTCCATTTTTGGGTTGTTTTTTTTTTCCTTGCTACATGTTTACGGTAAGTGTCTACAGAAGCAACGAAACAATGAATGCAGGAGCTCACTGCACATGTTCAAGTTTACTAAGACAAAATCAGTACACCTGTCTGGCTGATCGGTGGTGGGTGCATGCATCCAAAAATCACTGGCTGATGCACCTAGAAAAAAACACAAACGTCCGCAGTTTAGGCAATTTTCGCGCTGCAGAAATGGAACCGTAACTTTGTTAGTAAGGATATAGGGGAAAATGCTCACCACAAATTGTCTGAAACAAAAGTGAATAAAAAGACTGCTTCAAAGCGGGGAGAATACCTACACAAAAAACCCGTTCTACTCCCCAGGTCAAACCGACCTTCGTGTCGATTGCACAAACCTAAAAACTCTTCCATGAATAAAACATGCCATTCCGCGTGCTCTTTTCATTTCCGTTGGATGAAGGTTAAGTATCGGGGGGGGGGGGGGGGGTGGTTGTTTTTTTTTTTTTTTTTTTTTTTTTGGGGGGGGGTTGTTTGTTTGTTTGTTGTTTTGTTTGTTTTTTGATTTTGTTGTTGTTGTTGTTTATTTTAGGGGGGGGGGTCGGTATTGATGTTGTTGTTGTTACTTTGTTTTTCTTTTTTAATTTGGTTTGGCTTTGGTTTTTGTTGTTTTTGTGTTGATGCTGGTGATTGTGAAGGTTTCCTGCTTAGATGTTTCTTTGTTTGTTTGTTTGATAGAGGTTTGTTTGTTTGTTTGTTTGTTTGTTCGTTTGTTTGTTTGTTTGATAGACATTGGTTGGTTGGTTGGTTGGTTGGTTGGTTCATTTGTCCGGAATATTGACCAGTGGTGGCGCATAAATGACAGGATATAAGCCCACCCTGGTAAGAAAGTAACCGGAAGTTTGAATAATGAATCGGTCAGTGACCTATGTCTGACATGGCCATAAAGCCCTATCAATAAAGCTGGTGAACATGTGCTCTTGCTTTACCTGAGAGCAGATGTCGTAAAAACTTCTGAATCGAGAAAGCATCGTAAAAACTCCCCGCCATCTTTGAATAAATACATTGATACATAAAACATTCACATTTATACCAAACCACTATGTTCACAGTCACGGCGTGCAGTCAAAATAGACGCCAGTGTTTCCCGGTGAAGCTCCGTCTTACCCTCCATTACTAAAGTCATAAATGACTCACTCAGATCCGGTTCTTTTCCATCAGTGTACAAGACGGCTATTGTCAAACCCCTTCTGAAAAAGCCCTCTCTAGACCCGAACAACTTGAAAAACTACAGGCCAGTTTCAAACCTCCCATTTCTGTCTAAGATTGTTGAGAAAATTGTACTGTCTCAGCTTGCTGAGCATGTGTGCTCAAACAACCTACTTAGTGTTTGTCAGTCTGCGTACAAACCTGGTCACAGCTGTGAGACAGCACTCCTTAAGATTGTCAATGACCTTCTGATGGCTCTGGATGACGGAAAAATCTCAGTTCTAGCCCTGCTCGATCTATCGGCGGCTTTCGACACAATAGATCATGATATTTTGATATATAGACTTGAGAAAGTCTTCGGCATCACTGGCACAGCCCTTTCCTGGTTTGAATCATACTTACACCAGCGTTCTCAGACTGTCTTAGTGAACAGTCAACACTCTACCTCCAGTCCCCTGCGCTTCGGCGTCCCTCAGGGCTCCGTGTTAGGACCAGTTTTGTTTATAATGTACACCCAACCATTGTCCAGTCTGATTGATAAACATTCTGTATCTCACCATGCTTTTGCTGACGATTCTCAGTTGTATAAACACACTACTTTTGAACTTCTTCCGGATGCCATCCAGTGCCTTCAGGGGTGCATTTCAGATGTTAAGAGTTGGATGTCTGCAAACAAGTTACAGCTAAACGATGACAAGACGGAAGCTTTGATCATAAAGTCTGCTCGAACGTCCAGTCATGGGCCAGTCCCCAAAATACTTACCATTGACAACACCAATGTTGAATTTTCATCCTCTGCTAAAAATCTTGGAGTGATTTTTGATGACACTCTGTCCATGAACCAGAAGGTTGTAAACTCTTGTCGTGTTGCCTACCTAGAACTGCGGCGCATTGCCTCAGTACGCCATTACCTTACCACTGATGCAACTGTCACTCTTGTCTGTGCTTTTGTTCTGTCAAGATTAGACTACTGCAACTCTTTGTATGCTGGATGTCCAAAATATCTGCTAGACAAGCTACAAAAAGTCCAAAACTCTGCGGCAAGGCTTGTGTTTAGAGTGAGGAGATCCGAGCATGTCACACCCCTCCTCAGAGAACTGCACTGGTTTCCTGTCAGAGCAAGAATTCAGTATAAAGTGGCCACTATATGCTATAACTGCATCACTGCCTCCTGTCCCTCATATCTTTCCTCTCTGCTGCAGCTGTACACACCCTCCAGACAACTCAGATCCTCCGCTGACACCCGCATCCTACGCATTCCACAGGTTAGGTCAGCGAGCATTGCTCTACCACGGTCCAGTCATTTGGAACAGCCTGCCTGCCCATGTTCGCCATGCAGAGTCAACGGACTCTTTTAAAGTCGCTTTAAAGTCTTATTTCTTCCGGCAATATTATACAGACTAACATCTCTATCATCACTGCTATCATCATTGTCATTTTAGGTTGTCGTGTCAAGATATATCAGAGCTGTGTGTATGTAACGTGTATGTGACGTGTACATCATGTGTAACTGTATGTAATGTGACATATTTCATATATATATGTATGTACTGTATCTCCGCCCTACTATTGTGAGGCGCCCAGAGCTCCAGCAGGAGGTTGGGCGCCACACAAATCCTCATTATTATTATTATTATATTAAAAGATTAAACGATGCTTGCGCGAACGCAAAGCCATGTGTTTGAAATAATATGACTATGCACACGTCTTTTGCACACTAGTAACGCGCTACTCGAAGTCGTTGTCTCGTTGATAAACGCCGGCCCCCTTTCCGCCCGAAGTCCGTTGGACACACTCCGGACTCGGTGCTACTCATATTTGGAAACACTCAGTGCTACTGTTTGGAAACATTCTGTATTGACGGTGCTGCATCCGAAGCAGTATAGCACCGGAAACACTCGCGCCCATTTCCACTACACCCCCGTGACAATGTTCACTTGACGTACCTGTCGCTGTCCGAAGTACACGTCGAAGCAGGGGAGGGAACCCTGTAGTTGGAGGAAGGGAAAGTGAAAGCGTAGTTATCGATCTCGGATTCTGCAGACACGAAGTCCTCGAAACTGTACAGCTCCGGCTCTCCCTGTGTGGTGTCCTGCCACCTGCATTGAATAATAATAATAATAATTTTCCCTTTCCACCAATATGTTAGCCAGACTTGAAATTTATGACAAGGTCTCATTCAAGAAATGTAGATGGTGGAGTCACTGATAACTTGAAGTCGCGGCGCGGAGGCATTCCACACAACGCATAAAATATTGCTGATTCTGTACCTCATGACCCAGTCATCTTCAACTGACCGTTGTCTTCAAAATGTTTGGAGTGTGAATTCCATTCTTATATCAAATTGAAGGGGCTAAGGCTACCAACTGTATGTCACAGATCGTTCTGGGCCGTTTTCGTGGTATCTATCATCACATCACTTACAGACACCTGGACAATGACAGCGTCTGTAATGCTGATACTGAGCCAGCGGACCTCACTGAGCGCTCTCAGTAGTGTAACAACAGCCGTAGAATTTGATTCTTTGACTGACGGCTCGCGCAAAGTCAAGTTTAACTGAACAACCGTTGTAACGCAAGTCACTTTCGAGTTGTACGCTCTCATCTGTCAGCGCATTAAAAATTGCTGGTGATCATCCCAATATGAACCCAAGTCGATGATCACCAGCGCTTGAAACATCAGCGTATAAATACAACTTGAATGCAAGAAGGTCACTGACCTCATCAGCAGACGAGAAGACTGGCCATGACTGACTCGGAGCCTTAGAGACTACGGTAGCCTTTCAGGAATGGAACCAACCGAGACGAGCGTTTATTTTAAGCTTCAGAGGGCTTCATTACCGCAGTGATCACTGACCGAGAAGTCAACAAACACAGACAGTTCATTGCCTTATTGTGTCGCATTAACAGCGGTACTAATCGTCAAGATAGAGTATATCGAGCGTGCAGGCACACTCACTAGCGAACGTGTTCCAAAACATGTTGGTTGTGAAAGTTGGAACTAGGCCGTTTAAAGAGTATTTTCTCCTTCTAAACCAATGTGTATCTGAATATTGACAAAAGGCAACTTATTCACTATTTTGTAACATTCGAGAGCATATGCTTTTCCTTTTTCTCTCTCTTTTTTAATTAAACGGTTCATGCTATTACCAGCGATGCTGCCTCAAAGCAAAATGTATGCCGCCTTGCACGGTACAAGTCAAACATTTAAAAGATCTTTTAACGTTCCAGTGACGCTTCTTTGTATCTGTTTTGAATACGTCTTCCAACTGTTTATATGCACCGCAGCCTTGCATTGCATCAACTGCTTCTTTATCTTCGTCAGTATAAATGTCCGACTACATGTCAGTTTCTCTTTTTTGAAATTCTGTCAAACTGAAGGACGATGCGGAGCACGTGTGGCGTAACAGTACAGCAGGAAGCGAGAGACAGAGAGTGTGAGAGTGAGGGAATGTCCTGGCTGGCCCACACCGGTAATTAGTACCTGATCAGTTTCCGTGTCAAGCCGTACATCAATCAACCGCTGTCTAGACATAATTCATTGTGTGTCCAGGTGCGCATTTACTAAGCCGATCTACCGTCATCTAAAAAAAAAAAAGAAGGGACCGAATGCCATGGATTTGACAGACGCTTAGGCCTTTTTTCCAGGTGACGGTAGCGATCAGATTCTCGGCCCCAGGGCGACGACTAGCATGGTAAGCTAGGGTCTAAATCGTAATGAATGGTTGTGAGTGACTAGCGCGAAGAACGAAACTACACTAACTGGACGAATGCATTATTTGTGTCGCATTTGCTGTACCAGGAGCGGGAAAGTGTCTTTATTTGACTTTTAGTTGAAGCTGTACAGATTATGTAAAATTAAAAAGAAAATCTATCGTGTACACTTTGTCTAGGATCTTTTTCGGGTGACTGCGTACTATATCTTGCCACGCCCCCCCCCCCCTCCACCCCACCCCCCACAAAAAAAATTCATGTGTTACCGGGGTAAGAAGGATTCTGATGTTTACTGCCAAGCAAAAACAAGAAACGACCGTCTTAATCATAATGTACACTCTCTTACATCTTTACCCATCGTGTCAAAAGGAAGAGAAGGAGCAGGAGAAAATTACTAGCAAGGGAAGCAACAAACAGTACCTGTGTCCCATCAAGTGCGAGAACTCCAGGTCGATGTCCACCTGGTCGGCAACTGAGTCTGTGCTGGAGGCCTGGTCCCACGAATCGCTTGATGACGGCATCATGCTGAACACAGACTGGCCGTCAAACAGTCCACGAACAGTTCACTCATTCAGTCCGTGTCGCAGAGCTCTAGAGCAATAGAACTCCACTTTCACCGCCGTCTACAGAGGCGCATTTGTAGTACTCAGTTCTGTCTTGCTACATGTACCATCACAGCTTGATCCAGAGGAAATTCTTGAGGTTCCGTGCGGCTACGTAGCTACGTCCATTCTGTGCTGAACTTGAGGTATCGAGAAAGAAACAAACCTTTTCTTTTGACACTTCACTCTCAAAGAACTCAAGAATGTAATCCAAATAAGATTCCAGGCACAGACACGCGTCACTACCACCCACAAAACGCTGTTATGTGAAGACTCAGTAACACCTTCAGTTTTCGACATTCACAGAGTCTGCTGGTACAACTGAAAAGCATTGAGCCTCTTTCTCAGTCGGACCGATTTCTAGTTGATCCTCTATGGCTTATTATCGGACAAGGTTTCCCTGTTCGGAAAGGAAAATCTCAGAAATCGCACATCCACAAAAAGTTACTGGAAGACTGACTCGCGCTTTTTCCACACTCCCGGAGACTGATGCCCACTGAAAGCACCAAGAAAACTGTACCCCCGCTGTTTATCAGTGGAGCCTAATCCTGGCTTATCCTCTACAAGACGGAAAAACAAGTATTCTGAGGAAACGCATTACATGGGGCCATTCACCCCGGTCCACACAGGCATACGCAGTCACGGTCATCTACATAAATTTGTATGATAATGCTCAAAGGGCAACATCCTCCACTGATGCCGAACAAACCCACACATCTTCTTTGCAGGGAAATCCCAGCGTCTGTTCGATTTCTTTGCGGAAGTCACTTTGCAGTTACTGGGTTTACCCCCCAAAACACACGGCTCCAGTTTACAGGTGAACTGTGTCAAAAATGTATCACTTGCTCGCGGTTCAAGAGTTAGAGGCGGACGGGGATAGTGCAGAAATGTCCGTCCGTGGCCGTGATGTAAGTGTGTGGTCAGTGTGATGCAGAGTGATGAAGGGTTTTGCCTGAGGTAAGGATAAACGCTCTGACTGATTTCCGTCACACGGCCGTTCAGGGGAGTAACCACCGTTCCACTCTTGACTTCCGCCTTACCACACCGCTGTAGCGCGTACTCCTGTCCAGCTGTTGTGGTAGTCACGGAAAGAAGAATCGGAAAATGTCCACAGGGAACAGAAACAGCAAGAAAGGCTGTTTATCATCAACAGTTAAGAAAATCCTGCTTCTGCAAATATTTGTTGCGTGACGTCAGCTTTGTCTGCACGTACTCAGAATCAGTATCCTGTCATCAATGAGGCACACAAATGTTGATGCGCTTGTACAGACTGATCCTGTCGGCAGGGGATCCTGTTATTAATCCTGACATGATGTCAGCAAGCTCTTGGCTGCCCTGAAACAAAAGGAAAGAATCAGGTGTGTGTGTGTGTGTGTGTGTGTGTGTGTGTGTGTGTGTGTGTGTGTGTGTGTGTGTGTGTTTAAGACCGAACACTATGTCTCTACCGTCACCTAGGAAAAGATCTAAGCGCCATGGATTTTACAAGCATTTAGGCCCTTTTTTTTCAGACGACCAGCGAGGATGGTACATCTACGCCGTCACTTGTGAAAAGTGCCTAAAGCCCCATGGAATTCACGGACGCTTATGCCCTTCTTGCAGACGACAGCAGAGCGCAGTTGCTTGTGAATGGATTTCCATGACCACGACGATGAAACAAAGCTGATTTTGAATGACAGTCACAGTCTACAGTCCAGCCCGAGGAATCACGTGCAGGGGCGCCGGAAGATGTTGGGGGGAGGGGGGGGGGACAGAATCTCAGAGGGGGGAAACGCCAGAGCCAGTGAAAGGAAGGACGTTGCCGGGAGAAAGTGAAAAGCGGGGGGGGGGGGGGGGGCGTTCAGATGCTGCACAGACAAAAACCTTTCCGAAACAGTGAGCCATTGAAAGGAAGGACGTTGCCCGAAGAAAGTGAAAAGCGGGGGGGGGGGGGGGGGGGGGGGGAGGGGCGTTCAGGTACTGCGAACACAAAAACCTTTACGTTGCCCAAAGAAAGTGAAAAGCGGAGGGGGGGGGGGGGGGAGACGACTTTCTGACAAGTCGTTTTGATATTTCATGCAACGGCTAAACTGAGTTCCCTGTTGGGTGGGATGAGGGAGAGAGCAGGAAGAGGGGGAGGGGGGTAGGGGAAGGGGGGGGGGCAAGACCATGGCTTTGCCCCCCCCCCCCCCTCTTGCCATAGTCACCTGATTTTCCGGGGGGGGGGGGGGGGGGCAAAAAGATACTCTTGCCCCCCCTGGTTGGGTACAGGGGGGGGGGGGGGCAGCTGCCCCACTGCCCCCCCCCCCCCCGGTTCCGGCGCCCCTGACGTGCCCTCTGGTGCACAGCACGGGTTAGGGAGAGCACACCTAAGGGCCTGAGGTGGATTTCTCGGACTGAAGCATTAGCTGAATCAATGGTGGTATCAGAGGTCTGCTTTCACAGCTGTTACGTGTTCCATTCACTGGATCACTGGTCTTTATTTTCAGGAGCAAAATCTTTTGACATATTTACGATCAGGTCCACACAGAGTCAAGTAACACGTGTTAATAATAATGATTAATCGGCAAAGCAATGAACGTCAGGTAGCCTAGTTATTAACAGAGTTTATGGTTTTGGTGTTCTCAAAACACAATTGACAAGATCATAAAGTGTGTATGTATGTATGTAGGTGTGTATTGGATGTTGGTATGTATGTAGGTGTCAGTGCGTGTATGCATTTCTGACTGTATGTCTGACTATATGTATGTATGTATGTATGTATGTAATGTATGTAATGTAATTATGTATGTATGTATGTATGTATGTATGTATGTATGTATGTATGTATGTGTGTATGTATGTATGTATGTATGTATGTATGTATGTATGTATGTGTGTATGTATGTATGTATGTATGTATGTATGTACGCTTTTATTCGTATTCATTTAGTTGATTATTTATCTATTATTCATGTGTTTATTTTTTTCCCCTAAAACGACGTCATGGTGTTTTGCCATTACACGGCAGAGTAAAGGGGCGGAGCTTTGGTTTCGTGGATTGCCGAATGGAGTGGGTGAGTGAGTGAGTGAGTGCCAGTGAGTGAGCGAGTGAGTGAGTGAGTGAGTGAGTGAGTGAGTGAGTGAGTGAGTGAGTGAGTGAGTGAGTGAGTTCTTCAGGCTTAACGCCGCGCAAAGCACCAAAGACTAATTCCCGGCTAAGTGTGCCTGCACTACGTGAAAAAAAATGTAACGTCAAGTTGGACAAATGATGCAGACTGGTCTACGGGGCGGTATAAACCCAGGACGTGCAGGAGACGCTGCACCTTCATGCTAATTTCTCGAACTCCCGACTACAAACAAAAAGCGTAGAAAATAAATATCAATTACAACTAGGTAAAACAAATACAATAAACAATTAACGTACTCACAGCTCTGTTAAAACAAATCACCAGCCACTAATCCAACAAAGAGCAATAGAAAGAAGAAAAAAAAAGCGCCTCATGCAGCCCATAGGCCAGACCCTTCTGTGACCAACCCGAGACCATCCAGTTTCAGCTAATAGATGTCTACACGACGCTTATCTCTCAGGTACGACAGGCCGTGTCAATAGTACCTCATGAATGGATGACTTCTGCGTTAGCCGGCTAATGCACCGTTTAATAAGGTCTTAGCTCGCAGTCAGTGCGCTGCTCAACTCAAGATCGACTGACAGCGTGCTTTACAATCTGGCTTCCTCCGTAAAACGTTCTCAGACAGGTATCTGTTTGCTGAGACGACAAAACGAGAGTGATGGTATACGTGATAAGTTAGAATGTTAGCCAGGGAGATGTGGATGTGTGTGTGTGTGTGTGTGTGTGTGTGTGTGTGTGTGTGTGTGTGTGTGTGTGTGTGTGTGTGTGTGAGAGAGAGAGAGAGAGAGAGAGTGTGTGTGAACGGGTCAATATTCCATTCACTAATTTCCAGTGCAACAGGTGTTTCACACCTAGTCTCCGTGTTCAGTGTTTGCTTACAAGATACCAATTAATTTTGAACTGTTTGATTTTGAGGGTACGCTAATGTATTGTACGTGTTGTTAAACATCGCCAAAGCAAAAAAAAACAAACCGTCATGGAAAAAAAAAAACACTGCAACAGAAACACCAATGTATCAAATTATGCAAAAGTGAAAAGAAAGAAAAAAACTAACCGCACACACACACACACACACACACACACACACACACACACACACACACACACACACACACACACACACACACACACACACACACACACACACCAGAACTATAACGAACATTGTATACGCATCACTTCACATCACTACTAGTATACCCGTCAGAGATCGGCTCAACCGATGCATTCAGCGTAAGGTCATTGCTCGTATTGACAAACTACTCTCTGATTGCAAGCTGTTTCATTGCCACATCAGAAGCGCAGCGCATCAAGTGTTGAGGCAACAAACAGACAGATTAAGAAGGATTACTCAGCGTGGTTGACCGTAGTCTGGTGTCCTATTACGATGTCATTGATCTTCGATTTCTTGATGAAATCTGGGTTTCTCTACATTTCCAGTTGTTGAAGGGGTTTTTATTTGGTGTTGCTTTGTTCTTGGTTAGGGTATGGTTTGTTTTTGGTCTGTTCTGTTCTGTTTTGCGTCTCTCGTACCTTTTTATTAATAGCGTGTTTAGAATAGCCTGTTCAGATGACCGAAATACGTTATCATCACACTACGAGTTATAAGGGGATGCTGTTTTTATCGCGCTGTCGTCGCAATACGTGCGTGCCTCTCTCTGTGTGTTCGTGCGTCTCTTAGTGTGTGTGTGTGTGTGTGTGTGTGTGTGTGTGTGTGTGTGTGTGTGTGTGTGTGTGTGTGTGTGTGTGTGTGTGTGTGTGTGTGTGTGGTGAAACAGAAACAGATTGACACCGGGGGGTGGGAGAGGTAGTGGAGGTCAGACCGAAATTCTGGCCGATATTTCACAACATGCAGACGCAATATTCCTGAAGCAGTGGCCTCAGAAAGGAAGCAACAGCTTGCAAGCATCCAATTTGCCACTTACAAGAGCTTGCTCTAGCTTGCAACAAAAAATTTCTGCTGTTGCTAAACACACATGAGCGTTATCATCGCTGACAGAGACAATAACATGTACCGGGAGAGAACATATAAATCCCCCCCCCCTCTCTCTCTCTCCCCCTCTCTCTCTCTCTCACACACACACACACACCATTCTTTATAGTGTTTGCCAAGCTCCAGATCAGTGATGCTGATATACACGGCTCCACCTGTGAAAGACTATTCCCCCCCTCCCCCCCCCCCCCCACACACACACACTCCACACCCGAGCCGGCGAGTCCTCCTGTGAAAGGACAAGTCCGAAAAGGATTCCTTGCTCATGTTAAGTAGTAGCATAATTATGTTTCAGCGACACAAAGTCGGGTAAACGATTTCATATGAGCCTCTGAATACAACCGCACCCAACGAACTCAACCGGCTAAAAATGCCAGGTCGCTGATTCAAACATGCTTAGTACTCTTAATGGAATTTAGTGTCTCACTGAAGAAGCGGAGCTACACAACTTGGACTAGTCGCTATTTCAGTGACAGGTCAGCATGATCTGTAATACTGAAATCCTTGAATCCAGCATAAGCTGTATCTGGGAAAGGAATATTTGCACTCGCCGTGTGTGTGTGTGTGTGTGTGTGTGTGTGTGTGTGTGTGTGTGTGTGTGTGTGTGTGTGTGTGTGAGTTCATTTGACGGTAAATATTGTCTGAAGATCCTTCTCTCTCAGAACTGGGGGGTCCGCTAAGATCTCAATATGGTGAATTAAGAGACTGATGCGAGTTGGCAAAACAGAGCCACTCACGAAGCTCTTACGGATGAAACGATTGCGGCCTTTGACTCATTCTACCCGAGCTACGCGACTACAACCGTTACAGTTTGTCTTGCCTCCCCTTCCAGCATCAGGTTTCCAGGCTGTCCATTGTGTTGATTCGGCCAGAGTGAACGTTGCACTAGAAGTGTACCGCGTACTGAGCAGACGACGTTATTTGGTTGCGGACCGAGGACCAGCTAGACGGCGCTGATTGGTTGGACCGAGGACCAGCTAGACGGCGCTGATTGGTTGCTATTATTATCAGCTTTTTCGCGCCCCAGTCTGTTCAAAAATGGACCGTAGCCTCAAAGAAAGTCGTATTTCTTTTATACTGGAAGCCACAAAGTCGCGAAAACGGTCGCAATGGCCACAGGAAACATCCTTCTATCTGGTAAACAGCCCTAAAGCTTCGAACGCTGCACTTTTCCGTCTCAGCGGCGTCAGGAACATAGAGGCTTTAACTATGCTACAGAATTGACATTTTGACGCGTGTTTCAAAACACCCTTATTTTCATGTCAGCCCATTCACCACTCTAATACTGCCCTCTTCGGGGAAGAGACTTAAGCTGTTTATTTGCTGATGATTCACTTGTCCACACGCGAAAGCAGCTTACGGCGGCTTAGAGGTGTAATTTGACACAACCTTAACCTGCTAAATATACGGCTTAAGTTGTATGCGGGTCAAATCCTCCCGTCTGTCAGGAATTTGCTTGGCTGTCACAGGTTGATATCGGGGGGCTTAGTGCTTGTCAGTACGATCAGCGTACGCCACTCGGACAAAATCAGTGATCAATATATGACTGAGAGGCGTTGGGCCGCGTTTTCACGACGCATAATGGTAAACTAGTACAGATATTGACTAACCGTATTACACCAAGAAAGCCAGACAGTGCTAGGTTAAATTATCAAACTGTGCGGTACAGCAGCGACGTTTGCGTGTATCGGCACGAAAAAGAAGCTTAAAATCTTTTGTCTTTGCCGTCTACTTTTGTCTCCCCTGTTACCGAATAACTTACATTTTTATCTTGACGAATTTTTCTCCGTGTTGTGTTTTATTTATCTTTTTATTATTTTTTTAATATGCAAAATAAACTTTTATACTTGTGTTGCGGGCTTTAAAAACATACATTTGGGATAAAGGGCCTAAATATATGCGATTATTATTCTTATATTACGTGTATTTTTGTTATTTTGTACTTCGGATGGTTGGTTTTGCTATGATTATGTTATATCAACTTTCCTTAATTGTGTCGTTCTGGGGCGAAGGGGGGTGGGGGAGGGGGCACAAATGGCCGAGCGTCGGTCTCGCGAATGACCTCAAAACATTTACCCATCTACCCGTCTTTTGTCGTTCATGCCACTTCCTGGAATAAGGTCAAAGGTTCTGTATATTCGAAACCAACCATTCAGAACCACTAATAACCATTCACTATAACCTTTCATGAACCCGTTCAGCCAGTGACAACAGAGCGAACGAGTGTTTCCTGGTCGCGAACCGAAACAGAAGTGTCACATAACATCATTTCCTGGCTGAGAAAGTCTTTCAGTACTGTGACAGATCAATACAACCTCTGACAACCTTCTATACGAGTGGCAGAGTGGGAACACAGGGTTTGGGTTTCGTAAGCAGATGAGGTCAAATGCTGTGACTGCAAGGCACACTTCTAAACCTACGCAATTTTTTCTTTCTTTTTATTTTCCTTCTATTCCATCGTGTCTCAGTGTCAGACTGTGTATTCTGCAACCTTTTTTTGTTGTTGTTCGTTTTTGCTTTTTTGTGTGTTGTTGTTGTTTTGTTTTGTTTTTTATTCGAGAGTGTTTCTTGTTTGTTGTTGTTTGGTTGGTTGTTTTTTGTGTGTCGTTTTTGCTTTTTTTTTTCTTCTTTTTTTTTTGGTGGGCGGGGGGGGGGGGAGTGGTTTTGTGTGCCCTTAATCACTCGTAATTTTGAACATAAAAAACACGGTCTAAAAGAGATACGTGTAAAGTACACTCAACATTTACAAACACGTACATACCAAACTTGTTTAGGTGCTGGAAGAGCTTCACACGGCCAAACGTTCATTCTGCGTAGATAACTTATTTCAGGACACAACAGATCATCAGTCTTTCTCGAGAATACTTCGTCTGGAGCCCCCAGTCACAAAAAGTAATCAAAACTAGAATTATTCAGTGATGGCTTCGGGCTACCAAACGGCAACTCTCACTAACACAGCGAGGTGAGCAGATGACTTATTCCAGCACAAAACAGATCATCACCTTTCTCTCAAGAAAACATTAGCCGATCAGTGAAGTGAAAAAGAAAGCCACAAGAAATGAAGAACGAAATCCTCGACTGCTCAGTGCTAGCTTCACCCTGCAAAGCGATGACTCTCACGAAACACAAGCAGCTGCGTAGATGACTTAATCCTGCAACTCGAACAGATCATCTTTCCGCCAAGAAAACGCCGCCTGCTGCCTCAGTCACAAGAGGGCGAAGAAAGAAACAAAGCAAAACCAAAAAAAAAACTTCCTCGATTGCTCAGGGGAATCACGAATAGCAACAAGTGGCCGGCCCCATTGACGTGTTAACATGGCAAGCAGAAATTGCTCTTTGGGCAAATCAGTGGCACATTTGGAGGCCAACATCCAGCAGCGAAAGACGCTAAGGCCGTGACGGAACTCCGCCTGTCCGTTCACGTGGAGAGGCAGAGAAATGCCAGGAACGAGCACTTGTTGACGGAGGAACATACCAGGCCTTCTATTCCGTGTGGCAGTGAACGTGATACACAAAAGCGGACGAAAGTTCTGGGCGGAGCGCCGCTGGGGATGTTTCAGTTCCTCCCCAAACCGTAGAAATCAGGACATCTTAGATATCAGCAAATCGGCTAAAAGTCCTGTCTAATATGAGCAAACACTCATCAACAGTTCGGGTCGTGCAACGGTTTCTTAGTTTCCAAAACGAGCTTTCATGTCTTAGGTCTGATGGGAATTTTTTTTTCATCGAATATATGATATCGTAATTTCTGTGAGAAAGATCTGTTATCGTAAACAAAAAAAAATAACAAAAAGAGTAAGCATATCTTTTTGCCGGGCGAAGAGCGGTTTTAAATGTTATAGTCTCATCTTACACCACCAACTGATCAGTGCCTTCACAAAAGCAATTACTATAAGCTCCGCATATCATGATATGCCTATTGTGTTCCTGTTACACCAACAAAGTAAAAAGTTCGCTTATAAAAAAAAAACCGCTGTTCAAATCAACACCGTCTTCTAGGAGAGACTAAACAGCACATGGTCACAACTACAACAGCCACTGCCAGTCACTGAGATTCAACCAAATCGAAGTCAGATCACTGCCGGCTTTCATTGCTTCCTTTTTCCACCTGCCTCACAAAACCCTCTGTGTGACAAAGGACTTGTATCTTTCATCCCACCAAGCTTTGTCCAAGGCACGTTTGGATCCGAACCAAGCGAGCGAACACGCTGATTTCGTGTTGACCAAAGCACATAGCTGGCTAGTTGACTGGCCCTGACGATGTTTGCGAACAAACCGCGAAACAAGTGGAGTTTGCGGCGAAATGTGTGGCTTCAAGTCGTAGGTAAACACAGTAAGGACCGGCCCACTGGGCAACGAAAGTGTCGGAAAGCTTAACTTCTCTCTTTCGCTTTCTCTCTCTAGGCTTCAGCCATGCAATGGCCCCGTATACCACATTTGTTGTGGTCAGTGTAAACGCCAGTGAAGAGGGATGGCTCGGGGGGAAGGGGGAGAGGGGGGGGGGGGCGGAGTATAGGGAGTGTTTTGGGAGGCAGGCTGAAACAATAACAAAATTACAGGACAAATCGGTATCACACGGGGCCTAGTAGATGTAAACAAACTCGACAGCTTGACCTAACTAATAAAAACATCCTCCACTGACGTACAGAACGAAAACTACGTCACATACAGTAACACAACAAAAGAAAAATCCAGTTGGGTCTCTGAAAACAGCATACTTTTTGTGCTTTTATGGACTTTTCCAGAAAGTGAATAGTTTCCGAGTTCTTAAAAATAAAAAAAAATATAAAAAATCGGCAAACGGGCTATGTCACGGTACCTTGGATCAAACACACGCTTTACTGTGTTAACGATACGGTGACTGCCGTCCGGTAACGCGTCTGCTGAAGTCAAACTCGCTGGTCTATTGAGCGACTGCTCACAACCTTCACTTCCCGGTAATAATTACCGTTTCAGAAGTGAACAGATTAGAAAACCGATTTTTAAAAAAAAATCAATAAACAGACAGAAGGAATGTTCACAGACCTGAAATCTCGATGAACGGCACAGTCTCGGAACGTTTCCTTTTTTTTTTTTTAAATCCTGTCCCGTCCAACTTGTCTCATGGCAATAAAGTAAAGATGCAAGCGAAACAAGAGGCAATGAAACTAACTACAGCAATTAAGCAGACCATTCAGGTCTCCCAAGTGCCATTCCAAAGTGCATCCAGCTGTAAACACAAGAGCAACATGTTTGTCTTGGCAGTGAAATAGTCACCACAATTCCAGTTCTAGGGCTGGATCTGGCCCGCGTGGTTTCTTTTCCTGCTTGAACTCTGCCCCAGGCCTAACTGCTGACGCGGAGGTGAAGATGCATGCAGAGGATTGTGTCATAGTGAAGTACTAAAACAAACAAACAATGTCTTGATGAGAGACTGCATGTGGTTCACGTGAGCGTGCGTGTTGGGTTCAGTCTGCAACGCTTTGAGGAAATTCAAGAAACTGGATAAAGCGCCAAGTTATTATCATTATTATTATTGTTATTAATTGCGTGTGTACGATAGCGAGATTTATTTTTTTAAATGTAAATAGTAAATACTGTGTGTTTGTTCCACTTAACAGTCGTTGCCGCTTCCCTTTCAAGGAAAGCAAATCATTTTGGCTGCCCTGAGTAATATTGTATTGTCTCTGTCTCAAATGACACGCGTTAAAAGGGCGATTTTCTGCCTGGCTCGAACAAAGCTGATCACATCAGTCTGTATCTCGATCCGCTGGTAGTATACTCTCAGCCGGGTGGCCGAATGGTAGAGCATTGGGCTTCTAATGCTCGGGTCGTGAGTTCGTATCCCGGCTGGGGCCAAATATTTGTGCTGGCTTTTTCATCGTTGCCCCGTCTTTGATATCACCCGTTTTGGTGGAAAAGGACGTTAAACCCCCAAACACCCACCCACCCATACTCTCAGCCCTGGACAAAAATCAAGCGGGAAAGAAATCATGTGCCCAGCCCACCCAGGCTTGCCGCAAGGGGCATCATAATGGGAGTCAACCGACCGTGTAAGCTGTCCAGCGGCGAGAAGAAAACGTAAGCAGTAATGAAAATCGGTCACGCATAATCGGTCACGCATGATCGATCACCGGCAATGTAAATGTCTCTCTGTTTCTCTAGTTCGCCTGACAAGGACAAAGTCCTGAACTGACCCACGGCGTGATATCTGTCCCATACGTCTCATGTTTGACGGGTGCTTCCTTTTGGCGGAGTGATCTCACTGTCTCAGTCTGTGAAGACAGACCTGTAGCTGAACTTTCTGAATTATTTCCGTATTGTCATGTAAGTAGAGTTGGAATAGGGTAAAGCCAACAGAACTGGCCCAAAGCATGATATCTGTCCGTTGTCTCTGGTTTGGCGTGGGTCACGTGCAAGAACTTCCTTCTTGGGAATGCTTGTAATCTGTGAAGAAATTGAACTTCTTCAATGAATGATTTCCGTATTGCCAAGGCAGAATTCCATGCTGTAACTGCATACAAAAAGGAAGTGGGTTGGTGTTTGGAAGTTTTACGCTCTTTTCCACCGCGAAGGGTGATATCAAAGACGGAGCAACGAGATAAAGGACAGCACAAATATTTGGCCCAAGTCGGGACAGATTCGAACTCCACGACCCGAGCACTGAAAGTCGAAAGCTCTACCATTCGGCTGGCCCGACTCCCTAGAGAAAGTGGACCGGATGTTATTACAGTTAAACGTAAATAAGAGAAAGGCATAAAGTACACTGCATCGGATTCTCGAACCACGAACATACAGTATGCACAGGAACAACGTTCAGTCTCTGGCAAAATCTGTCACTGAGCTGTGATTGCAAACATTTTCTCATATTACTCCTGCCATGAAAGTGACAGCAGCAACTTTCAGATCTCCACCCTTGCGTTCGTCGACACATAACGTTGGTCAGAGAAATTTTCTGGTCATGTTAGGACAATGACAATGCAAACGAAACGTTAGTTTACAAGGATGAAATAGGGACAGGCACAACGGCCTGTCTTCAGCCTCTGTGCTACACTATCACGACTGTAACTACACACAAAACAAGGACACGACAGTTAGACACGTTCTCTGACCACTGACTTCGTCCTCTCTTGGAATTTTGCCCCCACGGAGCTTTGAATTACACCCATTAACCAACATGGGACCGGGATAGTACTATTGTCAAAATAAAGCCTCTGAGAGCCAATAAATCTCAGTCTTATGACCACAACTCACAAGAATGCTTACCACATCGAGGTGGGCTTTGTGGTTGTGTGATAAGTGTCTCTGGACACTTTGAGTATTTCTAGTCACCAGGTCCAAGAGCCCATGGCTCGACTCTCTACCCAAGCGTTGGAACTTCGTTTACGTCTGTGCTTGCATCTTTACATCTATCCGGTCTCTCGTTCAAAATACTGAAACCTCCAACGAGCAAGCGTTTTAGGCTTACTCATCGTCTCAAATGAAGATTTCTACAGCCAGTTTCTGGGCAGCAGGAATCACTGTTTGCAGTGTGTGAAAACAAGTCAAGGTTGGCACCCTTCCCAACCGAGGTGTGGTTTATACCGCTATATGATATCTTGAAGTGGTACACTGTTGACATAGTAATTGAAAGTTTAGCAGGCGACCATGTCTTTTGCCTCAGTAGTCAATGCTCCCAAATGAACAAATATCTGCCAAGCATGTTTGCTTAAACTGGGTTAATCTGTTATTTCAATATCCGCAGGGGGGCGTATGAAGGTGCAAACAGTTCAACAGAAAGTCTGACGACACTGCTCAAGCCACACAGACTAGGAATTACACGCTATGTCAATCACCGATTTTCTTTACAAGATATGCACTCGAGGAATGCGCGCGCGCGCGTGTGTGTGTGTGTGTGTGTGTGTGTGTGTGTGTGTGTGTGTGTGTGTGTGTGTGTGTGTGTGTGTGTGTGTGTGTGTGTGTGTGTGTGACAAAAGACATGTTGAGATGTATCAAACCAGTAACTGGGTTTGACAGCCTCAAATCGTTGTTTATTTTTTTTCCAAAATGTCGAGGTAGGCCTACCCCTTAAACAAGGAGGTCTCCAGAAATCACTGGTGTTTTCAGTTATCCGTATTAATCTCTCCGCAGTTGTTGTCGTTGTTTCTTTGTGTGTTTGTTTGTTTGTGTGTTTGTTTGTTTGTCCCCTTGTTTGTTTGTCCCCTTGTTTGTTTGTTTGTCTGTTCCCCTTATTGGTTAGTTTGTTTGTTCGTTTGACTGCCTGAGTGAGTGATTGATAACTTGCTTGTGTGCTGCCTCGCTTGCTATACAGCTTCCTCATTTCTGCCCAAATAAACAAAAACAATGATACAGCCCTTTGCTCGACAAATTATCTCTTCTGAACAAGCCAGTGAACCACTAGGTATATCAGGAAAACTGAAAATGTAGCGGCTAAACTACTTAAAATGACTTAACGTAAAGCAAACGACAGCGGCTCAAACAGTCGCGATGTTTTTTATCTGATTGACAAGAAAGAATGAGGAACTGACCTGCAAGCGATAGCTTCAGCAGCTCTAACACCCACGATAATTCATCCTATAGACACGGTCTTGTTTCAAGGAGACAAGAAAGAATTCAAGAATGAGGAACTGACCTGCAAGCCAAGGTACGACCCAGTATTTCCTGGTAGCAAAACACATCATTTCCTCCCTCCCTTCCCTCAATCTCTAGCGAAATGTGAGGACAGATCAACTGAAGGGGAGGGAAAACTAAACGGCGCGTACGTATTTAACATTCACAGGCCCTCGTGGGGAGGGACAGCGATGAATGGAAGGGCAAATCACTTACACCCGTAATAGTGTTCTATTCTCCGCCTCACAAAACGTTGGGAGTTGGCAGGAGCACAAAGAAAACGGTGTAGCCTTTTGACTCCTCCTGACGTCGGAACTTAATAACGTTTCATTGGGTCCAGCAGTGTACTTCAAAGAGCGGCCAGCCACGTGGCCAGATGTTTTATTCTAGCTGCCGCAGACATGCGCAAGGTAGTTAGTACTAGAAATCCAACGGCTATTTCAAAAACCGACCATAAAAAACTGAAATCAAGGGCCAACCGGCCATCCAGACTTAAAAGAAGCAGGCGGCAGGGGTCAGGCACGTGCGATAAACAAGAGTTTCGTTAGTGGCACTGCAGCGGTTTAAGGGAGAAGAGTTTGGTGGTTGCTTTTATGGTCGACTCCAATCGTGTCTATGCAAGTGAGGTACAGTACCTACAGGAAGAAAAGCTGGACTCGGGAGGTTGGTGCACGTAGCTATACGAAGACTCCCTGGCTGGCTACTGTGTTCTTGAAGTCTAGCTGTTGTCTTTGTTTGTTTCTTTGTTTGTTTGTTTGTTGTTACCTAGTTTGTTTTTGCTTTTGGTGTTGTTGTTGCTGGTTTTCATTTGCTGGGATGTGTGTGTGTGTGTGTGTGTGTGTGTGTGTGTGTGTGCGCGCGCCACGGTGTGTGTGTGTGAGAGAGAGAGAGAGAGAGAGAGAGAGATGAAAGACGGGGCAACGGGAAAAAGGTCAGTGCAAATATTTGGCCCCAGCAGAGAGACTACATTACCGTATGTAGTCTCTCTGGCCCCAGTCAGGATTCGAACTCACGACCCGAGCATTGAAAGTCCAACGCTTTACCATTCAGCTATCCCGGCTCTATCGTCAATGAATAAGAAAACACCCTACAATAGTACAAACCTCACCAGACACGCCTACGTGCCGGTTCAGACAACCTCCCTGTCTTCGTGCGATAAATAATTACTAAACCCTCGTTACTGCCCGAGAGGTACGACTACGAGGGACGGCCCGTGATATCTTTAAGTCCTTATCTGTTTCTTCATAAATTATGCCAACCGCACGCTTCGACCAGCGCAACCCTCGATTTTGACCCATCTCCCAAGAGGGGCGACAATGAAATGCCTTCCCTCCAACGAGGGCTATCTCCAATTATGATATCAATATTCCAAATGACCTTTGACTCCGCCTCAGCCAGAAGTCGATCATAAGCCTATGCATCAAGACGCCACGAAGGCAGGGAGCGCAGGCC
The DNA here is from genome assembly GCA_018292915.2 of Batillaria attramentaria. Taxonomy (NCBI): domain Eukaryota; kingdom Metazoa; phylum Mollusca; class Gastropoda; family Batillariidae; genus Batillaria; species Batillaria attramentaria. The sequence goes on from JACVVK020000004.1 coordinate 3,924,042, forward strand.
ACCACGGAGGTGTATTATCCCGTAGTCCGATCAACAGAATTATGAAGAGAAGTTATGGTTGGGTCTCAGTGCTTATCACCCCAGCGTGCAGGCGGGTCCGGAGGCCTGCCCGAACTGCTGTTGGTCTGTGGAGGAATAGCTGGTGTTTGCGGTACTGCCCGGAGACAGTGGCATCCGAGCTGGACAAAGGTTACGTTCGACTGGGATGATCCTGAACACTTTGTGTGAGATTAGCAGCGTAGCTGTCACCGGTCACTGAAGGTCCATTTCAGAAATCAAATGAATTTGTGGGGAGTTCAACTCGGACACCGAGTGAGTGAGTGAGTGAGTGAGTGAGTGAGTAAGTCAATCAGTCATTGGGTGACTGACTGACTGACTGACTGACTGACTGACTGACTGGCTAGCTGGCTGGTTGGCTGGTTGGTTTGTTAGCTGATTGATTGATTGATTGATTGATTGATTGATTGATTGATTGATTGATTGATTGATTGATTGATTGATTGATTGCCGACCTACTGGCCTATTTTTTCAAATATTCTTACTAGAGATTTCATAACCCAGGCTCTGAGTTTAAAAAGTTCACATCCTGTAGCACCAAATGTATTCCCTTTATGAATCCCTTCACATGGGTTTTGTTGTTGTTGTTGTTGTTTACAAGTCGGAATCAGTATCAGAAACGTGGCAAAACAATCTCAAGTCAAGCTGTAGGTCTAAGCAGAGGCTAAAAAATTAATGCCATGCAGTATCAGTACGCATAAAACAACAAAGTAGAGCAGAACATAATTATATGTCGAATTTGAAGTTGAATACACATTGCATACTCTCGCACAGGTTTCAAGCTGTAGGTCTAAGCAGAGGCTATAAAATTATTGTCATGCAGTATCAGTACGCATCAAATAACAAAGCAGAGCAGAACATAATTATATATATATATACTCATTTTGCAGAAAGGTTGAATACATATTGTATACTCTCGCACAGGTATCAGGCTGCAGGTCTAAGCAGAGGCTATAAACTTATTGTCATGCAGTATCAGTACGCATCAAATAAAGCAGAGCAGAACATATAGTTATATACCCATTTTGCAGTAAAGTGTACTCTCGCAGAGGTATCAGGCTGTAGGTCTAAGCAGAGGCTATAAAATTATTGTCATGCAGTATCAGCAGGCATCAAGTAACAAAGCAGAGCAGAACATTGCAGTAAAGTTGACTACATATTTCACACTCTCGTGCAGGTATTCTCAGACTCACCTGTGTTGAAGCCTTCAGGTATCCTCCACAGCTCCTCTCAGAGACAAGTTTCTCCAGTGAACATACAACCCGGTCTTTATGTCAGCCTGGCATCAGACGACACGCCATCCATCATTTGAGACAGTTCTAAGCTGGAGCTTCATTGTTTTATTAAGAAAACCCGTGTCGTATGCCTGTCACACAACTTTTACGTGTTTCGCCTATAGCGTCTTCACGCCGTGAAGTGCACCACAAGACCCCGGTACCATCCGCCGGCTAAAAACAGAGAGAAACAGTGTGCCTTGTGAAAACTGCCCGGCCAGTATCTCCAATGGTAAGTGCCCTGACACCGTTGCCGTCAAGTCCTTTGATAGCCCCCCCCCCCCCCCTTCCTTACAACGAGAGCGAGGAATCCTCCTTTGGTGGGCTGTTTATCTCAGTTTCGGTCCCCCAGAGTTGATCCGCTTATTCCCCTTCATTATGGTCTCTGATCACGGAGGCGAGATGTCGGTGGTGCCCAAGTCCTTACGTGATAGCGGTTCGAACTGTTGCTATAACTAGAGGGACCTTAGACTGATCCCTTGCCAGAACTGTTGCTGCAGCTGTAGAGATCTCCGTGTGACTGCTTAACTGATGATGACAAGATTTATCCAGCCCGATTCCAGGTCAGAACGTAGCCAGAAAAACTGATCCAACTCAAACCTGCACACTCGTGAGCATCAATGTGTTTTTGCCGGGCTGAGTCCTAAACTGATTCGGCAGAAACAAAGCGGCTGTAGCGGGCCCGTCTGAAAATACGTGATGACACTTGATGGACTGTTGCTATATTTGGCGACGGCAGGGATAAGCCCTTGCTATAATTGGCGATTAAAGGGGCTAATGCTACCATTAGTAAGTTCACAGATCGTTCTGAGCTGTTTTCGTGGTAACTATCACCACACCGCCTGGAAACCTGCACAGTGACAGCGTCTGTAAGGCTGGCACTGAGCCAACAGAAGCGTACTCGATGGTGTTAAGGGTTTTTTTTTTGTTTGTTTGTTTGTTTTTAAAGACCGATTCGGTCGAAAAGCTGCGGACAGCCGGGGTAGCCGAATGGTAGAGCGTTGGACTTTCAATGCTTGGGTCGAGAGTTCGAATCCCGGGTGGGGCCGAGTATTTGTGCACGTCTTTTTTTTGCGGTGCCCCGTCTTTGATGTCACCCATACATGGTGGAAAAGGACGTTAAAATGTGGAGACCGATTCGGTAGATAAACCAAAAAGCAAAGCGGCTGCAGGTCTGTTACTGTAAAAACAACAACAACACCTCCCCCCCCCCCCCTCCCTCTTTGCGTGATGCCAGTTCGAACTGTAGCTAAAACTCGAGGCGGCAATGTGACCGTTTGGTATAACAACTGCTAAAGCAATAGCGACCTGGTTCCTTGCTATACATGTTGTTGCTAAGATTTCCTGAGACCGATTTCGACCGAGACGCCGCAAAACAAAGCGGCTGTGGGCCTGTCCAGAAAGAATTAGGTGATGGCGATTAGGTGATGAACTGTTGTTATGACCGAGCAGAGACAGCAAAACTGAGCTGATCTTTTGCCATAACCGTTGCACTAACTATAGAGCAAGAGATCCTTTTGCTATAGTGCATAACTGTAGGTGAGACCGATTCAACAGAGAAGCAGCGAAACAAAACGGGGTGTAGGTCTGTCAGAAACACAACAACAACCGACAACAAAACACTTACGAGATGGCGGTTCGAACTGATGATCTAACTGGACGCCGCATATAGTTGATTCCATGTCATAACTATATATTAATATATTGATATTACTATACAGACCTCAGTATGACTCCTTGCTGTATCTGTTGCTGCTAAGACTTCCTGAAACTGATACGGCCGAGAAGCCGCGGAACAAAAGCGACTGCAAGCCTGTTACAAAAGACTTACTCGGTGACGGTACGCCGTGACGGTTCGAACTGTTGCTGCAACTGCAGACGGCAGCGTGGTCCTTGGCCATAATAGTTATTGAGACCATTGCTGTAACTGTTGCTGCTAAGATTTCCTGAGACTGATTCGGCACGAGAAGCCGCGAAACAAAAGCGATTGTAGGGCTAGCTGTCCGAATAGTTACTGTTATCGGAAAGTCATTCACGAAGCCGTCTGCTGCTGTCGAAATTCCGTGTTTGTAGTGACAAATCACCTTTGTTATCGGGAGTTCTTGCAGGGGGGTCACGTTGTGCCAGCCAGCACACGTTTTTCACCGATGAACCTGGATAAACGTTTTGCTTAAAGGTCCCGACGAAACGAATACAATTTGGCTTAAGGTGAACACTGACGGATAAAACCGTTCCCAGTCGCTGCCGTGTAGAAGAACGTTTCGGGACGCTGGCTCACCGCGTAATCCGGACAGAAGTAGGGATATTGAATCCACTCAAGACAGAGATTTTCGCCGGCTTTACCAGATTTCCCCTTTACTGGTAATAAAGGCTGAGGTTAGGCAGTCAGGGCCTACTCTTCCATTGCGGCAAAATCTGGTCTACTTTCCAAATAATAACGCGCCGACCAATCTGTTCCATCGTACATGTCACGAAAGATTAGTATTCAGAATAGAGGGACAGGAAAGACAGAGAAACAGAGAGATAGAAAAAGACAGAAGGGCTGGGGTGGGGAGGGACTAGGAGAGGGAGGGGGAAGAATGGACGAGAGTGGGATGGGTGTTTCCAGGTTTAACATCATCCATCCACGACCGTTTAGAGAGCATAGACAACAGCCCACCCATAATTCTATTCATACGAACACAACTTTGTCTTCTTACTCTCTCATGTGATTCTCCAGGAGTGTACACAGTTTAGTGTCGTAGATGAATTCACTCGTGTATTCGTATTCTTTATAGCACCTTCATATCAGATACTTTCCTAAATCAGTAAATGATTTTCAAGAATCTCCATATTTGTTTTCAGTGATGTTTTAGGAGAACACACAAGCACAATTTCTTATTTCATCAGACAATAAAGTTATACTGAATTAAATTGATGTATCAGATCTACATACGAAACCAGCCTTGTTAGCTGAAATTGTCAGGAATGAATCGCAACACGGTTGTGCTTTTCCGCATACTTCGTTTTTCAGACCGTCACCTATTACATTGCCATGTGGCAAGGACAGAGATCCGAAGTCCAAGACAAATACCGACTAAGCCTACAGTTTGAGTGGCACGCGTGCTTTCCATGCCCTACCCATGCTGATCATGACGACAGATCAGTTTCGACATGTCTGTTCCTGCTGGACTTGTGTCTCAGTTTGGATTTCTGTATTTCTTTATCTGATCTGCGGGGCTTTTCTCGTTTCGGAAAGCGAAAGTAGGATTTCCAATTTTTGAACAAGTAATTGGATATTTCAAGGTCCATTTTCCATCAATCCTAACTTCACAAATCTTTCTGACCTCTTTTGATAGTGTCTAACATCATACCACTTAGACACACGCTCAGCGACAGCATCTGACAGGCTGTCGACGAGCCAGCAGAAGGGTACACGACGCGAATATCACGAGGAGTCAGCCAGCGTTGCGGCACGAATAACCGCAGAGTAGGATAATTTGAATTTTCGCAGTCTCGCAGTCTATAGACATCATCTTCAAAGCTCTGCCAGTCGGTTAGGAAGGACTGAGGACAGGCGCAACTATTCCAAGACATATATCAATCTGGCTTCCCTGAAGCCTGCTATCACTAAACACGGAATACGAGCGTTCAAGGCTAGTGACTTTCACTTACCGCCTTCCCAGTCGCAGGAACACAGTGACCAGTATGTTCGCCCTACCGTACCGTTGCCTCTTGTAGTTCGGACCATATCCCACCAGCCAAAGCCTTTGTGTCCACAATTAACAGGCGCGTTCTGGTCAATATCCCCCCCATTAACGTCGTGCCAGCGACCCCACTAGGCCAGTGACGAAACGAGCGACCCATAGCTGGTAGCTACTGTTACCCGCACTAATGATCGGTCGCACACTTCGCAGTCGGTCAGGTGGCCGCTGCGACTGGTCCCTCCCCCAACTTCCTCACCTTTTTCAGGCTGAGCAGTCACGCATGGTTGGTTCAGGTCAGTAATCCTGTAATTAGGGGGGGGGGGGGGTACTCTACTAGAGGGGAAAGTGATGCAAACATTGTTGGGATGTGGCCGTTCATCCGGCTGTTAGGAGTGTTTAGCGGAAAATGTGCGCTGAATATTTCCTGGACTTAGTCGGTTGCAGTTGCAGGGTTCGCGCTAGGATTTTTCAAAACCAGTCCCCTCGCCTCCTACCCCGACCGTTTTTCAGCGACTCTGAGCAAAACCAGTCCCTGTGAAAAAAAATCCGGTAGCACTGCAAATAATGATGTAAATTTTTGCAAACACAATTCAGAGACTGGGAGAGGGCTGGTTAAGAGATAAGGCAAGTGCCGCTAGTCAAGCCTGGGCCACAAAATTTGTATGAACGATCAACATTTTTTTCTTTTTTCTTTTTACGATCAGCCTGTTCATTTTTATTTTTTTCTCCCATAAATCTGTAACCAGTCTCAGCAAAATAAAACCAGTCCCCAGGACTGACAGCTAAAAAATTTCCAGTATTTCCTCTCTATAACCAGTAATTTACTGGTAATTGCCAGTTACCGCGAACCCTGAGTTGTGGTTTCTTGCGATGCCACCAGTGTGGTGTGTTCCCGAGGTACCTCGACAGCGCTTCCGTGGTAACTGAGCTGGGATGTGGATTTGGAAAGTGTGCTAGTCATGCATTGTGTTAGCTTCACATAGTCACTATGTCTGTGACTGGAGGTCTGAAGGAAGAAAAGTGTCTTACGACGATAACTTCAGGAATTTAAATGTGAGGGGTTAGTTCTTAAATTGCTTACAGGGTGAAGTTGTTCACATGAAAAAAAAGTTTCCTTCATGTTTAATATTTCTTTTATAAAGAATAAATACTGTGCACTGCAGGCATATCAGATCGTATCGCCACTATCGCATTGTATCGCATCGTATCGCCGGTATCGTATCGTATCGTATCGTAAACTCACTGTTTGGTACATGTAATTTCAAAAAAAGTGGCACAACCTACAATACTGAAAAGGTTGCCCTAAGTACTAGATCTTTTCTCCCTTTTCTGCAATTCGTAGCATTCTAAAGACCATTCATCGAACGAAAAGACTGGCTGATCTTGTAACCATCTCGACTGAGAATTAAAAAAAAAAACGCGCATCGATTAGGAGGAGATCGACATCCTGAGTACTTTGACTTAGCCACCCTCCCTTTTTGTGTACTGCACGCTAAACGGAAGATGAAATGCCGTGTGCAGTCAATGCTTTCCCATCGCAACGGCACGTCAGTGACATAAAGCTTCAACTAAGCCTGGGACTTTTTTTTTTTTTAATATGCCGCAGACCACTCAGCACCTCAAGTAGGATGTTTTCGGCTCAGTGTCAGCTGTGCCTTTCTTATCACCTCAAACACCTTTTGACTTTTTTATGGACAAATGCTGCTGTTTGCCTGTTTATGATACAATCCACTCATATCAAAGTGAGCGTGCGTTGGCAGTTCAGTGCTTTCTGTTGTAGTGATATGGTGGGCGGAACTGACGGAGTACGAGTCATGCTCACGGTGTTAGTGGCAGCGGTTATTGGGTGCCAAACGATTCTTTAGGGATCTGGAGTGACTTTTGTAATTATAAAATGATTAATCAATTCGCCCGTTTAAGACTCATCTACAAGTAAAACGGACGGTGACCTTGAAGTAATGCCTTCTGGGTTCACAGCACACGACTGTCAATGCGTCTACATTAATTTTGCTGTCTCAGCAGCACAGACCGATATGTTTGTAACTATGTTGACATAGTTTCACTTTACACACGTGCACTATTGTTTTTGTTTGTTCTTTTGTAACTGGTTTAGAACTAGCCAGCGTGGAATATCTCTTTGCTACCCGCTCATATAAAAAGGTAATGAGAATTGTGGGAGACATCACCCACCCACTGAATGGGTTTTTTGAGATGCTACCTTCGGGGAGAAGGTGGAGATGTATCAAAACGAAAACAGTACGTTTTAGGAAATCATTCATTCCATCCTCTGTCATTGCCCTAAATGATTGCCTTAGTCAGGATTAAAGTGTAATGAAAAATGATACACTGGTGTGGAAGCACTCCAGTTAAACTCTTTACTTACCGGGTAATAGTATCAATGACTGAGTGTGTGAATGTGTATATGTATTTATATGGTATGTTTGTGTATATCAATTGTGTTTTATTATCAAGAGGAGCAAAGCAAATTCTTCTTAATTGTAACTAAGAAGCAATAAATCTATCTTATCTTATCTTATCTTATCTTAACATATGCGATGTGCAGTTTTGACTGTTGTGATTTCTTCCGTCCTACATGTGTTTCTGTAATTCTGTACGTATAAGAATCATGTATGATGCATTACTTGACATTCCTCCATACCCCAAATGGGGAGAAAGGAATATAATCTTTGAATCTTTGAATCTTGAATCTTGAATCTGACATTGAAAACAAAGATACTAGACAGTGACAAAGTGTCAGATTATAATAATATGCTAGACGGTGAATGTGTTAAAAATATTAGAAAAGAGGCGTCGATGCAATGCACTTTTTAAAATTGCATTATTGATAAACTCTGTCATAAACCTCCATAACATACCATTGTGTGTATGTTGTATATCTTGTATATTTTACTAACACACATTTACACATTTACTCGTTTGAATTTATTTTATTCTACAACACGAGATGAAGAGCATTTCCTGTTTCATGTACACACTTACAGACAATAGAGATTGTTATTATCATTATTAAGGGTGAGTGAGTGAGTTTTTAGGGCTTAAAGTCGCGCAAGCCACAAAGACTAATTCGCGGCTGAGTGTGCCTGCACTACATGAAAAAAAAATGTTACGTTGGACAAAGGATGCAAACTGGTCTACGGGGCGGTATATTATCATTATTAAACTGGTCAGTGTGTGTTTGTGTGTGTGTGTGTGTGTGGGGGGGGGGGGGGGGTACCAATTTAATGTATTGTATTTTATTGTACGTTTTCAGCAGACATTTAATTTCCCCATAAGGAATCAATAAAGTACTCTTATCTTATCTCATATTATGTCACTATGCTGATGACATGAGGCTATTTGTGAACAACAGAAACAACACAGAAAACATATTAAGATTAGTCTCAGAATTCTCGAAATTTTCAGAAATCAAGCAAAATAAACTGAAGCGATGTGACATGGTTCCATGAAAAACAGCACCGGAAGCTTATTTGGTATAAAATGTAAGACAAAAAAGAGAATGCGCATCCCCAAAGAACATGTAAACCACGGGGTTCTTTATCGTGTTCAGTCAAATGTTCAGTCAAACAATTTTGACGGATTATACCCAGTGAAAAGTTTGTTTTGGAGACATGTGCTCAGCACGTGGCTGGATAATAAATCAGTATTATTTGCACAATATAAAGTTCCAGGTCTGGTGGAAGACGACAGAGGTAAAACTTTAGTTTTCAGAGAATAGGCAGAAACTCAAGTGTACAGCATCAAAGATGTATGGTCTGATTTATATGCTTTCGTTTGCTTTCGGTTTACTAGAAAGTGCGGTACAAGCCAACCATCTTTTTGAATACAATAATTATGCTCTCTGTATCGGCTCCCGTAGTGTAGTGGTCAGCACTTCGGACCATGGACCGGGAGACCCGGGTTCGAGTCCCAACCGAGGCAAGCGGGATTTTTCCTACCTAGGTCGGCTCCTACCAAGAGCGGGTGTGCTATGGGCCCGATGGGGAGGCTGTTGCCACACAGCCAAGATTCACTCACTTCAAGGGTGCGACTGCGGGGGTGCTTCCCTTGGTATGACACGTCTTATGATATGGATGAATAAACGGCTGGCATCGCAGGTGCCGTAGTTCCCGGGCCTGGTTAATTGGTTAATGCCGGCCGGGATATGTATGACAGGAATTTATGACAGGAAGCGTGGAATGCGGCCCAGTCCCGCGGTCCCAAACCACACCGACCTCCATAGCATCTTACCATCATCCTCATCTCCATCTCCATGCATAATAAAAAGTTGTGGCAGCAAAAAAAAAAAAAAAAATGCTCTCTGTACAGCTCTTCGAGCACGTGAGTCCAGCAATTATACAGACTATACCGAGGTCCCTGATAGCCTTATACACGTGACACCATGAACCATTTATGAGTACCTTACAGTGTACCAGCTGATCTATGGGTGACTGCACTTTCAGAAACAAAGTTTGGATTAAATATTAACAAACTAGAGAGGCAGAAGCCTCCATGACTCACTTGTGACATGGGTCAAGGTCATTCAAAAGAATATGTTTGTAGTTTTTATCACTATAATCAAGCCAAGTAAGGTGTCTCTGGTATTCTTAGTTCCTGGCAATAACCCCCCAAAACAGTTTGTATGGCCTTGACCTTGGGTAAAGGTCATTCAAATGAGATCTGTTTGTAAAGATCAGTCTCATCAATGGCTTTCATTCTGCCAAGTTCGATGCCTCTATTATTTGTAGTTCCTGCTAAAACGGTAATGTTAAAATTCACAACAAACAGCTTTAATGACTTTGACCTTGAGTCGAGGTCTTTCAAAAAGGTATGTCTGCATAGGTCTCAATGCTCTCTATCATCATGCCTCATTTGGTGCCTCTGCTGTTTGTTGTTTCAGAGAAAATGCCAATGTTAACGTCTCCCGATACCCGATACAACCCGCTGCCTGCCAAGACAACATCATGCACTAGTCTATTAATCACAATTAGACCTAATTTGGGTTGCTGCTATTTAATGTTTAAATGTTTACACAAGAAACAGAATTGCTTTCAAATGTGTGTGCTTACCGGTAGTAGCATAGCTTGCGCCGTGTCCGACATCGCTCAGTCGTCTAAATTGACCTATCCGTGGCGTGGTCACATAATGAGCCGGATTGCAAGGGGATGTGCACAGTAGCGTGGACGGACCCCGACAAGAAGTGGGGGCAGTTTTTCGGCATTGTTTTGCCGCGGTTTGTGGACACTGGGTGAACCCTGCAACTGTGACAGAGTTGACTGTGCTTGCACGGTCGACTCTGTAAATTTTTTTCACACCGTAAAGCTTTTTGTTGGGAGCTTAGATCTTCAATCAAGGCAATTATAACCTGGCAGGGTTTCATTGAGTTCAGTTTAGACTGATCACGATTTAGACTGTTCAATGTAACATTGAAGCTGAGACATACACCCCTATCTGGTATGGGTGTGTCCTGGTAAGCAGGCCCAGCGCCCTGGGTAGGTGACTGAGTTTCGCACGTGATTCACGCGGCCTGCACGGTGTTGTCTTCTTTGCCGCAACACTGAGCACGCATTTGGAGCACAAAGCTGCCACGAAAAATGCATGCATGCTGCCGGTCTGTGTATGCACGGGGGACAACTCATGCAGGCAATAATCTCGATACAGTCTGAAAATGTACTGTGCTGATGAATGCGACAGTTTTCACCGCTTCTGTGCACACTGTGAAATAACACCGGGACCTCAAAGTTGTTCGCAACTGTCCACTTTCCTTGTCACCGAGTAATTTTGTTGTTTCCTTCTTAGGAATCACTTAGCTCGGCTCGGGCTCGGTTAGCCCGACTTCGCCATCGTCGCAGGGGCCTAGAGTTATCGACGGACCCGAACAGGGTTGTCGCACGTTCAACTCAGATTTCCCTATGAGGGACGCGACTCCTTCTTTGCTGATATTTTTCTATTGAGTTTTGTCTCCCTTGACTAGGTGAGCGAGTGAGCCGATTGAGCTTGCCCCTCAGTGCTGCGCCTGGTGGAATGTTAGTCAGCGGGTTTGTTCGGCGGATATGTTCATCATCAAGTCTTTTCATAGTCGTGATTTCACCGCCACGTCGAGGCATTTTTCAGTCAGTGGTCAGCCGAGTATTGCTTCATTTCGTCAGGGATAATAACTGTGACTTCAGTGGAGGCTGTGTTCGATCAACCATTCCGCAGTCTCAGTCAGTTCAGTCACGCTATGCCGTGATCAGATCTGGTGCCGTGGTCAGTTGGGATTTCCGCACACTCAAGGTGTTATCGTTGTTTGTTTGTTTGTTGTGTAATTGTTTGTTTCAGTTAGTTTGTAGATGTCAGTTGTGTTCTCGTTTCATGCACATTGTCGGATTTCAGTTCACTGAGTGTTTCTTTCAGTATTTGTGTACGTTTTCTTTTTGCCGGCCGCTGCCGCTACTTAGTCACTGTGTCTTCCAGTCCTCCGTCCTAAGTTACTGATGACTCATTTGGCAAAGTCCAAGCGCGGCAAACCTGCACCTGAAATCACACACACACACACACACACACACACACTGCTCACACCGCCGTGGCCGCGCACACACACTCTCAGTAAAACTTGCTGTGACTGCCGCCGTGTGCCGACACACACATACACGGCACCCGGTCGCCGGGGGTGCAGTCATCGTCTCACTGACACCGCACACACACACACACACACACACACACACACACACCGACCGGCCGTACACTGAGACGAGCACGTGTCAATGAACGTTATTCTGCTACCCGGAGACAGACAGGACAACACAAACTGACTGCACTCTTTCAGCCTTTCAGTTGCGTTGGCCCGTCAATCTGGCTTTCCACTGACTTAGTAAAAGTGCCTGACACTGATACATGATGTGTCAGTCAGTGCAACCATTAAACGTGCTTGCTAGATCGATTCTTACATAACATTTTAATCCCATCCGGCGGCCGCGCGATACTACGCGTACGCTGCATCAGGTGATACATAATAGTATGGCACTCACGCGCTGTGTACACGCCGCTCTACGAGGCCTCACCGAAAAGGGAATTCCCCCTACGTCAAAGCCTCTTTCTGAACCGATGACATAGCTTTCTAAATATATCGCAGCTCGGCCTGGGTGAACACTCGCGAAGCAGACGTCGCTTTTGGCCGGGAGCTGTTTTGCAACACAGGCACCATCGCCACGACAACAAGACTATTGATCCGGTGCTGAGGATCGGCGGGCTATATAAGCGTGATTTCCTCATCAGCTGCTGGCACTGTTGCTAAAGCCATCAACACATTACGTGACACTGAAACGGTACGAAGGCAGACAGCCAGCTGTACTAGCACAGAAACTTGAAGACTCAGTTCACTGAGTTGTCTTTTGAGTTCCGTATTTGTAAACAGGATCTTTTACGTTGACACGTTTCATTCGCTACCTGGTGTACGGAATTCTAGAGAGGATATTGAGAACTGACACTCTTGTATTTGAGAGAATTAGGCAATACAGTGACTGACTGTAATCACAAAAACAGATTCTGAGTCACTGAGAACTGACTGACTGACTTGAAATGGGTCGTGTCAACAGCCGACGAAGTAGCCGTGCTAGTTGGGGCAGCATTTATCAGGTATAATAACACGTACCACTCTCTCTCTCTCTCTCTCTCTCTCTCTCTCTCTCATAATTATGGTGGACACATGCCTCGGTTTATCGCCGGCGATGAAAGAACTCTGACTGGATGATGTCACTGACTGCCGGCCATGGCCACGTCCCAAAATCGTCGGTAGCACCGACTGACTGCACCGATCTCGCTGACAATCTCAATTGCGACTTCAATTTATTATCTGTTTTCCGGTAGTCGGACATGTCGTTGCAGTATTTCACCGACTGACTCAGTAGTTACTTAGACAATATGGTTCTGAAACTGACTGTATAATTGTGTAAAAGCTTTGGTTGACATTGTCAATATAATACCGTTTCGTGTCATTTATCAGTCAGTGTAGAGCGTTTTCTTTTGTTGTTTTTAGGCTGGGCTAATCGACAGTGTCTCAGTTTGTATAATTTTACAGTAGCCAATCCAGTTTAAGTTGTCTCTTTATTCGTTTAAGTTGACCGGCGTTTTTTTTTTTTTTTTTTTTTTTTCGTGATCAGTTCAAGTGATCGTTCATTTAATCGGAATCTTTTCTCTGCAGGACATAACCGGCGTGATGCCACACGTAACAGTTGTTCGGACGGACAGCGGAAAGGTCCATACTCCAATGGAGCTGCCCGATACAACTCAGCAGCCAATCAGAATCGTCCACCTATCGGACACTCACCTGCAGCACGACCACAGAGAGATCAAGGCGCTGCCCGACGGCGACGTGCTCATCCACTCGGGGGACTTCAACCAGTACTCGGCACGATGCTGCGCACGGTCTCTGCACTATGAGGATCTTTTACACGAGGTAAGAAATCTTTGTCACTTTTGTCATGAAAACCGGGTCGACTGAAGATCTTTCGGCGTATCGTAGTAAAATGTTTAGAGACAGTGAATATTGATCTATCGATTTGCTGATAAATAAAATTTGACAGAGTTTTTCTTTCCCATAACATTGCAAGGAATACAATGAATATTTATTATCTTCAGTAAGTAAGGTTGTTTGTTTTTGTTTGTTTTTTTGTTGGTTTGGGTTTTTTTTTTTAAATCAGCAGTGATAAGTTTTTTAGTTTGTTTATTTTTGTTCTTAATTAGCAATTTATTATTTACTCTGTTTCAGATTGACAGTTTCTTCGCCCAGTATCCCCATCAACTGAAGATTTTCGTAGCGGGGAACCACGAGTCCTGTCTGGAAGGCGCAACGGTTGAGCAAATCCAGTCACGCTTGACTGGCTGCACCTACCTCTGTGACACGTCAACCTCGTACGCCGGCGTCAAGTTCTACGGATCGCCTTACACTGCCAAAAGGTAAATATAACCATTTATGAATAATTACTTAATTAGAATTCATTAAAAACACAAAATCAACAGGTAAATAAATAAGCAACACCAACAAATTGAAAAAAAGGTAGAGCAATCAAACCTCAACTAGTCTATCTGACGCTTATCGTAAGATGGTGTACGAAACGGGTGGGTGGGTGAGTTTTTTTTTTTTTTTTGGTGTTTAACGTCCGTTTGCTCCACGTGAGGGTGATGTCAAAGACGGGGCCACGAGAGAAATGCCTGCACAAATAGTTGGCCCCAGCCGGGATTCGAACTCACGACCCGAGCATTGAGAGTCCAACGCTCTACGTACCATTCGGCTATCCCGGCTCCCCGGTGTACGAAACGGAAAAGGGGTACTTTTAAGTGAATTTTATAAGTTCCCTGTCGCTTACATACGCTGATTCCTTCGTTTGTGCGGGTGATTTGCATTCAGAATCGACTGGAAATGATTCACATATACACAAAGAAGCTACCGTGATCAGTAGAATACCAAGGAGAGAGTAGTTTTTCTACTGACTTAAACCGTACCAGCTGTGCTTACAGCCACGGGCGATCCGCGACTACACGTTTGTCACGTGACACCCAGTTTACATCCAAAAGGAGAACAAAGTTAAAGAGCTATAAATAGTTCCTGTGGAACTCAGTGACGCAGTAGTTATGTGCCGGCAACATCTGTTCCAAACTTTTTGGGGGCGGGGACGCTTTGAGAGATGATTATACCCTAAGGCATACCGCTTTATCAGTCCATTGCGTAATTGCGTATATTATTCCACGTATGTGGTGGAAAAGGACGTTAAACCCCCAAACACCCACCCAACACCCACCCGCCCGCGTAATTCCAACGGTAGACTAAACCGATCATCATCATTAGCTTGCTTTACGTCCTATGGCTTTTCGCTTTTAAGGACAAGTTGTTCCTGGCACGTGTCTTTGGCTGCTTGGCTGTGCGAATGACTTTGGCTAAACCGATCTGTTTCCGCTCTTGTTTTAATAGGTTTCTGACATCCGCCAGAGGGTTTGCCGAGTCGTGGCGTGCCCTGAAACGGCGCTGGGATGTGATTCCCGACGATACAGACGTTCTCATCACTCACATGCCGCCCCACGGCATCCTGGACCTGGCTTCCAAGAAACTGGCCAACGAGTGGCCCACCCTGTTCACCATCAAAACCGCCGTCATCCCGCCTTCCACCTGCAGCACGTGCGGCTTTGTGCATCCGGGCCGCGAGCACTGGGGCTGCCCTGCCCTCCGGGACGCTGTCCTCAACCGGATCAAACCGTCCCTGCATCTGTTCGGCCACGTGCACGACACCAACGGAACCCTCCAGAGAGACAATACCGTGTTCTCCAACGCGGCTTTCAAGCTGAGGCGTAAGCTGAACGTGTTTGACTTCTACACTTCCCAGTCCGTGGATAAGCCCTGGGTTTGACAGTGATGTATCATGACAGAGACGGGTTTTGCACGAGCCGCGAACTAGTCCTCGTGGAGATTGCGCGGCTTTTTACTCGGAAATACTCACTCACTCCCTTGGGTTTGACATGCGACGTATGGCCGTTGTAAGCCTACTGCACTGGAATGAGAGAACGGACGGTGTTTGAAAACGAGATAGTGGACTACACACCAAGACTGTGAGTGCCACTTAAAAACAAAACAAAAAAACAAACAAACAAACAAAAAAACACCCAGTGATCGAGATCGACTTTCTTCAGAGATCTATCACAGTTTGGAGAACATGTGGCCCTTGAATAAACACAAGCAGACGCTGGCAGTCTGTTCATCGAATCAGTCCAGCAATAGAAAGGACAATGCTTGCTGAGAGATCGTTGCCATGAAATAAACAATCACGCCTTCAGACATTCTCAAATCACGGACACAATTGGTGCTATTTTTTTTAGAGTCACAATGAGAACATTATCGGTGAAACATTTCTACAAAACTATATCGTGATCGACGCGGTTAATATATTTTGATACAACTACTGTGGCGAACAGCATCTGCAAGTGAAAAATCTCCTGCACGTAAAATCGTCACTGCTGCTTAAACACAATGTCCATGTCAGTCTTCCAGCCAATTGCAACGATTTTTTTTCCCAGCGAATCTGTGATAAAACTATTGATTAATTTTAAATGAACCTGCGCGAGTCGATGAATTATCTGGCGAAAGGATTCATTAATTTTTTGCTCAAGGGTTGGCAGAGAATGTTTCTTGTATTTTTGGTGAACGTGCTTCTAATGTTGGACTGTGTGAATGCGCCTGAAGCAGTTTCTTTGTTTCTGATGTTTGACTGTAGTTTTATGCTTGTATGAATGTGCCAAGAATAACTAAGCTTACCAACTAGACGCCTTTGCCTGGTAATGTGCTTATTTACAGTGCTTTCGTCTTTTATTGTCGGGTCTGCTTTCAGAGTCGAGAAATGTGAAAAGCCAAAAGAAAAGTCAAGATCATTCCATTTCCACGTGTCTACCATTTAATTAAAAATAGAACATGGTTATTTCAGCTTCACCATGTCCTGAAATAGTTAGCAACAAAAGTCTCTTGACGATCTCTTTTCTGGGTTTTTGTCACAAGCAAAAAAGAAAAGTCAGTCTTTCTCTTTTTTCAGACCGCACGTAATTTACGTAAACTGTTACGAATAAATGCGCACACTCCAAGTTTATGTAATCTCTAATTTGGACCAGCGTGTACATAACAAAGGAAATCAGGCGACAGACCAGAGCTAAATTAACGGAAATTGAGTAATGTTGCTTCTGTTTAGTTCATCGGGAATTGAGTATTACTGCCTCTAAATTCGGAATCATGTCTGCTACTTTTGAACACGCGTTGTTGTATTTCAGGCAGTGTTGTGGAATTCGATTAGGGTATGTTACTTCATGTGTTTACTCGCCCAATAAGCATTGCCTCGTATGCCTGAGACCACAGACGTATATACGTCTGTGCCTGAGACACGTGCATAAGGGATTTTGCGTGTGAAGTCATGTAAGTGTGCGCTATTTATATTTATATATACGCATACCCTACAGGGACTGTCCTCTTGCAAATGAATGATTGTTTTCTTAATTGCATTTTACCCCTTAGGTGAAGTGACGTTAGTAATTGAAATTGTGTAACTGCACTGTGGTGACTGAACTATTAAGAGTATTAAATATAAAAATATATAGAAGTCCTCTTGCAAATGAATGACTGTTTTCTTAATTGCATTTTACCCCTTAGGTGAAGTGACGTTAGTAATTGAAATTGCGTAACTGCACTGTGGTGACTGAACTATTAAGAGTATTAAATATAAAAATATATAGAAGTCCTCTTGCAAATGAATGATTGTTTTCTTAATTGCATTTTACCCCTTAGGTGAAGTGACGTTAGTAATTGAAATTGCGTAACTGCTCTGTGGTGACTGAACTATTAAGAGTATTACATATAAAAATTGAAAGACCCGAAGTAAGAGATAACACCGCCAGAGGGGAAGAAATACCAGCTTGCTTTAATTACAGACCGCTTTATTATCGTTGTAGGATCACGTTTTCCTTCGAGGCGTTCGTATTATAGGAGCAAAAAACACGTTATACTACAACGTGGTTTTATGATAGTAATGATACTATACTATACTATTGTGGGTAACGTTGGCGGGGTTACCCATGGCTTTGCTCGAAGCGCCGCGAACTGAACCCAGCCCGCTCTCGCACGTGTTGTGAAGTGTCGCCTCAGCTATTTTCAGTTGTTGGTATTTAGTATTTGGAATTGAATTTATTTTTAACTTTTGTGGGCTGAACATGTCCAAAGCAGATAATGATTGGGGGGGGGGGGGGGGGGGGTACCTGGACTGAACCCTCCGATGATCGGCCCGATTAAAACAGATTCGAGCAAATGGGACTTGAACATCCCCTCCCCCCCCCCCCCCCACACACACACACACCTCCTCTCCCAACCACCCAGCTTCTCACTGTCCCGTTTTGAGATTTAAGTTATCCACTAAACATCGTTGATCCAACATTATAGGATTCCAGCGGTTGAGCTAGTTCCTTATTAGCCTTAAAGAAAAAAAAAATGGCAGGTTTCTTGCGAAATAAGCGTGTTATCAACAATGTGACGGTGTGGCATGTGGGCACTTGCAAATTCAAGTTGCGCTTCTTTATTAATAAATCTGTACTTCAGCATTTAACAAACCCTCTAGCCTAAAAAGGACAGAGGTCTTGCGAAATAGGCGTGTTACCAGCAATGCGTGTTTACAGGAACATCACTGTCGGCACCTGGAGAAAGGACCTAGGTGCCTGTCAAAAGTTCACAGCGCTTAGGCCTTTCTCCAGATTATGGCACAGGATATGGCCTTACATGACTGTTTGTTATTGAGCCAAGTCCTTGGTGTGTGCGTCACTGCGCGACATCCAATAGTTTTTTCCTCCGCAGAGTAGGCGCACCGTTAAGATCATGTGATGACATTTCCGCCTTGTCAGTGGAACGAAACGTGTATATTTTACAGCCAGTCGCGGCTCGATTCGCTTGAAATGTCGAAGTCATACTTTCAACTCGCCGTACGCCTTCTCAAGGCAAGCGATGACAAACAGTTTGTTTGTAGCGCTTATGGCAGAAACAGGGCAGAAACGAAACGTCTGTCAGTCATGAAATGTGTTGACGGCAAAGACTACTCTACCCCGTGTAGAGTAGTCCTTGGTTGACGGCATTTTCGTCAAGTGACTCTAAGAAGACTTTTTGCCTTTGTAGACAAAAGCTAGATTTTCTCTTACTTTTTCGCAGTTCTTTCGGTAAGCGGAATCTAGTCTTTGTTTTCTTGATTTTGTTTTTTGTTTTGTTTTTGAGGGGTGGGGTTTAGTGGAAGGGCGTGTTGGGAGTTGGAGGGGGGCACATTGCCGTGAAAGCGTTTTACTTGGTCACCAGACATTTAAGCTGTACAATCCGTATTCCTGGAAAGGATTTTCTTTATGCTTCGGGATAGGTTGTGATACATATATATATATACCTATTGCCCAAATGTGGGTGTGTTTGTGTGGGTGCTTGTTTGTTCACTTCAGTAACAACGAGCTTTTTTTAACTTTAATTCATCAATAAAGCAATCTACATTTCCAAGATACGCAGTTGTGGTATTTTTGTATTGTCGTGATTCGTGTTACACTCAGTACTGGTGTTTTGCATATTGCATCTCTCTCTCTCTCTCTCTCTCTCTCTCTCTGTGAACTTTTCAGCTTGTCATGAAATCACAGAAGGTAAGTGGGTGTTTGCCCGGGGTTTAACGTCCTTTTCCACCACACAAAGACGGGGCAACGATGAAAAAGCCAGCACAAATATTTGGCCCCAGCCGGGATCGAACTCACGACCCGAGAATTCGACGTCCAACGCTCTACCATTCGACCACTCCTGCTCCTCGTGAAATCACAGAGCCTATTCCTTCGGGGCGTCTGTGTGAAAATGGATCAGATTTAAATTGCACTACACCAAGATCTCGCCTTTAGGGAGTGGCCCATTGGCCTGGAAATCTGGTCTGTCAACAGTGAACTTTTTTTTTTCCTTCTAGAAAACACAAAGAACAAAAACAACGTTGTTACACCACAAGGTCTCTTCCAGCCAGCACGACGTGATTACAACTGATCGACGCAGTAATACAGATTCTCTCCACTAGTATTGCATAACTTTGCAGCTGCCCAGTTGTGGATTGGCAACCACACCTTACTGCCATCAGAAGTATTCAGAACGGAGAAAAAGACTGACTACTCGTTAGAGAAGATCAGAAAAACACACGGCTTGAAAAAACACAGAGGACGAGACTCAAGAGACGAAACGAAACCGTCCTGCACTTACGGCGAAATAGCCTTCTTGATAGGATTAACACACACACACACACACACACACACACGCACGCACGCACGCACACACACAAAGAGTGCTGCTTCTTTTGCATGTTCGTTTAGCTTGAAGACAGAGCGAAAGCGTTGAACAGATCTACACATTTGAAGTGATTTTTCTTGTCTGTAAACTTTCAACTTCGGATTTGTCGTGATAGCCGAATGGTAGAGCGTTGGACTTTTCAATGACCGGTTCCTGAGTTCGAATTCCGGCTGGGGCCAAATATTTGTGTTGGCCTTCGGTGTTTCTCGTTGCCCCCGTCTTTGATATCACCCATACGTGGTGGAAAAGGACGTTAAACTACCGAACACCCACCCCACCCAATTTAGATATTTTTGTTTATTTTACATTAAATAAAAGTGTTTACATTTCATTTTTGTCTGTTCTACTTCTTTTTTCTTTTCTTTTCTTTTCTTTTTTTTCTTTTTTTTGGGGGGGTGGTGGGGAGGGGGGGGGGGGTGGTGGTGTTTTGTTGTCGTCCGTTATCCTCTAGTCGTGTTTTAGCAGAGTTTACAGCTTTTGCTGTAATACTCGTGACTAGACGTTTAGAGGCGTCGATCCTGATGTCACTCGCGGAATTAACTCGTGCACCAAGCCAATGATAAATCTTAGCTAGAGGTACGACCTCGACCGATTAGCCACGTGACTGGGGTTATCGCGGAATCCCCCCCCCCCTCCCCCGCGGAAAAATCATCATGAATCTGTGGCCAACGTCACGTTCTCAGATTCCTTGTACACGCTTGCTTGGCACACAGCACTGACGTCACACTGACGTAATGACACAATTACGTATGACCGACAGTGTTTTCGTTGGAACAAGTATTATAAAATCATCACGACCAATGACATATAGATATCTACGTCATTCATCACGACCAGATTTGACGTCAGAGAACTACCCTCGTGGAAACTGACGTTTGAAGAGACCTCTTGGCTAAATGTCAGTGAAAGATTACAATCACCAACCCCTGTGGTGAAGGGACTCATGACAACGGTAAGAGGTGTCCCTCTAGACCTTATTTTTTGACTTCGACGCCAGATAATACGACCTCCTGAACGACGGACTATTCAGGCTAGCCAGCAAAAATGGGAGAGCAGCTCGAACTGGGCGACAGTCGGGTCGAGTGGATGGCCAAATACATTCTCCATTGTACCAAACAGAAACCAGACAAGTTCGCCAAGCAGTACGGCATGGAAGACTTCAAATCGCAGTTCGCGACCTTCTTTGAGAAGCCAGGAAGGTTGTTCCTGTACATCACCCTCGCTCCATCGGGCGCGTTCTCGGCTCAGCTAACCTGGCCCGGACACCCAAAGGTCAAGGGAATCTACTTCGCCAAGAAGGAGAAAGGGCAGATTGGGAAAGATCTGAAGCTACCGTCAGTCTTGGTGTACGGGGATTTGACCCCAACACCTGTGGACCAGCTGCTAGTTCTGGTAGACGAGGTAGGTTTTCTGTGTGCATGCATATGCGCATGTGAAGTTTCTTTGGTTTGCACCATGGGTTTTGACCCACCACCCTGTAACGCATCTAAAATCTTTATTTGCACGGAAAGGAGGAATTATTTGAAGTTGGACTGTATGAAATGTTGTGCTTGCGGACTCCGCTGTCCTTGGAGAGAAAAGCTTTGATATAAGATCTTGTTGTTGTTGTCAGCACAATACACCGGCGGTGAGGGTTTGTTGTTGTTGTTGTTGTTGTTGTCGTTGAAGTCGATTTGATGGGATACAAAGCTTATAGTTAGATTTGCGGCCTCGAACCGAACGCGCTAATATATGAAGCAAAGGAACACACACACACACACACACACACACACACACACACACACACACACACACACACACACACACACTTCATTCTGCAAAACCTACCCGCACGATGTCTCTAGTCACAACATTTAACGTTCCGCCAGATCTTTATCCCGCTGTTCGCGAACGAGAACAACTATGAGACCTGGCCCAAGGTGGTGTCTCAGGATGTGTGGAAGAACGTGCAGAGCCTCAAGTGCAGCGTCTTCATGGTGGCTGGCCACATCAAGGGCAAGACCATGCTGCCGCTGCCTGTGGGCTCCGAGAGGGCCGAATACGCCAAAGAACTAGACAGGTGCGGTACTATTATTGAAGTTGGTATAGCTCGTCCTTTAGGACCATGTCTCTATGTGCCCGTCTCGTCCAAATGCACTACGGATGTAGTATTTCCACGGTCCATAACCGTGACCTATCCGTAATCCCTCAGAGGGCGAACTATCTTAACTGAGCCTTACTCTGTCCTCAGATGTGAGAAAGGTGACCCGCGCTTCGTGCACGCCATCGAGACAGTGGTGATCGAGTGGACCCATCAGCTCCGGGACGTTCTCAAGCGAGACTCCACTCAGGCCCTGCTAGACGGCCACCACCCCACGCCCTTCGTCGAGATCAAGTTCTGGGACAACAAGTGTCAGAACCTCCAGTGCATCTACGAGCAGGTGTGTGCTTCACTGGGTTTGGCGGACACTGCCGATATAGCAGGGTGGTCGATGGTGTAGTGCGTGGTAACGCCTGTACAAGCGGCACTAATAATGCAAGAGTAAAAGTTCGTATCTCCATCACTGGGGGCATCGCACATTTTGCAACTCTAGTACGTGGCACCGTTCATTCGGGTCGATGGTCGGGTGTACTGCGCCCCCCCCCCCTCCTCCTCCTCGTCCCCTTCCCCATCTCCTCCTCTGTTTTGGAAATGTTTAACCCAAATTTGTCATGGTATGGGATGCACCCTAATAATTCCGGCAAAAGTTTATGTCGTATAAAAATTTAAAATGCATTTCCAAATTCCGATACCTAAATCCAGTGGAACTGACCACTTGCACCACGTGATTGTCATGACTTTATGTTCGGTGTGTGAGAGAATGCGTGCGAATCATGTAAGGGTGATGGATGTGATTAGCTCACGGAGGTCTGTGCTAAAAAAAAAAAAAAGAGGGGGGGGGGTAAAGTGCCTGTATAATGCATTATTATCGTCAGCAGCAGCAGCAGCAGCAGTAGTAGTAGCAGTAGTAGTAGTAGTTGCAGTCGTGTTTAGAGTTTTCACGGTTACTATCTTGAGAGGTAGCAGTAGAAGTAGTTGTTGTAGGAGTAGTAGTACTAGTAGCAGTTGTAGTAGTAGTAATACTAGTAGCAGTTGTAGTAGTAGTAGTATGTAGAGTTTTCAAGGTTACTATCTTGAGAGGTAGCAGTAGAAGTAGTTGTTGTAGTAGTAGTAGTACTAGTAGCAGTTGTAGTAGTAGTAGTATGTAGAGTTTTCACGGTTACTATCTTGAGAGGTAGCAGTAGAAGTAGTTGTTGTAGGAGTAGTAGTACTAGTAGCAGTTGTAGTAGTAGTAATACTAGTAGCAGTTGTAGTAGTGGTAGTATGTAGAGTTTTCAAGGTTACTATCTTGAGAGGTAGCAGTAGAAGTAGTTGTAGTAGTAGTAGTAGTACTCGTAGCAGTTGTAGTAGTAGTAGTATGTAGAGTTTTCACGGTTACTATCTTGAGAGGTAGCAGTAGAAGTAGTTGTAGTAGTAGTAGTAGTAGTACTCGTAGCAGTTGTAGTAGTAGTATGTAGAGTTTTCACGGTTACTATCTTGAGAGGTAGCAGTAGAAGTAGTTGTAGTAGTAGTAGTAGTAGTACTCGTAGCAGTTGTAGTAGTAGTAGTATGTAGAGTTTTCACGGTTACTACCTTGTTTTCTCTCATTGGACAGCTCTGTAACCCCAAAGTCCGCAAGATGGCCGAGCTGCTGGAGAGAACCGACAGCAGTTACTGCCCGGCCTTCAAGAACCTCTTTCGGGACGCCGTAGCTGGTAGGTGACAAACAACTACCGCCATCTTAAGAAAGGACCTAGGCTCCATGGATCTGATAGTCGCTTAGAGCCCTTTTTGTCAACGTGACGGTATTTTCTGATTTTGATATCACAACTTTCGTTTCTCCCTCAGTTGCTCTTTCGGTGAGTTATGTAGAGTATTTTGTTTTTGAGACCTCGGATGAAACTACCGTGTGAATGTGGAGGAGGAGAACAAAAGCCTCTGTAGCCTCATTGTGGATTCTCAGGCCTACTAACATGAGATATTGCAACAGGCGGGTGGATGGGGTGGGTGGGTGTTTGGGAATGTAAGGTCATTATCAATCACGTGTGGCTGATACCAACGAGAAAAGGCCAGCACAAATATTTGGCGACAGCCGGGATTCGAACTCGAGCATTGAAAATCCAACTCTCTACCATTCGGCTCCCGTTGCGACAGGCGAAATTGCCCCTAAATATTACGATTCTGTTCCGCGATCTGTTGCGTAAAAAGTGTGTGTGTGTGTGTGTGTGTGTGTGTGTGTGTGTGTGTGTGTGTGTGTGTGTGTGTGTGTGTGTGTGTGTGTGTGTGTGTGCCTGTCCAGCCCTGAACGAAGCGCGTGACATCGCTACCCACCTGATCGCTCTGCGATGCCAGCTGGAGGTGCTAGAGCAGGCTAACTTTGACGAGTGCACGCCCCTTCTGCGGCCCCTCATGCACGTTCTCTGCCTCATCTGGGCAAACTCGGCCTACTACAACACTCCGGCTCGCATGATCGTCATGCTGCAGGAGATCTGTAACCTCATCATCGAGATGGTGAGTATAGCACTGACAGTGATTACTTTAGTTGTCATAATTTTGGTGGAAGCGTTTATCGCCCACAATAAGTATGCTACGCACCCCGAAAGCTTTGTAGAATAGGTATGTCGCCATACACACGATGAGTTTGGCGAAAGTGGATGTCGCCCAAACTGGTATACGTGAAGCACCCGATACTTTTGGTGAAAGTGTATGTTGCCAAAATGTATGTATACAATGGGAAAGTAATTAAAGCTGAGACCGCCACCTAGATCTAGGAGATATGTGCTTTGTATGCCACTGGACCAGATCTAAGGGTATATCTCACCATTCACAGAACCCCCATTTTCCTGGTGGTGAGATACCCTTAGATCTGTTAGGTGTTTCCGCGGTAGGATGGTAGTCCCTCCCCCACCAACCCCTCTCCCAGGGCCCTAGCAACCGTTACTAAGGGCTGCCGGAAAGGTCCATTAACCCACTGCACACCCTCATGATTTTACATCCATCTTCTTCTTCTTCCTGTTTTAGAGATGGGCTCGAGGAGCGTAATAAACTTTGCGGTGTGACGCCGGTACTTCGAGGGTTCCTAGCCAGAACACTACTGTATCTCTCTTCTTTCTGTCTGTATCGATAGTACCTTCTGGCCGGGAACCCCGGCTTAATTTGGTGGCAGTCAAGGGGGAGAAGTTATAAAGGATAAAACTATGTACAGTACTGACTGCAGGTTGAGTTGACCGCAGTCCAGTCTCTCCCGGCAGGGCCTAAGCGAAGGAGCTGAAGTGGTGCTTGGTGGTAGCTCATTCCATCTCGCGTTGCAGGCCAAAGATCACGAACGCACGAGGTCTCAAAATGGCTATATATTCCCTATTAGCCTCAGGCATCATAGTCTTAAAAATGTGTCAGTCTACAAACAAAAATTTTCATGCAAAGACCATTCAAGGGCATGCACCTAAGAGGAGTTTTTTTTTTAAATTAAATGTCTCCTTTCCGCTCAGGCCTCACTGGAGTGATGCTTGTCTACTTCCATGTTTAGGCCGGAAAGCCGCCTTGTCCAAATCCGCCCGCGTGTCTTTTGCTACTCCCCAGCGCAAAAAGTCTCAGCTTCACTGGCAGCTTGCCTCTTGTTGCGACCTCCTGGCACGCACATTGGGCTGCAAAGTACAAAAATCACGAAAATCACCCTTTTTTTTCATTACAAACTCATTACAAACTAGCACACTCGCCAAACAGGGTTCTCCGGAAACAAACACCAAACATGACCCCACGGTCAATTTGTGTCCTGACGCTTGCAGGCCCGCAGTTTCCTCGAGCCGGGAGAGCTGCTGAAGGGAGAGGCCAATGAGACGTTGCCCACCGTGCGGACCGCCCTGAAGATACTCAAGAAGTTCAAGGAGGCTTACAATGAGCACCGGAAAAAGCTGGTCACCTACTTCGATGACGAGGAGAAAGCCAGGCCGTGGGACTTCGCCCCAGAAATGGTGTTCTCCCGATACGACAAGTTTCTTGGGCTGGTCGAGACTGTCGTGGTAAGGAACTTGGCCTTGTCGAGGCTGTCTTGGTAAGGAACTTGTCAAGTGTTCGATTTCAGGCATGGATGATGAAGACAATGATTTGTGGATAGCTGTTTCCTTTGTTTCGGGGTTTGTTTGTTTTTGTTGCCACTTCTTTGACAAGATAAATCAAATCTTCGGACCAACCAGCAAACCAACAGTGTGTGTGTGTGTGTGTGTGTGTGTGTGTGTGTGTGTGTGTGTGTGTGTGTGTGTGTGTGTGTGTGTGTTTGCGCGCGCTGTGTGTCTATGCCTATATGCCTATGTCTCTGTCTTTTACCCTAGACCCTGATGGAAACATTCATGGAGTTCCAAAAGCTGGAGAAGATTGAGCTGGGCGGACTGCAAGGCAAGCCACTGTCAGCCCTCGTGCTGGATATGTTCGACGAGTTCAACGAGGCGTATAAAGGGTTTCAGGAGGGCGCCTTCGACTGCCTCGATACGGATGAAGGCGTAAGTAGGCTTTTCGCTTGCCAGCTTCCAATAACGAGGTCTATCGCCATGGATTGGCCAGGCGCACTGGACCCTTTTCACCGTAATGGAGGAGGTGTAAACTCCCCTAAACCAGAAAAGAAACCAAGCGCAGCTTCGTCTTTTTTTTTCTGTTGGCTTCTCACACTACTTTATATGCCTCAGTATGGATTGGTGTCTTGCATGTCAACATCCAACCTCATTGGAAAAAGGGCCCACGGGCACCATGGATTTCATAGGCGCATAGCCCCTTTTTCAGATGACGGTAAAGGTGTAAACTATCCCAAAATAGAAAAAAACAACAACAAGCGAACTATTTTCTAAGTAACCTTCTCAAACGTTTTTGTTGTACATGAGGAATGTCGCGCACAGCAGAACGATTAACATGGGCACTGACGTTATGTTACTAACTTTCTCCTTCTTTTTCTTCTACTTCGTCTTAGTAGGAGTAGTATTTTGCGCATTCAAAATGCGGGCATAGTGAAACGGACTCGTAACTACGTAAGTGGGTGGGTGGGTGTTCGAGAGTTAAACGTCCTTTTCCAGGGGTAATATCAAAGACGGGGTAACGAGAAAAAGGCCAGCACAAATATCTGGCCCAAGCCGGGATTCGTAAGTAGCGCGCAGCAGCCACAGGTTTCATCCGCTTGCCGCCAGCTTTCCAGTAGAGAAGGTGTCAGTGTGTGTATACTACACTGTCGCTATGCCATACCGTATACCAAAGCAACGGTCTAAGGGAGACAATCTGTTTCACTGTAAGGACACTACACCCTACGGCTGTGTACTTAAGAAAAGGTCACATTATATTCCAAGCTCTGTGTGTGTGTGTGTGTGTGTGTGTGTGTGTGTGTGTGTGTGTGTGTGTGTGTGTGTGTGCACAGACGTTCTTGCACCTTTACGACGAGTTTCAAGAGAAACTGAAAGACATGGACCGTCGGATGGCCACCATTATATGTAACGGCTTTGACGACTGTTGCACGCTGGAATCGCAGTTCAAGGTATAGTATGAGCAACACGTGTATTCGCCCCTCATCTGAACTGTCACTTGCTGCTGTCAGTGTGTGTGCACGGGGAGTCATGCTCGAGCGCTCGAGGCAGTGTCTCTAACGACATTTTTTTTTTGTTTTGTTCTTTTTTCCCTTTCTTTTTATGTTTTTGTGGTTGTTTTTGGTGAGTGGTTTGTTGTTGTTTGTTGGTTGTTGTTCTTGTTGTTTGTTGCTGTTGCTGTTTTGTTGTTTTGGTTTGTCGTTGTCTTGTTTTGTTTGTGTTTCTGTGGATATTTTTGTTCGTTTTTTTATTTGTTTGTTGTTGTTATTGTTGTTGTGTTGTTGTTGTTGTTTTTTGGGGGGTGTTTTGTTGTTGTTGTTGTTTTGTTTTGTTTTGAGGGATGTGGCTGTCTGTTTGTTTCAGTATTTGTTTGTTTGTTTCTGTAGATATACATTTGATCTTCACAAAATACATGTGTGTGTGTGTGTGTGTGTGTGTGTGTGTGTGTGTGTGTGTGTGTGTGTGTGTGTGTGTGTGTGTGTGTGTGTGTGTGTGTGTGTGCGTGCGCGTGCGTGTCTCTGCTGCAGATCATCGTCATGATGGGAGGCATGCTAAAGCGCCCGCTGATCGAGAAAGACTTCGAGAGCAAGTACCCGCAACTGGTGGCCGCCATGGACGCCAAGATGGACGACACCAAGCAGATCTATGACCAACAGATCGGCCTGGTGAGAGCGAGCATCTGGGCACCCATACACGTGAACATGCCGCACGTGGCCGGCAACCTCCGCTGGTCCTGGGAGATGAAGGAGCGTATCACAATACCTATGCGTCAGTTTCGGGCCCTCAAGCATCCGTGAGTTTATTCATATACTCCTCACTATAAAGTCAAGACCCGCTTGGAAAAGCATGCAATAAATCTTTGTGGACGCAGCGCTGACGCTGATGCGTCTCCTAAAAAAATTGAAGCTGATAGTGCGCAGGACCCCCCCTACCCCCCCCCCCCCCCCCCCAAAAAAAAAAAAATAAATAAATAAATAAATAAAAAAATAAATAAATAAATAAATAAAATAAATAAATAAATAAATTGCTGCCCACTGTTTTGACCTGGGCCTGTATGTAAAAGTCGAGGTTAATTTAACCCACAGCTACGGGCCTAACCCAGAATAGGACAAAGGAAACCAAAAAGCAAAATTAAATTTAAAAAAAGGAAGCGAAGAAATGAAGAAAAAAATCCTTCTATAACGGCTTAGGCACCTTGCTGGAATGGGCCCGCTTCTTGACTTAAAACAAAAAACAACAGATAATTTAACCCTAGAGCTAGTTCGGTTTGAGGTTAGACACTAACCCGGGGCTAAAAGCCCTAACCTCGACTATTACATACGGGCCCTGATCATGAAAAACAGATCCTTGTCCTTCACATTCACACACAGTCAGTCACTTCCGCCGTGTTTACTACTGTCAGTAATGGGTATAACCTCCCCTGGTCTGGATCATCTCCTTCTCACACTGCTGTCCAGCCGTTTGTGCTTTTCCTAGTCCAGATTGTTCCACTCCTCTTGCACCGTGAAGATACACACACGGCAAACTAGATGGGCCAGCAAAAACTGTATTAAATTCCGAGCACATTAGCACCTGAAAAACTTGAAATGCATTGTTTTGCGGAAGGTTGCTTAACTTTTTGTCTCTAGTTTGCATCTAGTTGGGGAGCCCGGATAGCCGAATGGTAGAGCGTTGGACTTTCAATGCTCGGGTCATGAGTTCGAATCCCGGCTTAGGTCAAATATTTGTGCTGGCCTTTTTCTCGTTGCCCCGTCTTTGATATCACCCTTATGTGGTGGAAAAGGACGATAAACTCCCAAACACCCAACCCACCCTTGCCACCCACCCACCCGCATTTAGCTATTGATGACCAGGTCAGTTCGTAAGTCGTTGCTTTCATTTCGGCTTTCAATCTTGAACTTTTCCATACGTAACAGGTGGATGTTACGAACAAAAAAATATGATAAACTACAAAACTATAAAGACTGAATAAGGAACGATTATTTTGTGTTTATTCAAAGGTGCATTCGGTCGGCAGAGGCAGAGATAATCTATACCAAGTACGACGAACTCATAGAACTGCTCAACCAGTAAGTCTTTGATGTAGAGAGGACAAATTCATTGTTTTGTAAAAATATGTCTACGATATGGTTCTTTTAGTCCGTTTCTGATTTTTCCACAATCATCATCATCACCATGACCAGTAAGTAGTCGTGACACTCCCTGTGTTACCTGAAAAGTGATAAATTACATGCTGGGCATTGTTTACAAACTGTTTTAAGCAAGATTGGGGTGTGCTGGAAATTGCCCCGAGGAACTTCTGGAACATGGTCTAAGTGTGAACCCTGTCAGGACATCTTTACAACTGCTTTCGGGAACAGTTGTATGGCAGCAATAAAGAATTTGGTTCACCTTCAGTGCGTGTCTGATAAAAAAAAAAAAGGAAAATGATTTCACTGTTTCACGTGAACAGGTTTGACGAGGAGACGTTCCTGAAATGGACAGAAGGGGTGGACGAGGCGTGCGCCTTCAACCTGGCTCAGCCGCTTCTATGTAGATGTGACAAGAGGCTCCTTAAAGTCAACTTTGATCCAAAGGTACAGCTGGAAACATTGCTGTTGTTGTGTGCGTACGTGTTGGTTTTTTTTTGTGTTTGGTGCTGTTCTCTGTTTGTTTGCTTGTTCGGGTTTGTTTGTTTGCCAGTGTTTCCCTCTAGAATGAACCTAGAATATCTGTCTCATGATATTTTGAAAGTCAGTAAACAGCAGAAAGATGACAACAACAACAACAACCTTAAAGTCAAGGTCAAACATCTGGCGAGCATAATTTGACTCAACGCTTGCATGTAGGTGGGCGGGTGTTTATGTTGTAACGCATTTTTCCACCACATAATTATGGGTGATGTCAAAGACGGGGCGACGAGGAAAAAAAGGCCAGCACAAAAATTTTGGCCCCAGCCGGGAATCGAACTCACGACCCAAACATTGAAAGTCTAATGCTCTACTGCTCGACTGACCGGGCTCCCCACACTGACACGAACACAGACCTAAAAAATGATAGACCCCCTGCGGTGCTGGAAGTGTGACGCCGCCGCGCGCCATGTTGCGAGTACCTGGAAGTGCCAGACGCTATCAGCTGTTTACATAGCGCGCATAGCATTGGCCAGACGCTATCAGCTGTTTACATAGCGCGCATAGCGTTGGTCCGCTGTATCTTACGTCACATTTCTGATGACGTCTTTCTAAAGAGTGAGTGAGTGAGTATTTTAAGGCTTAACGCCGCGTCAGCGACAAAGACTAATTCGCGGCAGGTCTTTCTAAAGAACTTTGTATTTCGAACGAGGCGTCCTGTACACAGAGCATCTGAGTTCTGGTATTCACAAGATGGCCGCGATAGCGACACTCGCAAGCAGCGGTGGCAGCGTGCGGCGGTGGGTCTATCTTTTTTTTAGGTCTGTGGACACGAAACGTAAATCTAGTCACAGAGGTTGGCCAATGTCACACGCCGTCACTAGGTTGGCGTGGAGGAGCGATGGCCATTGGAGTCTTCGACGAGCACAACACGAAAATGAGCAGATAAAATAAGAACACAGGACAATAGATAAGGAACAAGGAATTGAATAAAGAAATACAGACTAGAAACAATCCAACAACAACACATACTACAAGGACAAAACCCTAACCTGCGTCCATATTATATTAGTTAGAAGAGAGAAAGAGAAGAAAATGAACAAGAATACATGTGGTTAGAAAGAAAAGGTATACCCGATAGGCCCTGCCCGCGCTGAAGAAATCTACTCGACCCTCAGCTACGCTAACTCCTGCTTCTATCTGTCAGTGGCTAGTAATTGTGTCCACGTGTTCAGCTTGTGGCCGTGCTGCGCGAGGTGAAGTACCTGAAGATCAGGGACAAAGAGGAGATCCCGGCCAGTGCGGAAGACATCTACTCTAAGATCGACACCTTCCGAAAGTACCTGGCCAACCTGGACCTGACGGTGCGCTGGTACAACCAGGTGCGCAGAAC
The DNA here is from genome assembly GCA_018292915.2 of Batillaria attramentaria. Lineage (NCBI taxonomy): Eukaryota > Metazoa > Mollusca > Gastropoda > Batillariidae > Batillaria > Batillaria attramentaria. Next base: position 3,955,526 of record JACVVK020000004.1, read on the forward strand.
GGTGCTAGGGGTGGAGTTCCCGCTGATAGAAGGGCAGCTGCAGGACATCGATGAGCAGCTCCAGCAGGCCGAGGCCACTCTACACTGGCAGCATGACGGTGAGGCGAAAAACTGAGAATATTGTGAAGAATTAAAGTAATGACATAACCACCTTTGAGACGCAAGCCGACTTCGTTTTGTGTAATTCCAAGAAGCCAAATAATCGTGCCGTATTTGATCTCCTTGTAAAGTGGTTTGGTGTGTGCTACCAGGTAATAAGTCACGTGGCGTATACGCTCAGTGAGTCATGACAGCATCGATTTAAAATTATTTCGACGTCATAACCTGGAACAAACTTTTGGCTCCCCCGCCGGGATTCAGACAAGGCGCAATACCTGTGGTTTTATCGAGACGACGACCATGACGATGACGACGACGACGACGACGATGATGATGATAATGATGATAATAGCAACTGTGACGACTACGACGATAATGAGCGTGATGGTGGTGGTGTTGGTGGTGAGAATGATGATGATGATGATGATGATGATGTCTAGGTGTGTGGGAGTATATCGAGAAGATCCGAGACCAGGTGAAGGACCTGAACGTCCGCGTGCAGAAGGCCAAGGACAATGTGGACTCGATCAAGCAGATCATGACGACGTGGACCACGATTCCGGTGTACGAGCGAAAAGAGGACAAGACAGGCAGCTTCCTCTTCATCGAAAACAAGGAGGACCGCCTGAAGAAGCGATACACGGCCATCGAGCAGGCTGGCGAGAAGATTCACCAGCTGCTACAGGTCTGACACATAGCTTTCTTTTGTTTGTGCCTTTGTCTGGTTGCTTGTTGTTGATGACGGATGAATTTTTGTTGTTGTTGTTGTTGTCGTTTGTGCGTTATGTTGTCGTCGTCCTCGTTGTTTTTAACCCCATTACCTGTGCATTCGTCCTGACTGGTGCTGCCAGTGGAAAAGTGGAACTTCCCGCAGCGCAAGGTGTGCAGAGAGCAGATCCGGCGACTGCATTGTACTTAGCGACTGGACATGGCTAGACGTCACCTACACTTTGCGTTCCTTCTGGACAACTGACTGAAATCCAAGGGATTTTGGTCGGTGACGGTGTTCTAATAAAAACACATTCTGCGAACGGGAGAAAGGCAACATCAACACACTGGTATCATCCACATTGATTCTGGCCTTGTGGTAACTTTTATTCGGGACAGATAGACTAGATGCAAACTCCTGATGAGGCTGTAAGGTGTGTGTGTGTGTGTGTGTGTGTGTGTGTGTGTGTGTGTGTGTGTGTGTGTGTGTGTGTGTGTGTGTGTGTGTGGAGTGTGTGTTTGTTTGTTTGTTTGTGTGTTTGTTTTCCTGCCCGATTTCTTGGCCAGTTCCAATGGCATCCCTCCTAGTTAGTGAGTGGATTCCACAGAGGGCTTGAAAACATGAAGTGGACATTGAATTGGACTGGATTAGTTACATGACACTGCTCGGTAGAATGACTCGTGAAAACCGCAGTCGTCCTGTAACCGACTATTTCCACCTCAGGAAAACCTGCAACTGTTCAAAGCGGAACAGGACACGGACACGTGGAGAGCCTATGTGGACTATGTAGATGACTGGGTGGTGGACGGTTTCTACAACACCATCTTCTGCAGTCTGGCCTACATGCTGCAGAACACGGACGTCAAGCTTCAGCCGGATCCACTGTTCAAGGCTCGCATGGAACTGCATGTAAGCCCAGCGGTCGTGGTAAAGAGCATGGCATTATATAGTTCGTAAACTGCGACAGGCAGACCTGACAGAAGAGAGACTTACTTACTTACTTAGGCCCCTGGCTCCAAGTGGAGCATAGGCCATCGACAACCCTTCGCCATCGCACTTTGTTCTGGGCTACTCTTGCCACTCCAGTCCAGTTGGTCCCCTGCTTATGTAGCTCTGCCTCAGTGTCCCGCCTCCAGCTGTTGCGAGGCCGGCCTCTCTTCCTTTTCCCCGGCGGGTTCCAGACTGAAGAGAGACTATTAGATGTTTAACACGTTTCGGGCCGCACACGATTGTCCCAAGTATCCCACATTTTTTTTTAAACTCTTTTTCGGTTTGCAAAATCAGGCAAGATTAACGATTTTTTAACGGTTTTCTTAGGCTCATGTAGATACTTCTTTTTCCAGCTCTCATTTTCGCCCGAATTTTCATTAATGTTATGCCGAGGTCGAGAGCTGTTTCAGAATCCTATCCATGGTTGAAAAAAAAGTTAAGTCACAAGTTTTCAAACGTCTGTTTCCATGATCCAGTAAATATGCACAAAATCGCTGTCGTTCCAAAAACTATTCCAGAAAAAAAAAACTTTGGTTACTGGACCAGTTACCATTTGCACTATGTGTCGGAAGACGGGCTTTCAGATGGATGTTACATGATTTTCACGTACACTGGTGTTCTGGGGGAATGTGTTGCAGGTGCCAGAGATCGTCTTCATACCGTCCATAGAGTACAACGCGGCGGACGGTTTCTATGAGCTGGTGGATTCTTTGATGGGAGACGTGTACAAGCAGGCGTCCTTCATTCCTCGTCTCTCCGAACACTCTGGTGTACCACACTATCAGGTGGGCACCTGTACTGTACCTTGCCACCCATGCCCACCATGTTTGTGTGGATCGTTCATATTTGCTTTTTATTTATTTATCTTTCCTTTTTTCCGTTTAATATGAGAAGGCCAAGTTTAGTGTAGCTGGGAGTAGCAATAGGAATTATGGGCCTAAGCCTATGTATGCCTTCTCAGTACAACGCCTGATTTGAACCATTTGGTGACATGTTTCGCATAGCAGCCATAGTGTATTCAATAGCTATCGTCTGCTTGCGGTTTTCCAAATCTTGCCCCTCGACAAGTCCCCGCCCCGCCTCGCCTCGCCTCGCCTCGCCATCTTCCTTCCCACCCCCCTCCCCACACACCTCCCTACCTTCCCGACTCCCCTCCACCACCACCCCCACCCCCCCTTCAAACATCCACCCTACCCCACCACCTCCTCCGTAAATACTGCTCACTTGTTTCCCTTTAAGAGCTGCTTTGGAGGAACGCTGAGTCATCCCTGAATTGTCAGCGCGTCAGCAGTAAGCTACGCGCGTTTTATGCCAGTGGTCCTTGACTCCAATTTTATAAGAGCTATTGTTCAACTTTGCTTGTGCACGTAGCCTGACATGGAGGACATGGAAGAACTGGCGCAGATGCGAGGCGAACTGATGGAGAGAGTGCAGGCCGTGCTGGCCAGATCCGTCGCGTACATCAAGTCGTTCAACAATTACGCCTACCTGTGGGTGGACGACCGCACCGAGTTCATGCGCCAGTTCCTGCTCTACAACCACGTGCTGACCATAGAGGAGATCGAGGCGCACGGCGAGTCAGGTGTTCCTGAGAGCCCGCCCACCCTCAACCAATTTAAGGAGCAGGTCTGACATTTTAGTAGGAGTGTTAATGGAGGTGGTGGTGGTGATGGTACTGATGTAGTAGTAGTAGCAGTAGAGGTGATGGTAATGGTAGTAGTAGTAGTAGTAGTAGTGTAGTAGTACAGTAGTAAAGTAGTAGTAGTAATAGTAGAGGTGGTGGTAATAGTAGTAGCGCAGTACAGCGGTAGTAATAGTAGTAGTACAATAGTGTAGTAGTACAGTAGTAGTAGTAGTAAAAGTAGTAGTAGTGGTATAGCAGTAGTAGTAAAGAAGTACACAGTAGTAGTAGTAGTAGTAGTAATAGTAGTAGTACAATAGTGTAGTAGTACAGTAGTAGAAGTAGTAAAGTAGTAGTATTGCAGTAGTAGTAAAGAAGTACTAACAGTAGTAGTAGTAATAGTGGTAGTACAGTAGTGTAGTAGTACAGTAGTAGTAGTAGTAATAGTAGTAGTAGTGGTATAGCAGTAGTAGTAAAGAAGTACTAACAGTAGTAGTAGTAATAGTGGTAGTACAGTAGTGTAGAAGTACAGTAGTAGAAGTAGTAAAGTAGTAGTAACAGTAGTAGTAGTAGTATAGCAGTAGTAGTAATATAGTAGTAGTAGTGGTAGCAGCAGTAGTAGCAGTAGTGGCAAAGCAGTAGTGGTAGTACTGGTAGTAGAAGTACAGTAGTAGTAGTAATTGTAGTAGTATTTTCAAGGTAAACTCCCACAGCACCGTGATGATTTGAGATTTTTTTAATAAAAATGCTGTAGTAAATCTGTAACAAATGCATTTTCAGTGTTTGAACAACTTCTCACACAAATCTGACAACCAGGTCTTGATGCACTAGTTTCCTAAAAAAAACCTCAAACCAGTCCAGAAAACACACACACAAGTCAGGCATCCCTGCGTGCCCATGCACCCAACCTCAGTCAATTCATGAAGCAGGTTTGACATTATTATATCGCAGATTGACTCATACGAGAAGATTTACACGGAAGCGGAAAAAATTGAAACAACGCACATCTTCGACTACTGGTTCTTCGTCAACTCGGCCCCTTTCAGGCAGGCCCTGCTCAACATCATCAAAAAGTGGAGTCTCATGTTCAAACAGCATCTCATCGACCACGTCATTAACAGGTACACCCTGAAATTTGTTCCTATTTGAAGACGTGTGCATGCTTGTGATAACAAGAAGGAGAAGAATCGCATTCATATATAGGCGCTTTGCGAAAAGTTCTTGGCTCAAAGCGATGTGAAGTGAACCCAACACGCTCACACACATTCTGGCGCACACAGGACATCAACACATTACCATGACGTGGTGAGAAGTGTCGGTTCAGCTATTTAGGTTTCGGAATTTAAACCAGCAACTATTTTAAAATTTGTGGGGGAAAAACATGCCTAAAAAATGCAAACATGCAAAAAAATAAAATAAAATAAAAGGGGAAAGGGGGGGGGGGGCAGAATTGAGCAGATGAAGTACGCGAAGAGAACTCCCGACAAACAGTCCGAATGAACAGTGCCCACATGATTCACAACACACAACACAGCAAACGTTTTGCCAGACACTACAACGAGAGAAGCACGTGTAGTTTGATATGACTGAAACATAGGAAGAAAGCAGATGGTCCATTGACGTCATTTGAGGAAAATGACTATGACGTCAAATCTCTATCATCCTGAAAGAACCCCTTTTTTTCCATAAATCCACGTCATGGACGTGCTGTGTGGGGCTTTGGCCTCGAGGCCGAGTGGAGTCGTCAATTATTTCAAGCATACTGCTTTTCTCTAGAGCAACCTTCGTCAAAAAAACCTTTAAAACTGAAGCAGCACCATGAAAAACTGCACCCACCATCTTGACTTAACCCCCCGTTGCGCGCGTGACTGCGTGCAGCTTGCACGAGCTGGACGAGTTCATCAAGGTGACGGACCAAGGCCTGGCCAAGGAGCCAGAGGAGGGAGACTACAATGCTCTGGTGGAGATCATGGGGCACCTGAACAGCGTGCGTGAACGCATGGTCGCCACGGACGAGATGTTCGACCCCCTGAAGCAGACTATCGAGCTGCTGCACACGTACAACCAGGAGATGCCGGACGAGGTTCATCAGATGCTGGCGGTAAGTGGACTTGTTGGTTTTCTTTGTTCTTGTTGTTGTTGTTGTTGTTGTTGTTGCTGCTGCTGTTGCTGTTTGTTTGTTTGTTTGTCCTTTTCTCTTTTGTGCAGTGGTTTCAGCAGTGATCAGTTGCACGTGGTATCTTGCGCTGATCAAGAATCATCATCGTCATCATCATCATCATCATCATGTCAACCGTGTTGCTGACCAGGCTTGTTATTTTACTGATGCCTAATCCTACGTTGCTGACCTCCTGCAATCCTCTGTGTGTATGTGTGTGTGTGTGTGTGTGTGTGTGTGTGTGTGTGTGTGTGTGTGTGTGTGTGTGTGTGTGTGTGTGTGTGCAGAACCTGCCAGAGAAGTGGGCCAAGACGAAGAAGGCGGCTATCGGGTCCAAGCAGCACGTGGCTCCTCTGCAGGCCAAGGAGGTCATGAACATCCAGCGGAAGGTGGCCAACTTTGACGTCCGCCAGCACAAGTTCCGTGAAGACTTCCGCAAGATTCCGCCCTTCCTGTTCACCAGCCCTCATCCGTATCCCATCCTGGACACGGTGAGCACTTCGCTGTGGAAGGGGCATACACGGCCCATTGTTCCTTTTGTCCGAACCGGCGGATGGAGGAAGGGGGGTGGGGGGAAGCGGGGGGGGGAGGTGCGCTGGGACAGCCGAGTTGGGAGAACGTTATAATAATAAAATAAGAGAAATGATGATTTAACGATTGCAGTGTGTACAAACACACGTATACACAAGCACGCATACACTCGCACTCTTGTACAAATATACTTCACGAGAACGCACACGCGCTAACAAACACTAGGTAGCGTTAATTACAGGAAGAAAAAAATGCTCCATTTTTCTTAAATGTCCGTCCACACATCGACACAACTTGTACCTGAAACAGAAATCAACTTTAAAAACTACTACTACTACTACTACTACTACTACTACTACTATCGTTTAATGTCCCACAAGGGGAAAGTTGACTTTGACAATTTATCATACAATAATAACGTCAGTAAGAACAATGTTAACATAACACTAAACATTAACAAAACACACATACTCAATGTATGTAAGCATGACAACAGCAACAGAGAGCAGACTACTGGTGTGTGTGTGTGTGTGTGTGTGTGTGTGTGTGTGTGTGTGTGTGTGTGTGTGTGTGTGTGTGTGTGTGTGTGTGTGTGTGTGTGTGTGTGTGTGTGTGTGTGTGAGAGAGAGAGAGAGAGAGAGAGAGAGAGAGAGAGAGAGACTGACTGACAGACAGACAGAGACAGACAGACAGACAGACAGACAGACAAACAGAGACAGACAGACAGACGGGGAGAGAGAGAGAGATACAGAGAGAGAGAGAGAGAGAGATCGTACGTATCCACTTTGTCTTGTACTTCTCAGTCACAGACCCTTTGTTTCTTTGTTATTGTTTTTTAGTCAAAAATGAAAACACTATGACTACAGCCGTAAATTGTCCGCATCTTACAACAGACTCAGGTAGGAATCAAGGCCATGGAGACAGAGATGGCGGGGCTGGTAGAGTCCGCCAAGATGTTCGACGTGGCCGTGCCGGACTTCAAGCAGATGAAGCAGTGCCGCAAGGAGCTCCGATTCCTGAAGCAGCTCTGGGATTACGTCAATATCGTCACCTCCACCTTCGAAGAGTGGAACACGACACCGTGGAAGAAGATCAACGTGGAGCAGATGGACATGGACTGCAAGAAGTTCTCCAAGGACGTCAGGCAGCTTGACAAGGAGATGAGGGCCTGGGACGTGTACCTGGGCCTGGAGAACAAGGTCAAGAACATGATCACTTCCCTGAAGGCTGTCGGTGACCTGCAGAACCCGTCCATCCGGGACCGGCATTGGCAGCAGCTAATGGCCGCCACTGGTGTAAGTATACTCCGTTTGGTGATCCGGCCGCTAGCTTTTCGGAAATACATTTTGTAAAACTGTCATTTTATTAAAAAAAATATTTTTAGGTGAAAGATGTTTTAAAACATGTGACCTAACTTTTTTTTATATAAACTATGAATTATAGATATTAATCTGAAATAGCTGAAGTTTTCAGACATCGTCACTATGAGGCTCTGACGTGACCTGTAGACTCATAACGGCCGTCTCTCCCTCTAGGTTCACTTCGTCATGAACGAGGAAACCACACTCGTAGACCTGCTGAAGCTGAACCTCCACAACTTCGAAGAGGAGGTGAAGAACATCGTGGATAAGGCGGTCAAGGAGACCAGCATGGAGAAGGTGCTCAAGGAGCTCGGGGTCACGTGGGCCACCATGGAGTTCGAGCACGACAAGCACCCTCGCACAGGCGTCATCCTGCTCCGTGCCAGTGAGGAGGTGGTGGAGACACTCGAGGACAACCAGGTAGGACGGTTTGAACTTAAACTTCACATACGTCATAGTGCGTGTGTGGGTTGCAGTCGCCAGTGCTGCCGTGTAGTGGCAACAGACAGTAAGTCCATCGACGTCATTTTAGGAAAAAGGTTATTACGTCAATTTTTCATCTTGAAATCACCCCTTTTCCCCCTAAAATGAGGTCATGGACTTACTGTCAGTTGCTTTTACACGGCAGAACGATTTTCGGAGGTACCTTTTTATATAGTCAATGTCAGATATCTGTCAAAGAGAGAAAGTTGTTTCTGGCCTTGTGGCCTAAAAAGATTCATGGTAGTTAGTGTTCACTTTCTTTCCATTTCCGCTCGGTGTAAATGAAACATTCCAAAATATTTGCTCGAAAATGGACGATCAGTCACGCATGCCTCTCAGCTTCTGCTTCACGTGGCGAAACACTTTGCGGAATCCTTCGTAAGATCTGTATACAGAAAGTCACACATTGTTTGGCCGTAATCCTTTGGGTAAAAGCGAATCTGGAGACTGTAACGCATCCGTAACCGACAGTCCATTTTCAAACAAATATTGTTGGAATTGACCGTGAAGGTAATGAGCGTAGATTACTTTTTGACGTCATCAATCACTCCTGTGAAACAAAAGGGTCGAGCCCCCCAGATTTCAGCCAATCGCGTCCCGCGGCATAAAGAGCACGTGGCATGGTCTGGCAAACTTTCTTACGAGACTCTACAACGAGTGAAGCACGCGTAGTTTGATATGACTGAAACATGGAAAGCAAAAAGCAGTAAGTCCATTGCGTCATTTGAGGAAAAAGACCAATTACGCCAATGTCTTTCATCTTGAAATTACCCCTTTTCCCCGCACAGTGACGTCATGGACGTACTGTAATACACGACAGGGTAAAGGGGCGGGGTTTTGGCCTCGGGGCTTGCCGAGTGGAGTCGTCTGTTTAGGAGCCAGAGAGGTATATTTTAGCCTCTTCTCGATCCGCATCTTCTGACAATCTTTCCTTGGCGCTTGACTTGGCGTGACAGAACCAAGTGCAGAACATGATGTCCAACAAGTATATCGCTTACTTCCTGGCCGAAGTGTCGGAGTGGCAGAAGAAGCTGTCCACAGCGGACCAGGTGATCCAGATCTACATGGAGGTGCAGCGCACCTGGTCCCACCTGGAGAGCATCTTCATCGGCTCCGAGGACATCCGCAACCAGCTGCCGGAGGACTCGGAGCGCTTTGACAAGATCGACGTCGACTTCAAAGTACGGTGATCATTGGTAGCTGGCAGTGTTGTTGTTTGGTGGTGTTGCTTTACTATTGTTTATCCCTTTCGGACAATTCGGGCTGCTCTCCCCGGGGCAACAGCGCGTCGCCGCTGTACTGGTGACGATCGTTCAGTACCGCAGCGGTACCTAGTAGGGTTGGGTGGGTGTTTGAGGGTTTAACGTCCTTTACCACCACGTACGCTCTACCTAGTAGACCACCGCCACCGCTTACTGTTAGGTAGGGGTGTGTATGTGGGGGGAGGGGGGGGGGGTAATTATCCTGCCAGTTTTTAGCTATTTCCATGTTTTGTTTTGTTTTGTTTCGTTTCGAACAAAAACGTCTTGCGTATATCATGAGCCTTATCTGGCGTCGAACATACACGAATTTGTACTTGGTCCGCAGTAACCTTCCTTCTGCGTCTAGTCAATAGGGATTCATTTTTTTCCACCGCAGAAAATCGTGAAAGAGGTGACTGTGACGAAGAACGTTGTGGATGCCACCAACCAGTCCCAGCTGTACGAGCGGCTGGACCACCTGCAGTCCCAGCTGGCTCTGTGTGAGAAGGCGCTGGCTGAGTACCTGGAGACCAAGCGTCTCGCCTTCCCCAGGTTCTACTTCGTGTCGTCCGCTGATCTGCTGGACATTTTGTCCAACGGCAACAATCCTGCAGTTGTATGTATTAATATACGAACAGGAGCAAGCAAGCAAGCAAGCACGCACGCACACGCACATGCACACGCACACGTACAAACGCATGCATGCATGCGCGAACACACTCAAACACACAGAGATGAATGTATGCATGCACACACACACACACACACACACACACACACACACACACACACACACACACACACACACACACACACACACACACACACACACACACGCGCGCGCGCGCACGCACGCACGCACGCACATCATCATCATCATCATTTCCCCTCAAAATCTAACAAAAACGAAGAAAGACAAACAATCAAACAAAAGAAAAAAATGCTTGTGTCCATATCAGAGAAAACGAGACACTTGTGATCATCTTTAGAATATTTAATTCAACACACCAGTAACTCATGAGTCAGCACGCTCGACTGAAAGTGGGTAAACTTAACCAATGCGTTGAGGTCGTTTAGCCTGGGACCAGCTGTCTGTCTGCAATACGCTACCCTATGGTCTTCGTTACGTTTTGAACTTCCGTAGGTCATGAAACACCTGACGAAGCTCTTCGACAGTATGGCAAAGCTGAAGTTTGACAAGGATTCGTCTGGCAAGGACATCAAAATGGCCGTAGGCATGTACAGCAAGGATGGCGAATACGTCGAGCTCGAGAAAATATGCGACTTGAATGGACAGGCATGTCTTGAGAACTATACCTCTGTGTGTGTGTGTGTGTGTGTGTGTGTGTGTGTGTGTGTGTGTGTGTGTGTGTGTGTGTGTGTGTGTGTGTGTGTGTGTGTGTGTGTGAGAGAGAGAGAGAGAGAGAGAGATTGGAGGGGAGTGGTGAAGGAGGAGGTTCTCAGCCGGATTCGAACCGACGCTGTACCAGCTCGGCTATTCGGACCTCCCGACAGAGTAGCAGACAGACAGGCAGACGAGCGGACAGACATACGGACAGACACACGTATACACTTTCGGAGACGCAAACAGAGGCACAGACACAGAGACACTCGGAGATACAGACACAGACACAGAGTCACAGAGACAAGCGTCACAGAGTCAACCTCACAGAGACAGAGAGACAGACAGAGTTACTCGGAGACACAGACGCAGAGAGAGACAGACTCACAGAGACAAAATCACAGAGACAGAGATAGAGATACACAGAGAGTGTGTGTGTGGGAGAGAGAGAGAGACAGAGAGAGAGAGAGAGAGAACACTCGGAGACGCAGAGACATAGAGTCATAGAATCAAAAAACAGAGACACAGTCACCGACAGAGACAGTGAAAAGCACACACAGAAAGACAGAGTCGTTCATAACCGTCCTATACACTATCATCAACAGGTGGAGAACTGGCTGAACAACCTACTGAACTCCATGGTGAACACCGTCCGTCATGAGATGTGCGAGGCCACCTCAGCTTACGAGGAGAAGCCCCGCGAGCAATGGCTGTTTGACTTCCCCGCCCAGGTGGCGCTGTGCGGCACCCAGATCTGGTGGACCACAGAGGTGAACGTGGCCTTTGCGCGTCTGGAGGAGGGCTTCGAGAACGCCATGAAAGACTACAGCAAGAAGCAGGTAGATGGTGGGCCAGCGATAGAAGCTGATTGTCCAGCTAGCTAGCTCGCTATGGTTCATTCCACTGCATGCAAATCCCCCGGAGACGCGGTATGCGTGTGTGTGTGTGTGTGTGTGTGTGGGGGGGGGGGTGATGCTTTAGACAAAAAACAAACAAACAAAAACAAACAAACAAACAAGAAAGCACAGGATAAAGTGAGCGAAAGAGGCAAAGGGTCAGTGTCCGAAAGATGACGTGAAATTTGAAAGGCGGTCAAAAAAAGACGGGGCCGTTGCGTATTTTGCTCGCAGACAGGTACCACTGTATACGATCTTTGCAGGTACCCACACACACACACACACACACGCACACGCACACGCACACGCACACACACGCCCGCACGAAGGTGTCAACAAAATTTCGAGGGTATCCTGCCAGAAGGTACTGTGATACACACAGAAAGAAAAGAGATGGTACGTTCCGGCAGGGAACCCTCCATATATGCACGCTAACTTTTGTTGTTGTTGTTTTGTTCGAGTTCTACCCAACCGTAAAGTGGCTAGGATAAGGTGTAGGTGTAAGGTTAGATATAGGGTTAGTTTTAGTGAAATGGTTCCTGGTAGTGCTCGAAATGGGCAAAACCCATGTTGGAACAAAACCAAAATGTTTCCTGTTATGCCTGATGCTTGACTCCATTTTGCTCTATTCTGGTGCCAGATCACCCAGCTGAACAACCTCATCACCATGCTGATCGGTGACCTCTCGCCCGGTGACCGGCAGAAGATCATGACCATCTGTACCATCGACGTGCATGCCCGGGACGTGGTGTCCAAGATGATCCTGCAGAAGATCGACAGCTCCCAGGCGTTCGTCTGGGTGTCCCAGCTCCGCCACCGCTGGGACGACAACGTCGGGGACTGTTTCGCCAACATCTGCGACGCCCAGTTCCGCTATTCACACGAATACCTGGGCAACACTCCGCGACTTGTCATTACACCGCTCACTGATAGGTATCTTTTTATTTGTCATTACACATTTAAGTTCAGTTCGAGGTGGAGACACCTTCGCCGGCCGGGCAAGCATTACGGGTGGTCTGCGCATAGGAAGATCAGAAGTGGTGAGAAATCTGAGTAAGTGAGTTTTTAGGGCTTAAAGCCGCGCAAGCCACAAAGACTAATTCGCGGCTGAGGTGAGACGTCTGAGATGCACATTTGCGTACCTCGGAAAAGCCCGTACGCGCATCACCACATCTCTCGGCAATCTAACCAGCGTCGTCTTTGATGTGACCGTTCTGTCATGCCCTTTTATGGTCGATCGTCGGCCACTGCCCGTTTGCTGGCCCCTGCTCTGCCGGCTTTCTATGGAATATTTACCGGGGCTTTACTCATGTAACCTGTGTCATTTGACTTCTTACACATCTATGTCCGACTGGTCCCTCAGACCGGCAGGTAGTGCGTTCCAGAGTGACGGGGCAGCAAAGCTAAACGCGCGCTCGCCAACTGTTTTGAGGTTTCGGCGAGGAAAGTTCAACATTCTTCAGAAGAAGAACAAAGAGTGTGTGCTGTTTGGTGGACTGTAAGGGATTTGTAATACTCAAATGCGGCGTGTTGTTCCAGATGCTATATCACACTGACGCAGTCCCTTCACTTGATCATGGGCGGCGCACCAGCTGGACCTGCTGGTACAGGCAAGACAGAGACCACCAAGGATCTTGGCCGTGCGCTGGGCATCATGGTGTACGTGTTCAATTGCTCCGAGCAGATGGACTACAAGGTACAGTCTTTTTTTTTTTAAATACATACATACATGTATACATACCAACTTACAAACATACATACATACAGACACACAAACATATATACATACTAAACATTAATACATACGTGTATACATACGTTGAAGGCTCGAACTGTAACTGCTGTCCTAAACATTCGTTAAGAAATAGATCTAAATGTTAAATAAGGCTTCGTATGGCATCCAGTCATCTAAGGAGTCATGATGTATTAAAGAAAAGTATTTGTCATCTATACATCTTTGCTTTGCCGATTGGACATATGCATTCATACACGGGGGTCGTTCACTAAGTTTACATTTACAGATATGGAATTTAGCCAAAACTGGACAGTTTCTTTCAGTAGTGCACCTTGCAGCTTGTTTCGCTGTCAGGTCATGGTATGGTATGGACACTCATCGGCGGAAATATCGGTTTGTTTTGAGAAATGCAAGGCGCCGGTGGGCTGAAGGACGAAGCAGTGGAAACCTGCTGCTGCTATGCTCTGCTTACTGTGCAGACCTCTTTCCTGCTGTTCACGCGTGTGACAGTATCTCTTGTTTTCAAGCCACCAACCACAGTCTAGTCTTCTTCGAGTATTGGGCGTGGGGTTTTATTTGCGTGGAAACTTGATACTGTGCGTGCGTGTACACGGGGCCAAGACATTCACCGTAAACGAGTCTGCACCACAGACGTATAGAGATAGACGCACCGCGGTGCCGGAAAAGTGACGCCGCCGCGCGCCATGTTGCTAGTACCTGGAAGTGCCAGCTGTTTACATAGCGCGCATAGCATTGGCCAGGCCCAATCAGCTGTTTACATAACGCTCATAGCATTGGTCCGCTTTATCTTACGTCACATTTCTGATGACGTCTTTCTAAAGAACATTGTATTTCGAACGAGGCGTCCTATACACAGAGCCTCTGGGGTCTCGCAAGCAGCGGTGGCAGCGTGCGGCGGTGCGTCTATCTCTTTACGTCTGTGGTCTGCACATGATTACAGTCTTCACAAAAAGTTAAGGACCAGTCAACATAATGGGTGACAGTTTCAATAAATCAGAAAAAATAAACGAATAAGATTTTCCCGTAAAATTCGGTAGCAAAGTTAAGGGGTAATTAGTGAACATGGCGACCACTGTGTGGATGGCACGTGCGCGTCACACAGCATGCTTGGCGCGTTTGAAAAACTGCAATTTCGGCAAAACTAGACCGAGTTTCAGTGTTCAGTGAGCGATACCTGGGGCTTTCCGCACGGCAAAAATGAGATGCAGGTCAAAGAATGCATCCCTGGTTATGAACTGTGCTCATTTGTTTGCCTGCATAAGCCGCCGTTTCAGCGATGTTCAGCACTACACCAGCATGCCGGCCACCACGAGAAAAGTTGAATGATATTTGCAAGTGGTCCTTAACTTTTTGTGAAGGCTGTATAACTTGAAATGTGTGTGTGTGCGTGTGTTTGTGTGTGTGTGTGTGTGTGTGTGTGTGTGGTCACGATTACATTGATGCGTCCAAACGATCAGTGGTTAGGAAGAGTGTTGATAATGATAATGAGTATTACCCAATTTCATGAATCGGCTCAAAGCGCCGCGAACTGAACCCAACACACACGCTCACGTGAATCACACGCATTCTCTCAAATACTGGACATAAACACATTACAATCACGTGGTGAGAAGGGTCAGCTCAGTTATTTAAATTTCGGAATTTAGAATTGCATTTATTTGTCAAATTTGGTGGGCTGAACATTTCCAAAGCAGAGGGGGAGGAAGCTGGAGTACCCGGAGAGAACCCCCGACGATCGGCCCGAATGAACGGTGCCACATGTATACGAGAAGGAAAAATTCTTTGCCCCGAGTGGGACTCGAACCCCTGACCTCTCGCATTGGTGACAAGTCTCTTAACCACTAGACCACCGACCGCCCCGTGTTCTGACCAAGCTCTCCCTCCTGCTTTGTCTGTTGTCGGGCAGTCGGTCGGCAATATCTACAAAGGCCTGGCCCAGTCAGGAGCGTGGGGGTGCTTCGACGAATTCAACCGGATCGCCGTGGAGGTTCTGTCGGTGATCGCGGTACAGGTCAAGTCCATGCAGGACGCCATCAAGGAGAAGAAGAAGATGTTTAACTTCATGGGCGAGATCATTGCCATGATTCCAACGGTCGGCGTCTTCATCACCATGAACCCAGGCTACGCTGGGAGGACGGAACTGCCTGAAAACCTCAAGGCGCTGTTCAGGTGACGTTCGCGTTTGTTGTTGTTGTTGTTGTTGTTGTTTGTTTGTTTGTTTGTTTGTTTGTTTGTTTGTTTTTTGACACTTTCATACATGTACACAGTATAAGATACAGACAGACATACAAGCAAACGGACAGGTGAAGAGACATACACACAGACAGACAGACATACATGCTTGCATACTTTCTCATGCAGTCGGGACAGTCGAGCCGTAGAGCATTGGACTTGATAGGATCGTGAGTTCGATTCCCGACTGGGGCCAGATATTTGTGCTGGCCTTTTTTTTTTTTCTCGTTGCCCCGTCTTTGATATCGCCGATATGCGGTGGAATAGCGACATTAAACCTGGAGGCAACTAGTTCACGTTGTCGTTGTGATGCTGTCTTCCAGACCGTGCGCCATGGTGGTGCCAGACTTTGCCCTGATCTGTGAAATCATGTTGGTGGCTGAGGGCTTCCTGGAGGCCCGGCTTCTGGCCCGCAAGTTCATCACACTCTACACGCTGTGCAAGGAGCTACTGTCCAAACAAGTGGGTATCTCTGTCGCTATGTTTGAGGCCTGAGTATATCTCTGTAGCTGTGTTTGAGGCCTGAGTATATCTCTGTAGCTATGTTTGAGGCTTGAGTATATCTCTGTAGCTATGTTTGAGGCCTGAATATATCTCTGTAGCTATGTTTGAGACCTGAGTATATCTCTGTAGCTATGTTTGAGACCTGAGTATATCTCTGTAGCTATGTTTGAGGCCTGAGTATATCTCTGTAGCTATGTTTGAGACCTGAGTATATCTCTGTAGCTATGTTTGAGACCTGAATATATCTCTGTAGCTATGTTTTAGACCTGAGTATATCTCTGTAGCTATGTTTGGGGTTTGTTTGTTTGTTTTTTTTTTGTTTTGTTTTTTTTTTGGGGGGGGGGGTGCTGCCTCAACTCTTTGCCAGCTCCAGTGGTGTTCCTCCCAGGTCATGAGGGCCTGTTTGAGATCTAGGTATATCTCTGTAGCTTGCGTTCGAGTGGTCTATGTTTCATCAAAACTCTTCAGTAATATCCTTCGTAAAATGGCTAAAATGTTTCGAACGATAGAAATGTGCCCTAGCTTCAAAATGTATTGGTAAAGGGCCTGGGTGCGTACCCGAATCCCTTTTAGACCCTTTTAATGTTGCTCACTCGCTCGCTGAACCTTTGTGCATCCACACTACACCACAAAGCTGACTTTAATGCCGAAATCACACTAAAATGCGTTTACTTTCTGCAAGACGATTTAACTTTTGATAACAAACACACGTAGAAAGATTGTAATTGTCTTGCTGTCGTAAAATAAACCATCGACCATGAGTTCTCATTTTACGGCAAGCCGAGCTGCGTACATGCATTACAGAGAACAAAAACCGTTGACAGTCGAGAGCAGTCGAACCAAAACCAAATGTGCCGCCAGTGACAAAACTAGAACAATGAAAACATTTGAAAGATCATGACTTGTTTTCCAGGATCACTATGACTGGGGCTTACGCGCCATTAAGTCAGTGTTGGTGGTGGCTGGTACTCTCAAGCGAAGTGACCGCGGGCGACCTGAAGACCAGGTTAGCATGACACTTCTTGCTGTTGTTGTTGTGGTGATGGTGGTGGTGATGATTGTGGTGGTTGTTGCAGTGTTCCAGATTACGCACTGGTGTATACAAACCAGTCAATGTCTTTTTCCATAACAAAAACTAAAGACCTCTCATCAGCGTGTCGCTGGATCCGTGCCTGTACCCCCTGATGGGGTTTCTGGAAATAAAACTGAAACTGAAAACTGAAACTGTGAACCTGTTTCATCCCCCCCCCTCCCCCGCAACAACCCTCACCCCCACCCCCACCCCCACCCCCACCCCCACCCCGATCATTCTTTCAAAATCCTCGCGCTATACTGTGTTCCTGTTTTACACCTGCTGCTTTCTCTGTGCAGGTGTTGATGCGCGCCCTGCGTGATTTCAACGTGCCAAAGATCGTGGTGGACGATATGCCGGTGTTCATGGGGCTTATCGGTGATCTGTTCCCGGCTCTGGACGTGCCCAGGAAGCGTGACCTGGAGTTCGAGAAGAACATCAAGCGGGCCACGCTGGACGCCAAGCTGCAAGCGGAGGACAACTTTATCCTCAAAGTCAGTGTTTACGCTGTGAAACTAAAAACAAAATAATAATAATAAATGATACTAAATGGCTCTTATAAAGCGCAGCTTCTTCGGCGTACTCGGCTCAGTGTGACTTTCCGGGGAAAATGTAGTATGTGTAAGTACACGCTGACACATGATTGTTCACAAAAAGCAGGGCTTTACCATAACGAAAACAAGGTTTTCAAACATTACTGAAGGCCAGACTGAAGCAGTGGGGTTTAAGCGCACGGTTACACGACTGCCAGTCTGCATGTTGCCGTACTCGGCTGCCTGCTGGCGGGCAAGTGTTCCGCGGCACACGCAGCCTGCGGCGTTGCAAGCTTTGGGCAGTGATTGGTCAGTTGGCTGTACGGGCTGCCTGTGGCTAGCTGGCTGCCAGGAAAAATAGAACGGCTTTCTATTCCCGCGCCGGCACCGGCAAGGGGGATTTGCCAGCTGGCCGCCAGCGATTTAATTAGGGTTGCCAGCGTTGCCAGCCCTGCAAGTACCAATCCTGGCAACGTGTAGCAGCGGCCCTTAGCGTCGATTTAAAGAATCTGATTTGGCATAACGGAAGTGGTACAGGACACTGTTACAAAAACACTACGGCTGCCGAAGGGTTAAGAAAAGGAAAGCACCACTTTGCCAACCGATCTCGTCCTCTGTGCGGTTGCAGTGTGTCCAGCTACAAGAACTGTTTGAGGTCCGTCACTCCGTGTTCATACTGGGACCGGCCGGGGCTGGTAAGTCCAGGGTGTGGACCTCCCTGCAGAGAACCTTCAAGAACATGGGCCGCAAGCCAGTGTCCGTCATTCTCGACCCCAAGTCTGTCAGCAATGACGAACTGTTCGGTGTCATCAACCCCGCCACACGAGAATGGAAAGACGGTGATAATAATAATAATAATTGAGACCGGGTCATACCCGGCTCCTATTTACTGATATTTTTGCTTGCAATGTTTCTTCTGCTGTTTTCCTTTTTGTTCTGCGTAGCCCCGCTGTCCCTGTAGCCACCCATTCCTACCCTTCCCCGGCCACCCCTGTCCACCAGCCTTTGTTCCCTGGCCAGTCATTAACCACACGCGCGTAGTGTTTCGTATCCGCGATGGCGCGCGTGTTGATTAGTTGTGTTTCTGCTCGGACTTTGAGATTAAATACATGTATCTCACCGTAGCATTAACGTATTGAGAAGCTGACTAGTCCATTGGAATCAGCAAACGTAGATCTGTTTAAGTATGTTTAGGTGTGCGGCAGATGTTTGGTTTGAAATGGTGCGATTAGCGATTTTGTGGTTTACCACCATCAAAACCCTGTCTGGTAAAGCTGTTTGTAAATTTATAGTAAAATAACCTTAGACCCGATTCAGTCCCAACCTACGTCCCTTAAAAGTCCTTTTCTTGTAGTTTCGTTTAGTTCAAACCCGATCGGCCTAGCCCTAGTAGATCGGCTGCAATCTGTGATTAACCGGCCCCTAAGAACACAAATCTCCCCTCTTTCCCCCGTTCCCCCAGGCCTTCCCTAGGGCCGGGGGTAGCCGCTCCCTTTGCCGGGGGGGCCACTGGCCACGCGTTTTTCAGTTTGAGTGCACGTGGCTTGAGAGGACGTCGCCAGATTTAGTGTGCTGCTCCTAGGAGAGACCAAGTGCTTTGATTGTGGCTTGAGAGGACGTCGCCAGATTTAGTGTGCTGCTCCTAGGAGAGACCAAGTGCTTTGATTTTCTGCCATCACACTGTATGCAACTCTGCGCTGTTTTTTTTTTTTTTTTTTTTCCTGCGTGTCAAATAAACCAACACAAGTCCTGGCAAAGCGACCACTGCGTTGAGTCCCTTGCCTGCAAACGGTTACATAATAATAATAATAATAATAAATTCCCCCTTCATATCACAACTAAAAAATGCCTGTTCAAACAAAAACAACATCAGTTCTGGTTTAAACAATTTTTTTTCACTGACTTTTGTGTGTGTGTGTGTGTGTGTGTGTGTGTGTGTGTGTGTGTGTGTGTGTGTGTGTGTGTGTGTGTGTGTGTGACGGTGTGTGTGTGTGTGTGTGTGTGTGTGTGTGTGTGACGGTGTGTGTGTGTGTGTGTGCGCGCGCGCGCACAAGCAGTTCAGGTGAAGGCAAAAGGCCTAAGGCTTGAGTACAGCCTCCTTATCTATCTATACTCTCTATGCTCTCTGCTTAGCGTGCGAGCGCCAACTATGGATATGCTACACATACATTCCTTGATGCCTGTTCAACTTCTGACAAACCGACAAACGCCAGTCCACATCACCGAGTCACGACGATCTTTTTCCTTCTTTGCTTGGCCCAGGTCTGTTCTCAGTGGGTATGCGGGACTTGGCCAGTCTCACGGGGGACGGACCCAAATGGATCGTGCTGGACGGCGACATCGACCCCATGTGGATCGAATCCCTCAACACTGTGATGGACGACAACAAGATTCTCACCCTGGCCAGCAACGAGCGAATCGCGCTCACGCCATCCATGCGACTGCTGTTCGAGATCAGTCATCTCAAGACGGCCACGCCGGCGACCGTTTCTAGGGCAGGCATTCTCTTCATCAACTCCAACGATCTGGGATGGAACCCGTAAGGAACTCGTACATAAAGTACTCTTTTAGTTCTTTTAGCTGTTTTAGTTCTTTTTGTTCATTTAGTTGTTTAGATCTTTTAGTTGTTTTAGTTCTTTTTGTTCTTTTAGTTGTTTAGATCTTTTTGTTGTTTTAGCTCTTTTTACTAGTTTTAGTTCTTTTACTATTTTTTAAAACTCTTTTCAGCTTTTTAGTCCTCTTAGCATTGTACACACTTAGAGCTCACTGAAAATAAGTATCCATTATTATTCTTATTATTTGTTCTGTATTTGTATTTCTTATGGTCCCATAACATGGGAAAATTAGCCATACTGCAGCGCCACACATGTGTGTTTCCTGCATGCATGGTGTGGTATTGTTTTCCGTTCCGCGGCGGTTCTCGTGTGGAATGGGATCTTTAACATACACACTTGACATTCTGTGTGTCCTTGTGCACACGAAAGCGCGACAGGACTCGTAAATGAGTCCGCATGTGAACCTGACTCGATTTGGTAAGGAAAAATGCCACCAAGTTTCTGCCCACCAAGGATTCGATTGCACCTGCACCTCAGGATCTGTAGCGGGTGGGGGTGGGTGTTTGAAGGGGGGGGGGGGGTTTAACGTCCTTTTCCACCACATACTGTGATATCAAAGACGGAGCAAGGATGAAAAAGCCAGCACAAATATTTGGCCCCAGCCGGGATACGAACTCACGACCCCGAGCATTAGAAGTCCAACGCTCTACCATTCAGCCACCTCGGCTCCCCGGGTCTGTACTGTAGCGGAGAACTTTTTTGGAGACAGGGCGGATTGCGTGCGTTGTTGTTGGAGGGGCGGGGAGGGAGTGGGGGAGGGGTCGGATGGGCGGTTGGGAAGGATTGGGGGGGGGGGGAGAGGGGAGGGGGTCTTGAAGACAGGGAGATCTCATGTATGATTGAGGTTTTGGTGGTGGTTTATGCATGCTGGGGTTTTATGACCACAGGTTTGTCCAGAGCTGGATTGAGCAGCGCGAGGTGGCGTCCGAGAGGTCCAACCTGACCGTGCTGTTCGAGAAGTACGTGCCCATCCTGCTGGACGTGCTGAAATCCCGCTTCAAGAAAATCACTCCCATCGTGGACATTTCGCACGTGGAGATGCTGTGTCACTTGCTGGAGTGCATGCTGACTCCGGAGAACACGCCACCTGACAGTCCCAAGGAGCTGTATGAGCTGTATTTTGTTTTCTGCAGCATCTGGGCTTTCGGTGGAAGCATGTTCCAAGATCAGGTGAACGTCTACGCTTTCGTGTCAAAGGGTGTGTGCTTTGTTGTGAGCACGTTTCAGTCTACGGTTTTGTGTTTTTTTGGTGTGTTTTTTAATTGTCATTGTGTAGATGATTTGAAAATAAATGTAAACACCCTTACCCAGGTCTGGGTTATCTCAGCCGATACGATAAACTGACAATGTTATTTTCAGTGTTTATTCCGATGATTATATACAGATGAATGAACAAAACGTCGAAAGGATGAATGAAGAAAAAGAAGAAGAAGAACTGAAAAGACACTTATCAGTTTGATAAAGGACAGACAAATTCTGCAGACAAAAAAGCTAATATGTCTGACACTGATAACGTTCAAATCAGCAGTGTGTTCCGGCTCAAGAATTCACGTCACGACACGACGTGAAAAGCGACGAAAGAACAACTCGCGTCACGACATGACGCGATTCGACTTTGTACGAACTCTATGTATACACTTGCACACACACACACACACACACACACACACACACACACACACACACACACACACACACACACACACACACACACACACACACACACACACACACACACACACAAGCATTCACTCTGTCAAGTTACCATTGTTGTTTACCTTGTGCGTGTAAATGCATTGTATTCTCTTTCCTGTCCAACTTTTTTTTTTTTTTTTTTTTGCTCATTTGTGTCCTTTGTCGTCGTCGTAGGATTAATTATCTTCCCTTCTGTTGGTTTGTTTGTACCATCAAAGAAACAACACCAAAATAGTGAACTTTAGAAGCACAAGTGCAATGCGTTTTGTTCAAACTTATCGGCAGTATATGCCATGACCTTTGTGGTCTAGCGGTGAAGTGAGTAATAATAAGTATGGTAATGATGAATCACTGCTATAACAATATGGTTCCGTCCGCAATACGAAAGCACTGAAAAAGGAGAACGGCCTCAAGTCCGTTGATGTTTGTTCAGGTCACAAGTACGGAGTAAAACAAGTTGCGCGCCGTTCACAAGCGCAAGGCTATTTATGGCTGGCATGGCTTTCCTCTCCGTAGGCGGCCAGCGCCAGCGCCAACGCCACGCTATTGGCATTGCCACGCTAATTCCGCACGCTGGACGCTTCCTCCCCTTGTCCGATGTGTACAGCTCATTGCGCTTTTTACAATGACAAAGATTGGATAATCCATTTGAT
The DNA here is from genome assembly GCA_018292915.2 of Batillaria attramentaria. Lineage (NCBI taxonomy): Eukaryota > Metazoa > Mollusca > Gastropoda > Batillariidae > Batillaria > Batillaria attramentaria. The sequence goes on from JACVVK020000004.1 coordinate 3,978,017, forward strand.
ATCACGTGATCAGCCATGACAAGGCGCTGCCCCAGTGGCGACTCTGCCACCTTTTCTTTTGTTGTTTGTTGTGATCATCTGCACCTTGTGGTCATCTGTCACCAAGTGAACTCACGTTGCCATACATCTCCGTTGAACCCTGACCTTGTGTGTCCGGCAGCTGGCGGATCACCGTGTGGAGTTCACCAAGTGGTGGCTGACGGAGCTGAAAACAGCCAAGTTCCCGACCACCGGCACACTCTTCGACTACTACCTGTGTCCGGAAACCAAGAAGTTCGAGCCGTGGACCAAGCGGGTGTCCAAGTTCGAGTACGACCCAGACCAGCCGCTTCAGGTAGAGGATTTTGGCTGGTTAGTTGGTTGGCTGGTTGGTTGGTCCGTTGGTCGGCTGGTTGGTTGGTTAGTTGGTCGGTTGGTTGATTGGTTTGTTTTGGTTTGTGTCATGTTATGTCGTGTCGTGTCGTGTCGTGTGTCGTGTCGTGTCGTGGTTTGTGTGTGTGTGTGGGGGGGGGGGGGGCATGGGCTCGCCTTCACGCGGCGGGGCTGATTTCGCTGAGCTTGCCCACCCCTTTTTGCTCTTCCTTTACTCTTATTTCTGCCTCCATCGGTCCATTCACCCGGCTGTCTTTTGCTCTCTTAAAGTCTCCTCCGGGGGGAGGTCAGTAAGCGGGTGCCTTCTGACCCTTGGTCCAGTGAGACATCTGAGGGTCGTTTCTGAAAGCCGACTTCACTGGATTCTCCCCCCCCCCCCCCCCGGTCTTCACCCTGGCGGGCTTTGTTCGCAGCGCCCTGCTGGTGCTGCTGAACACCTGTCATGTTGAAGACCTTCACAACGCACCACTCTCTGGTGCGTTTTTTTCCCAAACCGCCTCACGGCGGGGAGGTTCCGTGTTGGAGCGGTCTATTCTCCAACTGTATCCCAGGCATGTTGTCTTCATTGGCAACTAAGGAATTTTCCTTCCTACATCTCTGTCTATCCCTCACCAGCTCATTCGCCTGTCTCTTTCTCTTTAAAACCTCCCGAATTTAGCCGCTCTGTCCTTCCTCTCATCTCTCAGCTGATTTCTATGTTCGGCCCTTTCATCTATATTTCTTCTTTTTAACCCCTCACTCACGTCTGCACTACCATTGGTTAGGAATAAGTGATGTTGGGCATATGCTGCGAACTGGTTTATTGCGCCTAGGAGATGATAAGTTGCAATATTTGCTGTATATGCGCTTAGTATTTATCTTTGTTTTACCTAGTTGTAATTGTTATTTGTTTTCTACGCTTTTTTGTAATCGGGAGTTCGATAAGTTAGCATGAAGGTGCAGCGTCTCCTGCATGTCCTAGGTTTATATTGCCCCGTACATCAGTTTGCATCAGTTACCCAACGTTACATTTTTGTTTTTTCATGTAGTGCAGACACACTTAGCCGCGAATTAGTCTTTGTGGCTTGCGCGGCGTTAAGCCTCAAAAACTCACTCACTCACTTGTGTATGTGTGTGTGTGTGTGTGTGTGTGTGTGTGTGTGTGTGTGTGTGTGTGTGTGTGTGTGTGTGTGTGTGTGAAGGTGGGTGGTAGTTGTTGTTGTTGTTGTTGTTTGTACACCTCTCCCACAAACACGATCCCGACTCCAACAGTCAGTAGATCTGACCCTCTCCTATTACTCAACAGGCCGCCATTGTGCACACGGCAGAAACAACGCGCGTCAAGTACTTCATGGACATGCTGATCGAAAAGGGGCGCCCGGTCATGCTGGTGGGGATGGCCGGCACGGGAAAAACGGTGCTCATGCAGAACAAGCTGCAGAACCTCAGCGACGCCTGGGCGGTGGCCAACGTGCCCTTCAACTTCTACACCACCTCCGAGATGCTGCAGCGCGTGCTGGAGAAACCTCTGGAGAAGAAGGCCGGGAGGAACTACGGACCCCCGGGCAACAAGAGGCTGATCTACTTCGTGGACGATCTCAACATGCCGGAGGTAGATAACATACTTGAAACAACTATATGGGAGTCGAGCATCACGTGAGTTAGTAAAACAGAAACGTTTCTCATCCCATCCGGTTTCTGGTTGTCTCGTGCCGAATGTCTTTTTGCTGTTTTCTTACTCACAGTGCCAAAAAAAGTAGAATCCCAATTGAAAATTTACCTGATGCCGCTCAAATTCAGCCAAGTGTGACATTGCCAAAATGAAATAAAATCCAACTTCCTTTCTTAACGAGAGTTGTGTTACCTTCATTGTAATAGATTTTTAAAAAAGTAATTTACAATACCTTGACATTCAGCAGAAAACCGTAAATTGTCGGTAAATTGAACTTTTGAGTCGTGCATCTCGTCATTGACCGGGTAAAATAGGGACACTGTTTTCAGGGGGCGTGTTGTTGTTGTTTTTGGGGTGTTGTTGTTGTTGTTAAATTGACCTTTTGACTTACTTCTTGCGGCTCTTGGTTTATTTTGCGTGCGAGTGTAATTCACATCATTATTTTACCCGGCTTTCCAAACAGGTAGACCAGTACTTCACCGTGCAGCCCCACACGTTCATGCGTCAGCACGTGGACCACAACCACTGGTACGATCGGATCAAGCTGACCCTGAAGGAGATCCACCACACGCAGTACGTGGCCTGTATGAACCCCACCGCTGGCTCCTTCACCATCGACCCTCGACTGCAGGTTAGTGCGCGGCCATGATATCAAATGTTAATAATAATAATGATAATAATAATAATAAGTATTGTATAGGCGCTTTACCCAATTTCGTATCCCGGCTGGGGCTAAATAGTCGTGCTGACTTTTTCATCGTTGCCCCGTCTTTGATATCTCCCTTATGTGGTGGAAAAGGACGTTAAACCCCCAAACAACTACCCACCCACCCATGAATCGGCTCAAAGCGCCGCGAACTGAACCCAGCATGCACGCTCACGTGAATCACACGCATTCTCCCACACACTGGACATAAACACATTACAATCACGTGGTGCGAAAGGTCAGCTCAGCTATTTAAGTTTCGGAATTTAGAATTGCATTTATTTTACAAATTTTGTAGGCTGAACATTTCCAAAGCAGAGGGGGAGGAAGCCGGAGTTCCCGGAGAGAACCCCCGACGATCGGCCCGAATGATCGGTGCCACATACGAGAAGGAAAAATTCTTTGCCCCGAGTGGGACTCGAACCCCTGACCTCTCAAATTGGTGACAAGTCTCTTAACCACTAGACCACCGACCACCCTATTAAAATGATTTTACCCTCCTTTTCCCTGTCTTTCCCTGCTAAAAGTGCATTTGACCCCAGATTTTTGGTTTTGGTGAAAAGAGGGATGTTTGATGTGTAGAAAAAATGGGAGTGTTGACTTGAGGGGTGACCTATTTTTGGCCATGTCCTTGGGCGTGTGCCAGGGTATGAATATCGGAGTGCACAGTTTTGTTTACGGGGTCGGGAAGATCCCCGCATCGGCAGAGTATGAAAATTACGCTTTCCAGGCTTAATTTTTGGCATGCAGCTTGCGGACATGTGTTGCTTCTTGGAACCATTGTGTGTTTTGGTTTTCAAAATTGTTCTGATGGACTTTTGCTGCCTCACATTTCTAGGAGCCACAGAGCAACAAAGAGCTGTATTCTGTGACCTGCCACACGGGGGATAAGGTCCCTTGTGTCACGTGATTCGAGAATGTCCGATGAGTCGCTAATTTTCGAGGAGAAAGCATCGATATCGCTATGTTTCGGCAAATTTCTCCCGAATCGCGGGGAGCCGGGGTGGTCGAATGGTAGAGCGTTGGACTTCTAATGCTCGGGTCGTGAGTTCGATCCCGGCTGGGGCCAAATATTTGTGCTGGCTTTTTCATCGTTGCCCCTGTCTTTGACTAATATCATCCTATGTGGTGGAAAAGGACGTTAAACCCCCAAACACCCACCCTCCCGAATCGCTGGATCAACAGCAAAGCCGCGCTAGGGGAGGATAGCACGGGTGAGGGGCCGGGGGGGTAAACCACATGGTTTTGAAGTCTACGCGGCGTCCGGAATCTGTGAGGAGCAGGAATTGATGGTGCGTGGACTCTAGAAAAAGAACGAAAGGGCGGAATCTGCGGCGATTACACGCGTGCAGGGCAAGAAAAAATCGGACGGTGTTCTGTCCCCTGGCCAGCCGGTGGTGATTCGCCGAGTATGCAGCTGCAGGTTTCGAGCGCGATAAATCGTCTCGCGTGCTTAGTGACATTTTACGGAGGCGAAGTAGGTGTTTTGGGCCCGCATGTAAAAAAAGTCGGGGTTAAGGGAGTTTAGCCCCGGGTTAGAGTCAAACCTCGAACTAAACTAACTCTAGGGTGAAATTTTCTGGGTTTTTTTTTTTTGTTTTTTTTTAAATCAGGAAGCGGGTCCATTCCAGCAAGGTGTCTATACCGTTATAGAAGGATTTTTGTCTTTCTTTCTTCGCTTCCTTTTTTATTTAATTTTGTTTTGGGGTTTCTTTTGTCCTAGTCTGGGTTAGGCCCGTAGCCGTGGGCTGAATTAACCTGGAGTTTTACATACGGGCCCTGGTGTTTTATCACTGGAAAGTGATTTTCTACATTGTACGGTGTGCTCTTGTCTTCAGCCCATTCCGCTGCCCCTGCCGTAAGGAATGGGCTCGTAAGCGTGGACATTTGATATTTATGCATGCGTGTGTACGCGAAGGCAAGACAGACGTAGTCAACCAGCCTATACTTGAAATTTTGACTCGAATTGTAGAGGAAATATCCACAACCAGTTTCCCGTCCACCTGTGCCCAATCCACTTTGAGCATTCTTTAAATATTTTAGAATTCATTTGCCTTCCTTCATTTTATTTTTATTTATTATCACTTTTTTTTGGTTGTTTGTTGTTTTTTTTTGTTTTTTTTGTAATTTGAAGATTTCTGCCTCTTTGCACCAGCGTCATTTCTGCGTGTTTGCCGTGAGCTTCCCGAATCAGGAGGCCCTGTCGACCATCTACGCCAGTATTCTAGCTCAGCATCTCGCCTTTGCCAACTTCCCCGGCGTGGTGCAGAAATTCGCCGTGTCTCTTGTCTCCGGGGCACTGGCGTTGCACAACCGGATCTCCAACGTATTCTTACCCACGGCCGTCAAGTTTCACTATGTCTTTAATCTACGGGACCTCTCCAATATCTTCCAGGTTGAGCCGTCGTGCGTGCGTGTGTGCGTGCGTAGCTCTGTGTGCGTGCGTGCGTGCGTGTGTGTGTGTGTGTGTGTGTGTGTGTGTGTGTGTGTGTGTGTGTGTGTGTGTGTGTGTGTGTGTGTGTGTGAGCCGGGTTAGCCGAATGGTAGAGCGTTGGACTTTCAATGCTCGGGTCGTGAGTTCGAAACCCGGTTGGGGCCAAATATTTGTGCTGGCCTTTTTCTCGTTGCCCCGTCTTTGATATCACCCATACGCGGTGGAAAAGGACGTTAAACACCCAAACACCCGTGTGTGTGTGTGTGCTGTGTTTCGCCTATGTTCAATTAGTTGGGATAATTTAGACAACGGTAAGTATATCCATTAACTTTTTCAGTTTTTCTGCCCCAGCTGTTTGCCTGCTCCAGTGGTATTCCTCCCAGGTTACGGATGGAATCCACGGAGGGCTCGGAAGTGGACGCAATTTTTGGATGAGGATGATGCTATGGCGATCCATGTGGTTTGAGACTGCCGGACAGGGTCGCATACCGTGCTTCCTGCCAGAACCTGGTGGCGGTCGCGTAGTCATCCACATCATAAGATGTGTCATAACGAGGCTCCCCCCCCCCCCCCCCCCCAAAGTAGCACCCGTGAAGTGGGTGAATCTCGGCTGTGTAGCAACAGCCTCCCCATTGGGCCCATACCACACCCGCTCTGGTTTGGAGCCGACCTAGGTAGAAAAGAATCCCGCTTGCCTCGGCTGGGATTCGAACCCTGGTCTCCCGGTCCATGGTCCGAAGTGCTAACCACCACACCGATACACTACGGGGGACGGAGGGGGGGGGGGTGCAGGGGAGATTAACTGTACATTTTGGGCAACACACCTCACCTGCAGGCAATGACTGTGTACAATTCCAACGTCCTCTATTTTCCATTCAGGGCATCCTCTTCTCAGGTCCGGACTGCGTCAAGTCACCTGCTGAGCTCGTGCGCCTCTGGATCCACGAATCCCAGCGTGTGTACAGAGACAAGTTAGTGGACCCTGAGGATCTTGTACTCTTCGACAAGATCGTCAAGGACATCTTCAAGAAACTGTTTGAAGTGAGCGCTGTTTGAGCGTTGTTTGGTTTTTGCTAGCCCGTTTGGTTGGTTGGGTGGGTGCGTTGGTAGGTGGCAGGTGGGTGTGTTGGTTGGTTGGTGTGCTGAAGTTTGTGGTTTGTTAACTGGTTGGTTGGTGTGTTGGTTTGTTAAATGGTGTGTTGTGTGGTGTGTTTGCTTGGTGGTTGCTGGTTGGTGTGTCTGTTCGGTCGGTGGTCTAGTGGTTAAAACTTCGTCACCAGTGCGAGAGGTCAGGTTCCTGTCCCACATGGCGCAGAGAATTTTGGGGGATCACAACGGGTATCCCCCCCACACACACACACACACACCACCACCACCATCCCCCCTCTACTTTGGAAATGTATACCCACGAAATTAGAAATAAATCATCGAATTTGAAGTCTAAATTTCGAAACTGAAGTTGTTGCGGTGACCCTTTGCAGCACGTAATTATAATGTATTCAGGACCAATGTGTGAGAGATCTCATGCGTGCGATTCACGTGAGCGTGCGTGTTCAGGTTTACGGCGCTTTGAGCCAATTCAAGAAATTGGGTAAAGCGCCTACATTGTTGTTGTTGTTGTTGTTGGTTGGTTGGTGTGCTCGTGTGCTTGATCGGTCGAGCCAGCTTGCTTGCTTGGTGGAGCAGACAGCACTTGCTGGTAACTTGTCCACGAGTTCAGTATTCTACATCTCGCCTGTCCAGGAAATTGAGGAGGCGGTCGTGTTCAAAACGCCCAACATCTACTGTCACTTTGCACAAGGCGTGGGTGATCCCAAATACATGCCCGTAGAGAGCTGGCAGTCTTTGAACAAGCTGCTTGTGGACGCGCTCGACAGTTACAACGAGCTGAACGCTGCCATGAACCTTGTGCTCTTCGAGGACGCCATGATGCACATTTGTCGCATTAACCGCATCCTGGAGTCCCCTCGTGGTAAGTTAGATCTGTGGTCTTCAGTTTAGAAAACAAGATGACCACCAGCCCAATATGTTGTTTCCATTGAATCACCTGCTGTCGTCACGGTCGTTCTTTTGTAATGTCATGTACCCGGGAGGAGACACACACACACACACACACACACACACACACACACACACACACACACACACACACACACACACACACACACACACACACACACACACACACACACACACACACACACACACACACACACACACACTCACGAGCGTTTGTGCATGTGCCCCCTACTGAGACCTCTGTGGTGTTCTCTCACTGTATTATGCTATTGAGTCAGTTAGTTAGTTAGTTAGGTTAGTTATTTAGGGCTTAACGCCGCGCATGCTATTGAGTCAGAGTCAGTGGCAAAAACAAAGCCCAGTACGTCGATGAAATTCCAGCTTTCCACATCTACAAATAGAGAACTTTGGAAAAAGTGGCGAGACATCCCCAAGAAACGCCAGCATCACGCCAGTCACACATTACGTCGGCAAAATGACTCTGATACTTTGCGTCAGTGCGCGTGCGTCTTTTCTTCGATGTTTATGAGGCGTGTGGCTTCTGAAGGAAATGCGCTTGGAGTACAAATTTTCAACTGACGATGACGGCTGCAGTGAATTTTTCTGAATTTTTTGTATATTTTTATGACACCAGAGACACATTATCTGTATAATTATAGTATGAGCGATTTTGATTTTGATTTTGATTTTGTATACCCTACACATGTATAGTATGAACAGCAGAACATCATGGCTGTTCCCACAAATTCTTTTCCCCCCGTTGTGGCCGAATCATCAAAATTGGGCTGACATACTCAGTGGCTCTTTCCTAGCAGTTCCCGTATGTAGACTGCACACGTGTGCCGCATCGTTACAAGGCTCTGTCAGGTAGGTCAGCTACCACGTCAAACAAGCAAGTAAATAAACAGAGACGCGCGCCTTAGAATCCTCTTTTATTGCTTGTTATTGCCTCGAATAATGCCTGTTATTTGTTCGAGAATTGCATTAGTCAACCTGCTAAAGCACGCTGCCGCCATCTGAAAAAAAGGACCCGGATTTGACAGGGACTTGGTTGGGCACGGTAGCTCCGGTATTTGCCCGTGGAGCCGGAGTGGCCCAATGGTAGAGTTCGAATCCCGCCGGCTGGGGCCAAATATTTGTGCTGGCCTTTTTTCTCGTTGCCCCGTCTTTGATATCACCCTTATGTGGTGGAAAGGGACGTTAAACTCCCAAACACCCACCCACCCACCCAACCCGGAATTTGCCCCTCCTTACACACGCGACTTCTCTGTTTCCAAGGCAACGCATTGCTGATAGGCGTGGGAGGAAGCGGCAAACAGTCCTTGTCGCGCCTGGCTGCCTCCATCAGCGCTCTGGAGGTGTTCCAGGTCACTCTGAGGAAGGGCTACGGCATCCCGGACCTGAAGGGGGACCTGGCCGGGCTGTACAACAAGGCTGGGGTGAAAGGCATCGGTATGGTCTTCCTCATGACGGACTCCCAGGTGAACACTTTTTTTTGTTTGTTTGTTTGTTTTGCTGCCACAACTCTTTGCCGGCTCCAGTGGTGTTCCTCCCTGGTCATGGGTGGAATCCACGGAGGGCTCGGAAGTTGGGGCAATTTTTATTATGCATGATGATGGAGATGAGGATGATGGTAAGATGATGCTATGGAGGTCCGTGTGGTTTGGGACTGCAATGCTAAATATCCCGGCATTAACCAGGCCCGGGAACTACGGCATCTGCGGTGCCGGCCGTGTAATCATCCACAACATAAGACGTGTCATACCAAGGGAAGCACCCCCAAAGTCGCACCCGTGAAGTGGGTGAAGCTCGGCTGTGTGGCAACAGCCTCCCCATTGGGCCCATAGCACACCCGCTCTGGATAGGAGCCGACCTGGGTTGGAAAAATCCCGCTTGCCTCGGCTGGGACTCGAACCCGGGTCTCCTGGTCCATAGTCCGAACCACTACACTACGGGGGCCGGTGGTGAACACTTCTGTTTTACAACAACACTTGCACTTGTGCCTGCTCGAAATAGTCGGTCATAGAGATCAGTAGAACTCCGAATGCTAGTTAGTTTGTTCGTTAGGGCCGCCACGCAAGCAAGAAAGACTATTTCGCGGCTATAATCAAGGTCCTTCTTCGCCAGACTAAAATAAAAAGGAAGGCAAGAAAACGCGCAGGTGAACACTTCTGTTTTACAATACTTGCGCTGGTGGCTGCTCGAACTAGTCTGTCATAGAGCGGCGCTCCGAATGCTAGTTATTTTAGTAGTGTTTAGGGCTTGACGCCGCGCAAGCAGCAAAGGCTATTTCGCGGCTAATCAACGCCCTTCTTCGCCAGACTAAAACGAAAGGGAAGAGGGTGGGAGTGGGTGTTTAACGTCCTTTTCCACCACATACGGGTGATATCAAAGACGGGGCAACGATGAAAAAGCCAGCACAAATAGTTGGCCCCAGCCGGGATACGAACTCACGACCCGAGCATTAGAAGTCCAACGCTCTACCATTCGGCCACCCCGGCTCCCCCGAAAGGGAAGAAAATAAGACAAGCTATAAACATCTATTTTTGGCTCCCTTGTGTAACAATGGGAGTCTATGTATTAACCCTCCGTCGTCTGTCTGTCTGTCTCTGTGTGTAAAGGCTCTAACTAGCAATAAATACCTGCCCCTAGTGAGTAGCTCATAGAAAACACGGGTAGTACTTGCTGATGGGGTCGGCCCGCTATTGCGCGGGTCCGTTAGTGCGCGGGTCCGCTAGTGCGCGGGGCCGCTAGTGCGCGGGTCCGGGTCCGCTAGTGCGCGGGTCCGCTAGTGCGCGGGGCCGCTATTGCGCGGGGCCGCTATTGCGCGGCCATATCATCTATAAGAAGCAATACTTGCCAAGGTGACGGGGCCTACCGTGCACCCCCCCCCCCCACCCCGGGAATGTACTACGATGGTGCCAGATGTCTTCCTAGGATGTCCTGATTGTATTTCAAAAATGTTCCCAAGAATCCATAGGGATGCACCAGAGTTACAGCCCTTAACTTAAAGGCGCGCTTTCACACTTCGACGACTTACGTGATATTCACAAACAGCTGGTCTAAATCATAAACAGATTCTTGTACTACTTAAATCAATTATTATGCCACTTGCCAATGGTTTATTATCATTTAAACAAACAGAAATGAAGTATATATCAAAATGCTTATTATATACGGTGATGGTCAATGTACGCGTAGTATTATGGACGACTTGCCGGTATTGGTAAAAATCTGACAAATGAGTGTTTTCATTGGTTGTACTTCTTTATAATAAAATACATCATAAACTCTTTATTAAATGGCCAAAGTAACATTTATACATGTATATAAATTTGAAATTTGTTTTGTATCACTTTGGTGCTCGTGAGTCACAGCACATGATCTGAGATATTTTCCTCGAGCTACAAAAGTATATGACATACATGATGACAGATGAAAATAAAAGCAATGTTTTGATCTTCGAAAATGTCAGGTTCATATCACATGAAAAATCTGCAGGAGTCCGTAAATGTGACATGTCAAACACAGTGTGTATAGTGCCTAATCACGAGCCAGAATATAGCATGTCTGAATTTGTCAACATACATTCATCAAGTGAATCACCCAGCCCATCCTACACAAATATGAGTGATTTAATGCTTTAAAACTTCCACATTAGAAAAGCATGATCACAGGGCTTTCCTGTGCCCCCCCCCCATCAACCCATTGATCCAACACACACACACACACACACACACACACACACACACACACACACACACACACACACACACACACACGTCCCTATATATACGAGAAATTTCCATTTGAAAAAAATGGGTTTCACAAAAACAGTGGGTTCCTTGGAAAATCGTCAATATTTTCCATATAATTATACTACTTCACATTTGCTTTGCATCACTACAAAGACAAAGACTGTTGAATAGACAATCTGCTTTTATTTCATTAAGGTAATTAAATTGCAATCCTCGCGCATAAGGCAACAAAACAGAACAATCATAACCGAACATTTCATTCCCGCGCAATAGCGGCCCCGCGCACTAGCGGCCCCGCGCACTAACGGCCCCGCGCACTAGCGGACCCGCGCACTAACGGACCCGCGCACTAGCGGACCCGCGCACTAGCGGCCCAGCCCCTTGCTGATCATGCTGCTCGCTACCTCCGTGCATTTCGTGCTGAAAACGCTACACACGCAAAAAACGAGTGAATTCGAGGGGCGAAATGTACATGGTATGTCAGAACACAACTGGGGGCTATTTGCATCGAACATATTCTTGCGAACTAAGAAAATATTGGGGTTCTGACCACCTCCCACAAACAACTTTCATGGTCAGGTGGCCGACGAGAAGTTCTTGGTGTTGATAAACGACCTGTTGGCTTCGGGTGAGATCCCCGACCTCATCGCTGACGACGAGACAGAGGAGATCATTAACCACATGAGGCCAGAGGTCAAGGGTCAAGGCCTGGAAGATACACGGGAGAACTGCTGGCGGGCTTTCATCGATAAAGTGCGCAGAACCCTCAAGGTTTGTCTGTATGTGCGTGCGTGCGTGCGTGCGTGCGTGCGTGCGTGTGTGCGTGCGTGCGTGCGTGCGTGCGTGCGTGTGTGTGTGTGTGTGTGTGTGTGAGTGTGTGTGTGTGTGTGTGCGCGCGCGCGCGCGCGCACACACGAGCGTGTAGAGAAAGGAAAGAAAAGTCGCATACAGACGCACCTGCATTTTTCCACGGTCATTATTCCGTTCTGATGTGTAACGGCAAATGACAGAAAGTCAGTGACGTCATTTTAGGGGAACAGGGGTGGGTGGGGTGGGGGTTTAACGTACTTTTCCACCACATACGGGTGATATCAAAGACGGGGCATTGATGAAAAAGCCAGCACAAATATTTGGCCCCAGCCGGGATATAGGGGAACAGGGGACATTTCAAGATGAAAGACATTGATATAAGGGCCCTTTTCCTCAGATGACCTCATTGGACTTAGTGTGCTTTGCCATTACATGGCAGCATAGACCAGAGGCAGAGGCCAGCTGGAAGTGCGGCAAGTCTGACTTTGCATCCTCGACAGCGCACTTGCTGGGTAAATATGAAATACCAAGGATGTCCAGCAAGTGCGCTGTCGAGGATGCACAGTCAGAATCATCGCGCTACCACGTGGTGGGAAAGGGCTGTAGATAAACTCCTTATCAACCAGTCATTGCTACTCCTCTGTCCGCTGCAGGTGGTGCTGTGTTTCTCCCCTGTGGGCAGCACGCTGCGTGTCCGTGGTCGTAAGTTCCCGGCTGTCACCAACTGTACATCCATTGACTGGTTCCATGAGTGGCCGGAGGAGGCCCTGGTGTCTGTCAGCGCCAGGTTCCTAGAGGAGAACGAACTGCTGCTGGTTGGTACAAATCAGATATACCTTTAAAGGAATTCGTGGTGTTTGATTGTTTGTTTGTTTTCTAGTTTTGTTTGTTTTGTTGTTGTTGTTTTGGTTTGACGGTGGTGGTTGTTGTTTTGGTTTGTGTTTGTTTGTTTGTTTGTTTGTTTGTTTGTTTGTTTGTTTGTTTGTTTGTTTGGCCTCAATTTCTCCACGTTTAGCGTGTGTCAGACCAAGCTGGCCAACCCGCACTACAAGCCCGAGATGCAGGCCCAGACCACGCGATTGTTCAACTGGTACCGGCAGCGCGTTGAACTGCCAATGCTTGGGCCGTATGCTGGAAGCCAACAAATTTGTATTTTTGCTCGTTGCCCCGTTGATGATACCAACTGTATTTTGTAGAAAAGTTAAACCCAGAAACAACCAAGCAACCAACCAACCACGCAGCCACCCGACCACTTGAACCATTTTTGTCCTCCGTGCAGCCGGAGATGCGCCCGTCGATCTCCAAGTTCATGGCCTTCGTGCACAAGTCGGTGAACGAGATCAGCCAGCAGTATCTGACCAATGAGAGGCGCTACAACTACACGACGCCCAAGAGCTTCCTGGAGCAGATTGTCCTCTACCAGAACCTGCTGCGGCGCAAGTACACGGAGCTGCAGGCCAAGATCGTGCGTCTGGAGAACGGGCTGGAGAAACTCAGGCACACGGCCGGGCAGGTATGGTTGTACAGTGTAGTGGTATCGTATGTGCTGTGTACTGGTGTCGTAAGGGCGGTGTAGTGATGTCGTATGTGCTGTGTACTGGTGTCGTAAGGGCGGTGTAGTGATGTCGTATGTGGGGTAGTGTTTCGATGTGGTGTATGTGTGGTGTAGTTTGTTTGGGTTGTAGTGGTGAAGTATGGGGGTGGGTGTTTGGGGGTGGGTGTTTGGGGGTTTAACGTCCTTTTCCACCACATACGGGTGATATCAAAGACGGGGCAACGATGAAAATGCCAGCACAAATATTTGGCCCCAGCCGGGATACGAACTCACGACCCGAGCATTAGAAGTCCAGCGCTCTACCATTTGGCCATCCCGGCTCCCCTGAAGTATGGAGAGTTGATAGCCGTATTGTGCGTGTGTGTGTGTGTGTGTGTGTGTGTGTGTGTGTGTGTGTGTGTGTGTGTGTGTGTGTGTGTGTGTGTGTGTGTGTGTTTACACCACGCTGCTTAAGTCGATAGCTGCCTGGCTCGAATCCCTGGCTGGCAAGAAGTTGGTCGGATTTGTTTCTTTTTCATCTCCAAATCGAGTCAAAACCACGTGCAGGCTCGTTCATGGTGCCTGGCAACCCTAATTACCCAGCAATGTACTGATAAAGAGTATAAATAAATAAATAAATAGATAAATAAATAAATATGCTTGTTTAAAGAAAGTTTAGGAGAAAAACTCATTTGCATGGCGTTGGTCTGTCTCTCCCAGGTGGACGACCTGAAGGCTAAACTGGCCTCACAAGAGGTCGAGCTGGCCCAGAAGAACGAGGATGCCAATAAGCTGATCCGTATGGTGGGCGCCGAGACGGAGAAGGTGGGCAAGGAGAAGGCTATTGCGGACGAAGAAGAGGCCAAGGTGTCCGTCATCACGAAAAACGTGGAGGCCAAAGCCGCGGACTGTGCCCGGGATCTGGCCAAGGCCGAGCCTGCCCTGATCGCCGCCGAGGAGGCTCTGAACACCTTGAACAAGGTAACTGTTTTTTGTTTTTTGTCTTTTTTAAATTTAGTTAAAGTCAATTTGTCAAGTCAAAGGAATCTGGTGTGCGTAAATGTTTCTCAGATGTGACGTTGCATGCGAAAGCAGGGCTATCAAAGTCTCTCGGTACTGTTTGAGCGAGATCAGTCAAAAGATTTCCGGACTGACCACTGTTCATTCCAGCTTCAAGGTGGGGAGTAGGGGTTTAATGTCCAGTTTCCAACACATGTGGATGATATTAAAGATGGGGCAACGAGAAAAAAAAGGCCAGAACGAATATTTGGCCTCAGCCGGGAATCAAACTTATGACCCAAACATCGGAAGTCCAACGCTCTACCGACTGTCCCGGCTCCCCTCCCAGCTTCAAAGAATTATAGCTAAACAGCTATCAAACTTGGCTGCTCTCAGGGGGAACACGGAGCCCTGACTGAATGAATGAACTATCAAACTTAAAACTATTCTGTTTTGTCGTTGTTGTTGTTGTTGTTGTGGTTGTTGTTGTTGTTGTTGTTGTTGTTGTTGTTGTTGTCACCAGGAAAGACTTCTTCTGCGTCTTCATTATTTTTTTTTCTCTTCTCTTCTTTCTTTCTGTCGTTTTCTTTTCCAGAACAATCTGACGGAGTTGAAAGCTTTCGGGTCTCCTCCTGCTGCCGTAGTGAACGTGATGGGGGCAGTGATGTGCATGATACTGGGCCAGTACGGGAAAATACCCAAGGACAAGAGCTGGAAAAACTGCAAGGCAACCATCATGTCCAAAGTAAGACCACGGAAAGGTTTACTTAATAGCGATACTACTGTTACTACTACTACTACTATCACTACTTACTACTACTACTACTACAGGGGCGGATTTGGGGGAAGGGTTCCTGGGGTTCCGGACCTCCCCCCCCCCCCAAAAAAAAAAAAAATGATCACCCCTATCCATGAATTTTTTTTTTTTTCAAATTTGACCGTGTCTTACATGGCCATGGGTGAACTTTCCCACCTTGCCGTCATCCCAAATCAGGACCTCCCCACCCCCTCAACACTAACTGATCCGCCCCTGTACTACTACTACTGAAATAATAATAATAATAATAATAGGTATTATCCAGGAGCTTTACCCGATTTCTCGACTCAGTGCCCCCGAACTGAACCCAGCACGCACGTTTACGCGAATAATACACATTCTCTCACACGAGACGAGACATTAAGATCACTCAGTGCGAAGGGCCATAGTTAACACTTGCATTTTTTTTTTTTTAATTTGGTGTGCTGGCGTTATCCAAAGCAGAGAGGGAGGAAGTTAAACAGAGCATTGTATAAGGCTAAAGACAGTTTCCTGTTGTAATATTTTTTCTGCCCCACCTTTTTGCAAGCTCCAGTGGCCTTCCTTCCAAATCCTAGGTAGAGTACACAGAGGGCTTGTAAGGTCTGGCAAGTTTTTTAAGCCTCCCCCTCCCCCTCCGCCCCCGTACCCGACCATCGGCCCGAATGAAGGTCACATACTTTACGGCGCTAACTCGGAATACAGCAATCGCCGCGTTTATTTCTCTGCTAACACTGTAAGATGTGTGGGTTCCGGAAAAGACTGCCTGAGCCTGCAGCAACAAAGACGCAGTCAGCACCTGGGGACAGCTTTCAGTGTGCTTATGTGAATGTCTGTCTGTATGTTTCTTTGTTTCTTTCTTTGTATCTTGAAAGGGCAAGAGGTACTACCATTATTGCAGCTTCAGACTGAACCATTTTCACAAAGAAAAGCTGTTTTCATCATTGGGAAAACTCCGACATTACCATATATTTGAAGTTTTTACATGTGCACTGGAGGGACCGCTGCTCGCGTGTGGCTGTGTAACAATTGCTACTAACGTGAAATGCGCCAACTTCATGCTCGCTTGGATTCTTTTTCAGATTGACAAACTGTTGGATGACCTGATCAATTACGACAAAGACCACGTGTCCGACGAGTCTCTGAAGGCTGTTCAGGTTTACCTGAAAGACCCGGAGTTCAACCCGGACTTCATCAGGGCCAAATCGAGTGCCGCCGCGGGACTGTGTTCTTGGGTGATCAACATCATCATCTACTATGGCATCTTCTGTGACGTGGAGCCCAAACGAAACGCCCTGCAGGAGGCGACAGACCAGCTGAACGCAGCCCAGGAGAAGCTGCGCGGGATCAAAGAGCAGGTGGGGCAGTTGCAGGAAACGCTGGCTAAATGCCAGGCGATGTTCGAGAAAGCCACAGCCGACAAGCTGAAATGTCAGCAGGAGGCCGACGCCACCGCCGAGGTCATCTCCCTCGCCAACCGCCTGGTCGGAGGTCTGGCGTCCGAGAACGTGCGTTGGGCGGCTTCCATAGACCAGTACCGCCTGGACGAGAAGATGCTGGCCGGGGACGTGCTGCTCATCACGGCCTTCGTGTCCTATGTGGGTTGCTTCACCAAGCGTTACCGCGTGGAGCTGATGGAGAAAATGTGGCTGCCCCTCTTGAAGAAGCTCCCGGTCCCTATCCCTTCTACTGAGGGCCTGGACCCGCTGTCGATGCTGATAGACGACGCGGACATTGCCGGCTGGAGCAACGAGGGTTTGCCCGGTGACCGCATGTCCATTGAGAACGCTACCGTCCTCACCAACTGTGAGCGCTGGCCGCTGATGATTGATCCGCAGTTGCAGGGCATCAAATGGATCAAGACGCGTTACGGGGAAGACCTAAAGGTGGTGCGTCTCGGCGCTAAGGGATACCTAGACACTATCGAAGCTGCTGTGGCGGCCGGGGACGTGGTGCTGCTGGAGAACCTGGGCGAGGCCATGGACCCCGTGCTCGACTCCGTCCTCGGCCGCAACACCATTCGCAAGGGCACGGCCATCAAGATCGGTGAGAAGGAGGTTGAGTACCACCCCAAGTTCCGCCTGATCCTGCAGACCAAGCTGGCCAACCCGCACTACAAGCCCGAGATGCAGGCCCAGACCACGCTCATCAACTTCACCGTTACCAGGGACGGGCTGGAGGACCAGCTGCTGGGAGCCGTGGTGGCCAAGGAGCGTCCGGACTTGGAGCAGCTCAAGTCGGAGCTCACGCGTCAGGGCAATGAGTTCAAGATCATCCTGAAAGAGCTTGAAGACAACTTGCTGGCAAGGCTGTCTGCCGCTGGCGGGAACTTTCTGGGAGACGCCGCGCTTGTGGAAAACCTGGAGACGACCAAAGCCACAGCTGCAGACATCGCGGAGAAGGCGGAGGTAGGCAAACAGACGGAGATTGAGATCAACACGGCCAGGGAAACCTACCGTCCAGCCGCCGCCCGCGCTTCTCTTCTCTACTTCATCATGAACGATCTGCACAAGATCCACCCTATGTATCAGTTCTCTTTGAAGGTAAAGCTATATAGCATACCATACCGGCATACTACACGAGAATAAACAATTTATCTGTTGCTGCACTTAGTTTGTAGTTTATAGTTTGCGAATAATGAGAACGTTCCACTGAACGGTCAAACCAACACCAGTCAACTAGAAAGCTCCAGTTTTAGACTGTTTAGTGCAGTATCATCAGCGTGCACTTGCCTTGGTCCCCGTTTATGCGTCGTCTTTTCCAGCTTTCCCAGACCATGGGGCTGCTCCCACCGGGGGAAGTGCGTCGCCACAGTGCAGTGCCTCCTTTCTTCTTTTTTCCCTTCTTTTTTTAAATTTTATTTTATTTTATTTTATTTTATTTTATTTATTTATTTTTTTTTTTTTGGGGGGGGGTCTTTTTCCTGCCTGCATGATGTATTATTGGTTTTAATTCCGCGGCCCGTCCCGTGTGGAATGGGATCTTTTAAACGTGTACACATGATCTTGTGCGTGCGTCTGTACACGAAAGCGAAAATGGCATCGTAAACGAGTCTGCACGTGGATTTGATTCGATTTGATAAGGAAAAATCCCACCATTCATGCCTGCCTGCTAGATTCGAACCAGGCAGCACAGGATCCGCAGTCGGATGTCTTAACCACTAAACCAAATTCCCCGTCATTACAGGCGTTCAGTGTGGTGTTCGATAAGTCCATTGACCGCGCGGAGCCAGCAGAGGAAGTGAAACAGCGCGTGCTAAACCTGATCGACTGCATCACCTACTCTGTCTTTGTCTACACTTCCCGGGGACTGTTTGAGAGAGACAAGCTCATCTTCACAACACAGATGACCACACAGGTATCGAACCGGCTCACTGTGGTAGGCGGCTCGCTATTGCAATTATCCTGTCTACACCTGCCGAAAACCTCAGTGACTAGTTTCCCTTTTTAAATCTTTGCAATCACCCTTTGTATCGACCACTGCCTTGTTTCCTTGCCATCACCCTGTCTACAGGCCGAAATCTCCATTACCTTGTTTCTTTGCTGTGAGTCTGTCTACAGGCCGAAATCCCCATTGGTGTGTTTCTTTGCTGCCAGTCTGTCTACAGGCCGAAATCTCCATTGCCTTGCTTCCTTGCCATCACCTTGTCTACAGGCCGAAATCTCCATTGCCTTGTTTCTTTGCTGTCAGTCTGTCTACAGGCCGAAATCCCCGTTGCCTTGGTTCTTTGCAATCACTCTGTCTACAGGCCGATATCCCCGTTGCCTTGTTTCTTTGCTGTCACTCTGTCTACAGGCCGATATCCCCGTTGCCTTGTTTCTTTACTGTCACTCTGTGTACAGGCCGATATCCCCGTTGCCTTGTTTCTTTGCTGTCACTCTGTCTACAGGCCGATATCCCCGTTGCCTTGTTTCTTTGCTGTCACTCTGTGTACAGGCCGAAATCCCCACTGGCTTTCGTTGTTGTTGGTGGTGGTACCGTAGTGGTGATGGTGCTGATGGGTGTTTGGCTTTGCTCCATTCTCTTCTTGGGTTGTATTCTCATCGTGTTCCTCTTTACCTCACAGATCCTGTTGATGGCCAAGGACATCGAGCCAGCAGAGTTGGACTTCTTGCTTCGGTTCCCTGCCAACCCCAACGTGCAGTCACCCGTCGACTTCCTCACGCACCACTCCTGGGGTGGTGTCAAGGTAAGCAAGCGGGCAAGTAATAATTTAGCATCATGCGATGCTACTCGTTCACCCCTCAGCCGCAATACAAAACAAAAGAAACAGTTTTGCTATGGTAGACTTCGAACATTGTCAGATCAGTAGCAATGAGGGCCATCAGTGGCAGTGAGCCCCCACCCCACCCCCCACCCCCACCACCCAAATCATAGCACTTTCATTGCACAGATGCTGTTTGTTTGCTTTGTTTTGGTTTTGGTTTTGGCTTGGGTTTTTTCCCAAAACGTAAATTAGTGTTTGTTCGTTTGTTGTTTTAGTTTGGGGGGGGGGGGCGGCTTTGTTTGTTTTGGTTTTGTTGGTGTGTTTTGTTGTTTAGTTTTTGTTGTTGTTGTTGTTTTTGTTTTGTGTGTGTGTGGGGGGGGGGGCTGGGGGGGGGGAGGGTGGAGAGGCGGCCGGTATTCGGTTGTGTGTGTGTGTGTGTGTGTGTGTGTGTGTGTGTGTGTGTGTGTGTGTGTGTGTGTGTGTGTGTGTGTTCATTTTCAAATGTGAGTAGCGCAATTGGTTTTAAAAAAAAACAAAAAAAACAACAACTCCCTGGTTTTCAGACCCTGGCTGACATGGACGAGTTCCGAAACCTGGACAAGGACATCGAAGGGTCAGCTAAGCGCTGGAAGGGGTTTGTGGAGTGCGAGGCGCCAGAGAAGGAAAAGTTTCCGCAGGAGTGGAAGAACAAGTCAACTTTACAGAAACTCTGCATGATGCGCTGTCTCAGGCCCGACAGGATGTCCTACGCTGTCAGGTAAGGAGTGAGCTGCCCAGTCCGCCTACTCCGCCCAGTCCGCCTACTCCGCCCAGTCCGCCTACTCCGCCCAGTCCGCTTACATGCGTGTGCAAAAGGCTAGCAAGTCAAGTCAAGTCAAGTCATTTCCAACCCTCTGGGGGCATAGGAAAACAAAAGGAAACATATGAAAATCAACGAAAGTATCAACAAAAAAAACAACAACAACAACAACAAAGAAACAGAAAAAAGCACCCCCCCCCAAAAAAAAAAAAAAAAAAAATGCCAACAAGAAAACAACCGAACAAAACAAAATCGGGAACAAAGCACATACATACACACACTCGCACTTGCTACTGGCTGCATATACACTCACATAAGTACTCATATCTGTGTAGTGCATGCATACACACACAAACCGGGCCAATGTCCACACACACACACACACACACACACACACACACACACACACACACACACACACACACACACACACACCGCATCATCTTTATACACGCGCGTATTCAACAAACATACCAGTACATACGTTCATACGTACGCTCACTCTACGATAACTACAAGATACAAAGTATACAAATACAAGAATGAAATGTCATACGCTACTCAAAATACGTCAAAGGGCCACCTTCAGCCTACATGACACTGTGGTTTTGAAATGGTCATATTTCGTAAACGTGGAGAGATAAATTAACCAAACTGCACAGCTGTGTTGACAAGACATCAGACAACGCTGCGACAGCGGAACAACTCGTGCATTTCCACTTCCGGTACACTATGCCGCAGGTACAATGATTCTGCAAAATGCCCAAACTTTGATTAAAATTAACTCAACCAAATTATTTTTACTTTACCTTCATGTTTACCTTACCTTTTCCACTTGTGCTTGATGTTATATAAGTATATTGTCCAGTCTTCTAAGGGGAGCCGGGGTGGTCGAATGGTAGAGCGTTGGACTTCTAATGCTCGGGTCGTGAGATCGATCCAGGCTGGGGCAAATATTTGTGCTGGCTTTTTCATCGTTGCCCCGTCTTTGATATCACCCTATGTGGTGGAAAAGGGCGTTGAACCCCCAAACCCCCACCCGTCCACTCCAGTCTTGTAAGAAAATGACAAAAACAGGAGAAAAATAACTCATCCAAATATGCACCACAGCGTGTTTTCAACAAAATGACGATGATCTGTCTCACATTTACGAAATAGACTATTTCAAAACAAAAGAAAAAATTAAAGTGTTTCGTGGCTTATTTTTAGCAGTGTAAATTTTTTTTTTTTAACCCTATCATAAGAATGTAGATGATAAATAAAAAGCGCTCTACCCGTTTGCATTGCTCCGAACACCGCGAACTGAATTCAACAAACGCGCTGACGTGAATCACGTGCATTGTCTCACACGCCGGACATCACAGATACCTGATAAGTGCAACGAGCCGAACTTAGTAAGATTGCTCACACCTTCCTATGGCCCCGCAACCAAAAGGTATGCATGCAGGTATGATGAGTATATGCAAAGTATCCACGAGGTATATTTCAGCTGAATCTCTCAGCCTTCATCAGCCTACTGTGCTGAGGAAACATGGGACCTAGGCGAGCTTAGTCATAGCTTGAGGGCAGACCACAGACCTGAAAAAAGATAGACCCACCGCCGCAGGCTGCCACCGCTGCTTGCGAGTGTCGCTATCGCGGGTGGGTGGGTGTTGGGTGTTGGGGGGTTTAACGTCCTTTTCCACCACATAGGGTGATATCAAAGACGGGGCAACGATGAAAAGGCCAGCACAAATATTTGGCCCCAGCGGGGATCGAACTCTCGACCCGAGCATTAGAAGTCCAACGCTCTACCATTCGACCACCCCGGCTCCCCTGTCGCTATCGCGGCCATCTTGTGAATACCAGAACTCAGATGCTCTGTGTACAGGACGCCTCGTTCGAAATACAAAGTTCTTTAGAAAGACGTCATCAGAAATGTGACGTAAGATAAAGCGGACCAATGCTATGCGCGCTATGTAAAATGATAGCGTCTGGCACTTCCAGGTACTCTCAACATGGCGCGCGGCGGCGTCACACTTCCAGCACCGCAGGGGGTCTATCTTTTTTAGGTCTGTGGGGCAGACAGGCGTTCAGCAGTTCAGTCGTAGATGGGTCTGCCGTCATTTTTAGGAATAAACATAATCCACACATCATTATTATTATTATGATTATTATTATTATTATTGCAGGGCCTTCGTTGAAGAGAAGCTAGGGACACGTTACGTGGAGGGCCGGTCCGTGGAGTTCGCCAAGTCCTACGAGGAGTCAGGGCCGGCAACTCCCGTCTTCTTCATTCTCTCCCCTGGCGTGGATCCCCTGAAGGACGTTGAGGCCCTTGGGAAGAAGCTAGGCTTCATGGGGGACAACGGCAACTTCCACAACATCTCGCTGGGCCAGGGCCAGGAGATCGTGGCCGAAAACGCGATGGAAGTTTCGGCCAAGGGAGGGCAGTGGGTTGTACTGCAGGTTGGTGATGCTGTCAAAATTAACACGTGGACAGATTCTGATGGGCAAGTCGAGGCAGCCAGTCACAGTGCACCATTACCCCGACTGGCAAATTGCACGTGTTGGGTTGTCTGTTGGAGTATTCGAGGGTTCCCTGTTCTTCTCACAGACGTATAGAGATAGATCTATACGTCTGAGGTTCTTCTATTAGACAGGGAACCCTCAATCTGCTTGACAAAAGCTGACGTGTAACATTGGCAAAACACGGTAGATGACGTCATTTTGTGGGAAACAAATTTCGTCAATGTCTTTCATCTTGCACTCACTCTTTTTCCATCAAATGGCGTCATGGACTTGTACCCAGTCCCAATTATTTTGTGGTATTACGCCTGCTAACACAAAAGCTATTGCCTTGCAGAACGTGCACCTGGTGGCCCGCTGGCTGCCCAAGCTGGAGAAGAAGATGGAGGAATACGCTGCCGAGAGTCATCCCAGCTACCGCCTGTACATCAGCGCCGAGCCTGCAGGCTCTCCGGAAGGGCACATCATCCCGCAGGGCATCCTGGAGTCGGCCATCAAAATCACGAACGAACCGCCCACTGGCATGTTCGCTAACGTGCACAAGGCCCTCGACAACTTCAACCAGGTCATTTATTAATTAATTAATTGATTAATTAATTTATTTATTTGTTTATTATCCCATTGCTGGGAAGGTCGAGTTGCTCCCGCCACCATACTACGGCGCCACCGCATGTGTGTGTGTGTGTGTGTGTGTGTGTGTGTGTGTGTGTGTGTGTGTGTGTGTGTGTGTGTGTGTGTGTGTGGCTAAAGTGTACATTTTCTTGGAGCGTTATTCAGCGTCAATTGTGCCCTATAATGATATAAACATTGGCGCAACCACCACAGAGATATTAATGTGCTGATTTTTTTTTTCCAATGGTTGGATCCATGACCCTCGATTACAGGAGAAGGACAATCATGACTAGTCTTGCTCTTACTATACTCATCACTGCCTTCCCTTTGCCCCTCTCTCACAGGATACGCTGGAGATGTGCGCTAAAGAGACGGAGTTCAAGTCGATTCTGTTCGCACTTTGCTATTTCCACGCCGTGGTGTGCGAGAGGAGAAAGTTCGGCCCCCAGGGTTGGAACAGGGTGTATCCCTTTAACGTGGGCGACCTGACCATCAGTGTCAGCGTGCTCTTCAACTACCTGGAGGCCAACACGAAGGTGAGAGCACGCAGACTGGCATCTGCCTTTGTCTCTGTGTCTGTCTCTGTCTTTGTTGTCCCTGTCCCTGTCTCCATGTCTCTGTCTGTGGCTCTGTGCCTGTCTGCCTGTCTGTTTGTCTGTGTGGAGGATGGGTGGGTGTTTGAGCGTTTAACGCCTTTTTTTCACCACATAAGGGTGATATCAAAGACGGGGCAACGAGGAAAAGCCAGCAAATGTCCTGTTCTTTTATGGTCAGCCAGGACAGAGCTGTGCAAGCAGGGGATCAACTGGGCTGGAGTGGCAAGAGTAGCCCAGAACAGAGTGCGATGGCGAAGGGTCGTCGATGGCCTATGCTCCACTTGGAGCCATGGGTCTTAGTAGTAGTAGTAGTAGTAGTAGTAGTAGTAGTAGGCCACGTCCCGTTATAGTTCCCACGGATGTAAAGCCCTGCTTCAGGCCACATCGTAATCCTTTCCTTTGACTGTACGAAGTGGATCTGTTAGTATAAAAGGCCCGTTACAGTCCAGGATATATCAAAAGAGAGGCGTCGCAGGGGCAATAGGACACACATTGGGCGTAGGGTCATGTTTGGTGTTTGTTTGAGGTTCCCTGTTTGGCAAGTGTGCTAGTCTGTGGTCATCAAAAAGCGTGATTTTCGTGATTTTTGTGGTATGCAGGTCAAGGTGCATGGCAGGCGGTCACATAAAGAGGAAAGCTGCCAGTGACTTTTCGCACAGAGGTGGGACACAACTGAAGCACGCGGATTTATGTGAACTGTCTCTCTGGCCTAAAGAGAAAGTAGACGTGCATTACTCCAGTGAGGCCTGAGCGGAAAGGAGACATTCACTTTTTTAAAAAAAAAAAAAAAACCTCTGTCAGGTGTGTGCCTTTGAATGGTCTGTTCATGGTAGTAATTGTTTCTAGATTGAAGCATTTTTAGGAGTGACTATGATGCCTGGGGCTAATAGGGCATATATAGGCATTTTGAGGCCCTGTGTATTTGTGTCCTTCGCCCAGTCTGACTGGATTGTTCAGCTGGTTAGGCTAGCTGTCCCTTCCTCCCCAGAACCTGCCCAATCGGGCCGTCTCCACGGACTCTTGTGGCGGGGACGTTTTGCCCCAGCTGTCCAACAAACCACATCCACACGTATGCCCAGAGGCTTGATACGAGCCACACTGACTCAGTTCCTGCCTGTGCGCAGGTGCCGTGGGAGGATCTGCGTTACCTGTTCGGGGAGATCATGTACGGTGGCCACATCACTGACGACTGGGATCGACGTCTGTGTCGCACATACCTGGAGGTCTTCATGCAGAACGATATGGTAGGTGGTGGTAGTCACAGGCGCACACACAGAGCGACACCACAGAAGTCACGAGGGAAAATCCAGTACAAAGTACCAGATAGGATTCAAACTCATGGACTCCAGCATTGGAAGTCCGACACTTTACAAGTACAAAGTTGTCCTGGGGGGGGGGGGGGGTTGAGGAGAGGGGGATGGGGGGGGGGACCCTTATTGAATAACTATACCATCCGGTAAAAGAACCTCAAAAATTGAGAACGCGAGAGAGAGAGAGAGACTGACTGACTGACTGACTGACTGAAACTTTATTTTCCAAGGATGAGAACATAGACGCACAGGTCTCTCTAAGAGAGAGAGAGAGAGAGAGCGAGAGAGAGAGATATAAAACAAAGTCATTCCTGTAGCTGGACGGTGAGCTGTTCCTGGCGCCTGGCTTCCCTGTTCCCCCCAACATGGATTACAAAGGTTACCACGCCTATCTTGACGAGACGCTGCCTCCCGAGAGTCCCGTGCTGTACGGACTGCACTCGAACGCCGAGATTGAGTTCCTGACTCAGCTATCCGAGAACCTATTCCGAACCGTGTTTGAGATGCAGCCCCGGGACACGGGAGCAGGGGCCGGAGGTGGCCCTACCCGAGAGGAGAAGGTTAGAATATTAGTTAAGCATCAGGGCCTGTAAGTAAAACTCGAGATTAATTTAACCCACGGCTACGGGCCTAACCTAGACTAGGACAAAAAAACAAACAAGCCCCAAAACAAAAATAAATTTTAAAAAAAAGGAAGCGAAGAAAGAAAGACAAAAATCCTATAAAGGCTTATTAGGCACCATGGTGAAATGGACCCGCTTCCTGATTTTAAAAAAAAACAAAACAAAAAAAAAACAGAAAATTAACCCTAGAGCTTGTTTAGTTCGAGGTTAGACTCTAACGTAGGGCTAAAAGCCCTAACCTCGACTATTACATACGGGCCCAGAACTTGGCTTCAGGCTTTACGTCCCCGTCGGACATTGGTCATACAACGATTCGTTTTCCAAATGTCCGATTATTACGATCTTGCCGAGTTTCGCGTAAAACATTACTGTGCAGATTCTTTGAAGGTGTTGCTCCGGGATGTTCCCCCCTGGGAACATCTTTAGCGTCTTGAAAGAGTCAGATCTGTTCTGTAAAATTTAGACAGCTCAAATAATACGGACTATCCTTGACTTCTATATGTTCGGTGTACAAAGAAGTGAAACGTGTCCTCTCTGTTTTTGTGTCGTTTGTTTCTTATTCGGGAGAACTGTCCTGTACTGTTATATTGTCGCTCCTCCCCATTATAAAGCCCTTTAAAGGTCGGCTTGTGTCTTTTTATGGATGCAACACATGATATTCGCACACACACACACACACACACACACACACACACACACACACACACACACACACACACACACACTCCCGTCCCTCGTCATCCTTCCTCCACCTTTTTTCACAACGGTCATACCCATACCATGGCACCAGCTCATACTACTGTCTACACAAAACAGTCCCATAGTCAGCTTAGTTGTTTTTGCCGAGGACACTTTATTCCGACCATAAAGTGCCGAAAGATGAGAATTATCGAGGGAGAACGTTCCCTCTGTCGATGTACACTAGTCCTCTCGATTTTTTGGTCGTTGTCTTTGTATTCGGGAGAAATGTCTTGTACTTTTTCAGGCAGCTAGGACGTTTGTCTTGCAATTCGTTTTCACGGATATGAAGCCTTGTGTCTCAATCGTGTATCACTACGAGTCTTTATTCTGGACTTGCCTACCAGATCAAGATCATCCTGGAAGACATCATGGAGCGCATGCCTGACGAGTTCAACATGGTGGAGATCATGGCCAAGGTGCCCTTGGAGGAACGCACGCCGTACGTTGTGGTGGCCTTCCAGGAGTGTGAACGCATGAACATGCTCACGGACGAGATCCGGCGCTCTCTCAAAGAATTGGCCCTCGGCCTCAAGGTATGTCTGCCCTGTACTGGGCACTAGCAGTTACGACCAGCATTGTCTGGGGATATATATTTACTCCTTTGTTTTATTGTCTTCCTTTTTATTTTAGTCTGGCGAAGAAGGACCTTGATTAGCCGCGAAATAGTCTTTGTTGCTTGCGCGGCGTTAAGCCCTAAATAACTAATAACCTGTCTGGGGGAAAAGGGGCTTGTGTGCAAAGGCTTTGACAGCGTTTGGACCCTTCTTTCAGGTACAGGCCCGCTAAACAAGGCTCTAATGAAATAAGCGGTAGTAAAACAGTCCCCATTCTGTCGCTGGGCCGCGCCTGTCTGGTTCGTGGAATCTGCAGCATTAGTGGGTTTCTTATCAGCACAGTCGTGAAAATATACAACAGCCGTATGCTCTGGGCTACGCACAAATAGCAACGGTGCACACTTTTGCCCGGTAAACATGGGTATTTTGTGAAAGCTGAGACACTGCTCAGTGCTTAGTCATGGTCGTTTTTGTTTTGTTTTGTTTTGTTTTGTTTTGTTTGAGTGTTTTGCTTTCATTTTTTGTTTCGTTGTTTTTGTTGTTGTTGTTGTTTGGGTTGTTTTTTTGTTTGTTGTTGTTGTTTGGGTTTTTTGTTTGTTGTTGTTTGTTTGCTTGTTTGGTTTTGTTTGTTTTGTTGTTTTTTGTTTGTTTTGTTTAGAATTGCATGCACGGTCACTAATCCACTTGGCGACTGGTTGTTTTGGAGTGGATGGTATCCTGATCCATCCCTGCCCGTCTTTTCACAGGCGCACAATGTCCAGACACATAAATCTATGCCCCAGACATGGATGACAGATCTGACATGACAAAATGACCCATTCTCTGCTACTCTGCTACTCTGCTACATAGCACTCTTGTGTTAGACATCCCTTCTCCCTAACTCCGAAACCAAACCAGTGATAAGGTGCGACCTCGACTTTTAGCCACGTGACTGAGGATACCCTTCTCCCCCCCCCCTCCCCTCCTCTTCTTAAACTTCTGCCTCTGCAGAGAGAGTGAGATCTCGTTCAAGGGTTGTGACCTGTCCATGTCATCTAAGTCGTTCGTCTCTGATGGATGTGCCCGAAAGAAGCGATTCTAACCGCAACCTCTGAATTCTGTTAGTGTTTGCGCGAAGGCTTTTGTCATCGTTGACCAGTACAGCAGAGAGGCTAGAGCAAAATGTTGTTATTGCCATCATTGTAGCGTGGGAATTCTCCTCCTCAGTCAGTCTCGGTACGCTTCTAGCGTGACGTGTCACTCTCTGGCAACGATTTAAACTCCGACGACGACAGAGTGTGGCTGCCCACGTGGCGAGTCACGTATGATTGAGTCAAACGTACTCCTCATCCAAGGGGGATGACCATGAGTGTCAGTTCAGCCGAGGACCGCCAACAACATCATACTCGTAGTTTGTGGAGGGAAGGGGTGGGGGGGGGGGAGGTTCGGTGATTGACCTTTTGAAATTACGCAAAGCAGGTAGTCGGCGGAGCGGACCACGGAGACAGACCGACACACAAACAGTAACAGGCGTAAGGACACAAATTGACCGTGGGGTCATGTTTGGCGTTTATTTGGGGTACCCTGTTTGGCGAGTGTGCTAGTCTGTAGGGGTTTTTGTTGTCACGAAAAAAGCGTGATTTTCGTGATTTTTGTGTTACGTAGGTCAAGGTGCATGGCAGGCGGTCAGGTGAGGTGTGCGCCTTTGGTTTGTTCATGATAGTAACTGTTTCTAGATTGAAGCAGGGATGACTATGATGCTTGAGGCAAATAAAGAACATACAGGCATTTTGAGGCCCTGTGCATTTTGGGTCCTTCGGACACAATGACAGAGTCAGGACTACGAGACAAAACACCGACCAGCTGTTTCTTTCACTCCCAGGGCGAACTGACCATCACCTCCGACATGGAGAGTCTGGGCAACGCCCTCTACTTAGACACCGTGCCGCCATTGTGGGTCAAGCGCGCCTACCCCTCCCTCATGCCCCTCGGCCTCTGGTACACGGATCTGCTGCAGCGCATCAAAGAGCTCGAGTCGTGGACCGGGGACTTCCAGGTGACGTAACACCTTTAATTAATGACTTCTCTGTGTATTCGTAGATTTATTTATACTCTTTTATTACAGTAATAATGTGTGTAGGGTGTTGGCTCTTTACCCATCTGTTTGTCTCAAAGCGCCTCGAACTGAACTGACACGGCACGCACACTGAAGAGAAGCACACGTGTGGGTTGTTTTCCATCCCGCGGGCGCTCCCGTTTTGAATGGGGTCTTTAACTTGCATACTTGATGTTGTGCGTGCGAGTGTACAAACAGGCGAGATAGAGACTGAAACGAGTCTGCACGTGAATTTGACTCGATTTGGTAAGGAAAAATCCCATCAAAACTCCTGCCCCACTTGCGCCTCAGCATCCGTAGCGACCTCAGATTCCGCAGCCTCGTTTGAATTCCGTTTTGTGACCTAGCTGCCTCTGAATTCCGTTCTGTGACCTAGCTGCCTATGAATTCCGTTCTGTGACCTAGCTGCCTCTGAATTCCGTTCAGTCTGTGATCTAGCTGCCTCTGAATTCCTTTCTGTGACCTCCAGCTGCCAGCCGCCGTGTGGCTAGCCGGCTTCTTCAACCCGCAGTCCTTCCTCACCGCCATCATGCAGCAGATGGCTCGCAAGAACGAGTGGCCGCTGGACCGCATGGTGCTGCAGTGTGATGTCACCAAGAAGACACGCGAGGACATGGCCGGGGCGCCCAGGGAGGGCGCGTATGTGCACGGACTCTTCATGGAAGGTCAGTACAGGCCACTTCACTTTGCTCTCGGTTCTACGTTTTCTGTTCTTCTCCTTCTTCTTTTCTTCTTTTTGTTCTTCTTCTCCTCATCCTCCTCCTCCTTTTACGGGTAGCCGTGTTAGCCAGGCTGGTCCGAGCTCGGGTCGTGAGTTCGAATCTTGGCTGTAGCTAGATATATGCTCCTTTTTTTTTTCCTCGTTGTTTCTTCTTTGAAATCACCCGGTTGTGGTGGCAAAAGGCTTTCAACCCTCTACCACCCTACCAACCGGCCTCTTCCTGCTCTTCTTCTTCTTTCTTCTGTTCCCCTGCTATGAAGTGTTCCTCTTTCTCCCCCCCCCCCCCCCCATCTTTTGTTGGGTTAGTATTTAGGGGGTAGGTCGCTGTTTACGGTGGGGGGGGGGGAGAGGGGAGGTACCTTTGTTCAACAGCTTACACGGAAACGAGGCTTTTACTAATTCTGCGAGCTATACCTATAATGTGAAGTAGTAAGATGTAAGAAGCAACAAAACGTGTATCTCAGACGTTTACCAGGAGGTCCACTTTTGCACAGTAAGTGCTTCAGCCTATTTTCAACCCACAGCAAAAGTTGAGCAGTATACAATGTCATGTATTTGGATGGCGAGATAGGTCTGTCTAATGGAGTCAAGGACATCATAGGGAGGGCCTGCTAGGGTTCTTTAGGTCAATCGTGGGTAATTCATTTTGTCAAAATGGTAGCCTAGGTTCCGCTTTCGAGACTGCGAGTTAGTTTTCTACGTGTGTGGTAACTGATGACGATAGAGACTTGATCCACAATTTCGGCGCTGCATTTTTTTTTTTTTTTTTTTTTTTTGCTGCAGGTGCGCGGTGGGACACCCAGACAGGCATGATCGCCGAGTCCCGCCTGAAGGAGCTGACCCCATCGATGCCTGTGATCTTCATCAGGGCCATCCCCGTCGACCGTCAGGACCTGCGCAACATGTACGACTGCCCCGTGTACAAGACCAAGGGTCGAGGGCCGACTTTTGTCTGGGTCTTCAACCTCAAGACCAAGGAAAAGCCGAGCAAGTGGACTCTGGGCGGCGTGGCCCTCCTTCTGATGGTCTAGGGACTTCTCTCTCACCTGCTTCTCACGCTGCTGCTCCTCTTGTTTTGCCTGAACCTGTTCTTTGCCTTGGATTAGGGAGGTAGGATGGGCGGGTGGGGGGGGGGGGTTCAGGGGTGTAGACACGCACTTGGGGGTTTCAGTTTAGCAACTGTGGACTGCATCTGCTTGTGTCTGGTCCAGGAGACCCTTTCGTGTCCCGCAGGGGATTTTCATGCAGGCCGTCCCGAGCCACTGCTGGTCTCGCAAACGCTGTTGTTGCCTTTCTGCGGTCGACCATTTCTGCTTTCGTGTCCATCACAGCTGTAGGCCTGCCCACCACTTCCTTTTGTGGTCAAACAGCTTCGCGTACGAACTATGAACAATATGCCAGTTCAAGAAGAAGGATCAGAAACACCACAGATATAGCACCCGTTTTTATTTTGCAAGAGGATTCGAGGCAGACTGATGTTGAGAGCATTTCAGACAAGTCTTTTTATTTCAGTTACATAATCCCATTGTCTTTCAAAACGATCTTTTTAGCAGCATGGAGGAAGCACCGGGAAGCCCATGTTTGTTTTGGTGTGTCTATCGATTTTTTGTTGTTTATTGTTCTTACTATTGTATGAAAAGCCCCTGGTATGGAAATGTAGTGATATTTTTAGCCCGTCCTTATACACCGGGTGCTTATTGGATCTCCTACCTCATCCGACGCTGCTATCCACAAAGAAACTAATTTACTTTTATTCTTGCATGGAGTTGACACACGCATCAGCATCCCTAGCTTACCCACCCAGTGTAAGTGATCCTAAACGAGTAATGCTAAGGTCAGAATGAAGAGTAGTTGTTAAAACCGTGTGTTGGTGTATGTGCGTGTGAGCAGTGTGTGTGTGTGTGTGTGTGTGTGTGTGTGTGTGTGTGAGAGAGAGAGAGAGAGGGATGGTTTTTGTAACTGCATGACTGTACATCTTGTATACTTGAACGGCGACTTTCATTTCTGATGAATTTATGACATTTAGACGTGACATTACATTAGTGCAATAAAGGTTTTCCTGTTCCCAAACATAACTCAGTTTGTTTTCTCGTGTGTGTGTGTGTGTGTGTGTGTGTGTGTGTGTGTGTGTGTGTGTGTGTGTGTGTGTGTGTGTGTGTGTGTGTGTGTGTGTGTTCTAATGCTCGGGTCGTGAGTTCGTATCCCGGCTGGGGCCAAATATTTGTTCTGGCTTTTTCATCGTTGCCCCGTCTTTGATATCACCCGTGTGTGGTGGAAGAGGACGTCAAACCCCCAACCCCCACCCGTGTGTGTGTGTGTGTGTGTGTGTGTGTGTGTGTGTGTGTGTTCTAATGCTCGGGTCGTGAGTTCGTATCCCGGCTGGGGCCAAATATTTGTTCTGGCTTTTTCATCGTTGCCCCGTCTTTGATATCACCCGTGTGTGGTGGAAGAGGACGTTAAACCCCCAAACCCCACCCGTGTGTGTGTGTGTGTGTGTGTGTGTGTGTGTGTGTGTGTGTGTGTGTGTGTGTGTGTGTGTGTGTTGTGGTGTTCTTTATTCCAAACAAATTACCGATACAATATTATTATCAAACTGGGTCTCATGCACCTTTTCTTGTTTAATTTTGTTTTCGTAACTGCTTTCGGGCGTGGATTTGTTTTGACTTGTCTCTGTGTATGTTGTTGTTGTTTCTTAGAAGGTTGGGGGGTGGGGGGGGGGTCATGTTTTCCCGCTTCACCTACTTAGATCCGTCTCCAAATTAATCCAGTCGCTCGCTTGGGTGGATTTTTTAATTAGTTCATGTACTTGTCTTTTCTTATTGTTTTTTTTTTTTTTTTTCCCACTACCTTTGGGCGGAGAATAGCCTATATACATGTACATGTCACAAAGCTGTGGACGCTCAAATGTGATAGGCAAGGACAGTATTACGTTGTTACATGAATTCGCACGACAGGCCAGTGTCAAGCATCGTATCTAAGCCTACATACAAGATCTACCTGCCCTTGTCAGCTCCGCCACCTTCACGTGAGAGGCTGGAGAGCTGTAATAAATAGCTGCTTCCCCGGACTACTACTTAGATTGAGTGCCTCGTCACAATTACGCAGAGAGAGAGAGAGAGGGAAAAAGCGCGCGCGAGAGAGAGAGAGTGAGAGAGAGAGAGAGACTTGCACGCAGATCCTGAGATAGATACGTACGTACTGATGCGACTTAAAGAAGCCCCGCTGAGATACGCGCAACCGCCAGATAGTGAAAACGAGGTTGCATTTATTAAACTGAAGTGGCTAATGCTATCATTTTATCATTGCTCTCAGGTCGTTCTTCGCTGTTTTTATCGTATCTATCATCACACCACTTAGACACCTAGACAGTGACGGCATCTGCAATGCTGGCACCGAGGTGGTCATGGTCTCCCCTCTCCTGATGTGTCTTCCCCGAACACTCATGGGCCGGTTAGCCCGAACTAGCACCGAGGCAGCAGAAGCGTACTCGATATCGCGGTGATTCACCGAGTGCTCCAGTAGAGTAACATCAGTCGCAGAATTTGAATTTTCGACCGCTCGCACGAAACGTAAACATTACTGTATCGCATTAAGAGCTGTACTTATCATGAATAGAGAGTATTTCGAGCGTGAAGGCGCACTCTCGAGCAAAACTGTTCTAAAACATAAGTTGACTTAGCAAAGTTTGATTTAGCCCGTTAAAAAAATAGAAAAAAGACTCACACAAAGCGAGTAAACGCAAGTTAAAGAAACGCATGCAGCGTACAGGATGGGGTTAGCGGTAGGATTAGGTTGTACAAGGGCTCGCGTTATCATTTCTTCTTTTTTTTCCCTCAGTTTTTGTCTGTTGTTGTTGTTGCCCTTTTTGTCTGTTATTGTTGTTGTTGTTGTTTGTTTGTTTCAAACTAAGTGGCAGCCTCGTGTTGACTGCATGCGCATACCCAAACAGGGCGTCTACTTATATGGGTACGTCAGTACCACGTATGTTATGCATAAGTCAGTTCTGCCCAAAGATAGATGTGTCCAGAATATAAGTGAAGGACCACATACTATAAAATGTGTCCCCGCGTGTCCTTGCGACTAGTTAGCTGACAAACGCCGTGTCCTCGTGAGGGTGGGGACGAGGTCATGTGGTCAGGACTGAAGCCTCGTCTGTCGTAGCGAGTATTAGCCTACAAACTTGCCGTCTGTCCGGGTGAAGAATCTAACTGGCTTTGGGAGTCCCGTCTGACCGCAGCCGACCCCACTTTTCTCTGAAACCGCTCAGCGGTCACGAACATGCTTTCATCGGGCAAAAAGAGGATGGTTATGAAACCTGGCAATTGCCTGTGATGTTGGTGAAAAGTAATAGTTGAACCGTTCTTTCTGTTGTTGTTGGGTTGTTGTTGTTGTTTCTCTGTTTCTTTGTTGATATTGTTGAGTTTTTGTTTGTTTTTTTTTATTGTTTGTTCGTTTTTCTTTTGTTTTTGTTTGTTTTCCTTGTTTTTGTTTGTTTTTTGTGTTGTTTGTTTATTTTGTTTTGTTTTTGTTGTTGTTTTTTGTTTTGTGTTTTTTTGGGTTTTTTTTTGGGGGGGGTGTTTTTTGGTGGGGTGTGTTATTATTTTGGTTTTGTTGTTGTTTTGGAGGGTTTTTAAGGGGTGGGGGTGTTGTTGTTGTTGCTGGTTTCTCACTTGTTCTGATTATCATGTGACAACCCCACCAACTAAGTTATGTACTCCTTCCCTGTCTAAAATAGGTGCGCCTGTCTTCAACTTAGCAGTCTATCACTATCCTTTTAACAAACGAGCAGACAGTAATGGCTAGAGCCGGTTGAAAGCCTCGAAAGTTCGCTAACCCATGCTTCGTCGTAGACAGGTGACATACCCAATGCTAGTGAACTACACCCAATATTGTAAAACCACTTATCTCAAGATTTATGGTCATCGGTTTTATGTCCGACAGCTGAGTGATTGTATTATTTACACCGTGTCTGTGAATAGAAACAGTTTAAAAAAAAAAAAAAAAAAAACAACAACCACGGCGTTCGTAAACTTTGCACCAATAGCGGATGCCAGAAGAGCGTTCGCGTTACACAATCATGCAGCAGGTTGATTACGCGGCCCAAGATCCTGCTGCTCAGGATGAATATTCATGACGTACATCGTAAATTTCTGAGTGAAAAGAGAACGGCAAGCCCTGTTGTAGGACAACGAGGTCGAATTTCCTATTACGCAGATTTTTCTATCGTCACCTGAGAAAAGGGCCATAAGCCATTGGATTTGAGAAGCACTTACGCCCTTCTTGCAGAAGACAGCAGTGTTGGGCGAAGTCTTGAAACAAAAGTCTCGGGTTCGACTTTCGTGGTTCTCTTGAAATGAACTCATGAATAATGATTAATCATTCCGGTTCTCCGGTCTGGTAACAGTCTGCTTCAGTGCCCTCACGCGTATTGAAAAAGGTGACCTGACTGAACTGGACCAAAGCTGGGTGATTTCTGTACACAGTGAGGGTTATAAGAAAAGATGCTGCTGCTGCTGCTGCTGCTGCTGCTGCTGCTGTGTGTGTGTGTGTGTGTGTGTGTGTGTGTGTGTGTGTGTGTGTGTGTGTGTGTGTGTGTGTGTGTGTGTGTTGCATATTTGTTGGTATAAATGCGGGAGTACGCGCACTGAGTCACCATATGAGAATTTTGCGCTATGGAAGTATATTTCAGTAGTAGTGGTAGTAAAAGTTACTATTGCTACCTTTATTAGGTTCTATATATAGATACTTCTGTACTTCTACAGTTGCGCCTGTAACTGCGCCTGTGCGCTAAAAAAAAAAAGAGATTAGTAGAGCTCCGAGTGCAACACACTGACGTTTAATGGCCGTGCAAACGAGGAAAACTCATCTACAACCACACTAACAGCGTCACCGGCTACTGCGTTCTGGTTCGTGGTTCAATCAGCCTGTCTGTGCATGCATTGTGTCTTAGTCGTGTGATGCCAGATGACACCAAAACAGCTACGAACGACCCGTGAGCCTAAAAGTCTTAAAATTAGGACCTTTAAAAACAGGATTCACTTGAGAGAAAGACAAAATGCATTGACTGTGGCTCAGTCTTTCCGCGAGGTTTGAACCGTCGACTTTCTGGCGATGGACTACAGCAAACTGTTACTTGCAAATGAAAGCGACACAAAAGGTACAGAAGCCACTTAACTTTGACAAAGGACGGCACAGGTCGACGTTTCGGCTTACGCCTTCTTCAGGACATAAACAAATGGGACATAACTTCAACAAACAAACAAAAGGTAACTCTGCGGACGTACTGACATACACGGCGCGGGAAAAAAAAAAAAAAAAAAAAAAGGTTGGCGAGAAAAGGACCAGAAAGAATAGTAAAAATATCATAACACCCGTCCTTTGTCAAAGTTAAGTGGTTTCTGTCCCTTTTGTGTCGCTTTCATTTGCTTAACTTGTAACCACTTCGCAGTCATTACCGTTTCCGTTTCTATTTGTTACTTGCAAACAAATCTATCGAAGCAGATGTTTAGCTGACCGCTAAAACACGGCCTGGCCACAATGAAAAGCAAGTGAGAAGACAAATAGAACAAAACAAAATGTTAAAAAAAAGCAAGAACATAAGAAAGAGAACAGCACAATAAATGAATATATGGGCACGGATGTGCCTGTCAGCGTTGACGGCTCAACAAAAGGCGCCCCTCAAAAATATTATTCGAGGCAGCTGGGAGGCAGGGGGTGGGGAGAGGGGGTAGAAACGAAGCTGTGGGAGGGGGGGCGGGTGGGGGGGGGGTGTTGGAGTGAGTGCTCAGTTGAAAGCCGGGTTAAACGGACCTTGCGAGTGGCAAAACAGTCTTTCTCTGAGTGCTGTCCTGGGATGGGTGGTAACGAAGGTCCGCATTTAGACATAATATAGGGGAACAATCCTGTACGCCGGAAAACGCTGTGGCATAATAACAGCACTGTGCTCGTTTCACAGTCTGCGCCGTTGATTTCACAAACCGCTCATTTCCTGGCCTACCACGAAAACAATGACACCGCTAGAACAAGCAGTATGCGTGTATCTTGCGTATTACTCGAGGAAAGCCTCACTGTTACCGGCTGATGTGTGACGGGAGAGTGGAGTGACAAGGGGTGGCCTCTGCCGGGGTGCTTCGCAGATTAAAAAAATAAAAATGGCACAAAACACTCATTGCCTGGCCTACAGCAGAAACAGTGACGTCCCCAAAACAAGCAGTATGCGTACATCTTACGCATGAGTCGAGGACACGTCTCCACCAGCTGATGTGTGACGGGAGAGTAGAGTGACAAGGGGCGGCCTCTGGCTGGTTCGGGCCAGAGGGTGACGTCGGATACGAGTATTCCGGGCTCGGCCGTACCTGTGATGGAAGACGTCCCCGTGTGACGTTTCCTTGTGTGCGACACTGGGAAAAAATGCGGCTCGCTCTACGTCCTCAGAGCCGTCGTCTGCCTTGCGCCTCGATCCGACGACACAGTGGAAGCTTGCTAGGCAGGCACCCACGGCCAGGGGAAGGGCCCGCGAGACTGGTATTATCAGGCACACCGACCCTCTGGTAGAGTTTCGGAATCAGGGGAGGTTCTTGGCTGTGACACTAAGAGACAACCTTACGTCTTGCGTCAATAAAGGCCGGGCTTGTGACTGCATTTCAAAAGGTAGGTAGACATACTGGCTTGTTTTCTGTTTAAATGAACCTGAAATCCAAGTCTGTTTATCAAAGTATTTAATAGTGAATGTATTGGGCATTCCCATGGCTACATCAGCTGAGAGCTGGTGAATGCATCGAAATAGGTACGTATGTCCGATGCTGCTGTATTACTTATTGATTTCTTTTCTGTACAGCTGAACTCGAAATCAAAGTCAGGTTCATCAAACTGCCAGATGTTGATGTGGCTGTGGTCACTAAGTGCAATTTTTGTCCGTGTACCGTTATATCCCTGTCTCAGTCTTTGTCAGTGATTGTCCTGATGAGAGCTTTTTAGCCGAGACTTTCTGGGGGAGTTAATTTGGTTTGTCACAGTTGTGTTGTGTTCTAAGTGTGTTTTGAGTCTTGTGTGACCCTGGTTTCACTGCTCGTATTTCTGGTCGTTTTTTTTTTTTGTTTTTGTTTTTTTAAACAGTCTGGCGGTACTTTTCATTCTGGCAAGGTGTGCTTTCACTTGAACGATTACAGGATGTTATTGTTTACCACACTTGAGACGTAAGCGAGAGTGGAGTTTGAAGTTTATTCTTGTTGTAAACACCGACGCGACATCAAGTTAATTGGCCGACTGGGCTGTATGAGACTACGTTTGCCAAATTAGCTGGCGTACGACGAAGTAGGGCCAGGGGGGAGCGGAGGTGAGTAAGATTAGTGACTGGGAAAGCGGCTCTTGAGTTGGCAGCCCACATCTCCTTTCACGATTTTGCTTGTGGTTTCCTGTTCAAGTTCGCTGGATAATCTGTACTCTTCAAGGGGCTGCGGAAATCGGTTGGCGTTTTAGATGGATCGTGCTTTGTTCACTACAAACATGATTTCAAGAACGTGGGCAACGTCGACTGAAACTCGAAGGGCGCGTGTAAACTTTCTGGCCTTCTGATCTCATCTTAGCTTTACTGGTCTCCAGAAAGGTTTAGAAAGTGCAGTGTTTTCCACTAGCTGTCGCTGGAATACTAATCCGCTCACTGAATGGTACACATGTATACACAGACAGACAGAGAATGACACTGACAATAAACCTCAATATTGCATTGGTAATAGACATTGTCACTGGTCTAACGGTCCAATTTTTTTTCTTGTCGTTGGTAAAGCTGCAAACACAAACAAAACGAAACAGAGAAAGAGAGAGAGAGAGAGACAGACAGACAGACAGACAGAGAAAGAGACAGACAGACAGAGAGAGACAAACACTGAAAGCGCACCGTGAAATGTCAGCAGAACACAAGAAAAAAGATTCACTTGCTTCCGAACTAATGATTATCGGCAGGGCTGATTTTCAGGTAGCGGTCTGGGAAATTGGCCAATTTTTCGGCTTAGGTTGACGTCCTGATGAAGCCCCCCCACGGAGAATATCAACGCCATACGGCCGTCTGTCTGTCACCGGAAAGCTCTTTTTGGAACCTTTCATTGATTTCTGCATACTGGTTCTCCTTAGACAGTGTCTAAGACGTATCGCTGATGCCTCGGAAAGTACGGATGCAAAGCGTAATTGCCCCAGATGTATCCCTTACGATGGCTAAATCCCTGATTTCTGAATTCTGGTTCTCCTTATGCAGTTTCTCAGAAATCGAGCTGATGCCTTGGGACGTACAGAGGCAAAGCGTAACGGACGATTCCACTCCTGTCAATAAAAAGGGTCGAGCCCCCCAGATTTCAGCCAATCGCGTCCAGCGGCATAAAGAGCACATGGCATGGTCTGGCAAACTTTCTTACCAGACTCTACAACGAGGGAAGCACATGCAGTTTGATATGACTGAAACATGGAAAGAAAGCAGTAAGTCCATTGACGTCATTTGAGGAAAAAGACCATTACGTCAATCTCTCTCATCTTGAAATCATCCCTTTTCCCACCTCACGGGGGGTGGGGTGGGGAGGGGGGTAATAAAAATGGACGCCCTTTTTCCGTTGCTGTGCCGCTTCACGAGTTTCAAAGAAGTACAGCCACTATTTTCAAATATGAGCATATATGCACATCAGTACAAGTCGGCCCCTTTCAATCTCTCTAATCGACAACTGAAAATCCAAACCGTTTTTCCGGTGCTATGGCGTTTTAAATTTGGAAAAACGCGGTGCTATGTCGTGGGAATCCGCTGATTGACGGTGCAATGAATTGGAGCGGTATGGCATCGGAAAAACGCCCGTCCGTGATGATTT
Organism: Batillaria attramentaria; assembly: GCA_018292915.2. Lineage (NCBI taxonomy): Eukaryota > Metazoa > Mollusca > Gastropoda > Batillariidae > Batillaria > Batillaria attramentaria. The sequence goes on from JACVVK020000004.1 coordinate 4,017,710, forward strand.
TCTCCCGGCCCCCTACACATAGACACTGGTCGTTAAAAACGACATCGATAAAGCAAACATACTGACATCACCGGGCGTTATGCTGTTTCTTCTTATCGTCCATACGTAGAGGCGGCGTTTTCTGTCCCTGGTGAACTCGAGACCGCAAACAACCTCGGCGACGACTGCCTAAAGGTCAAGCTCTGGCAAGAAGCTTACCAGCACGTGTATAGAATGTCGCCAGGAAAGGCCACAGTCTGAAGTGAGCGTATGCTGGACAGTGGCTCAGTGCGTTGGTCATGCGAATGCGGTGTCAGTGAGTTCCACCCCGAGCCTTGGCGGGAGTTAAAACAAACAAACAAACAAACAAACAAACCCTTACTTGTAACGTTGTCCGTTTCGACTGATTGTGCAGTTAGACCTGTTGGTGCAACATGTTCATCACAGTCAAGGATAAAGCAAATGCAGCCGACCTGTCAGACTGTCTGGATTAAACAGTGCTCTGCTGGACTGTTCAGGGCACACTGACTGTCCCTCTACCTTCCCGTTCCCATTCCTAACCTGCCCGTTAGTCAGTCTCCAAACAATGTTTTGGCAGGGACGTGTAGTTAAACGCCAACCAACCAGTCTAAGCTACTTTTTTTTTCTTTTTTCTTTTTTTTTTTTTCTTTTTTTTTTTTTTTTGGGGGGGGGGAGGGGGGGGGGGGCTGCGCCAAATCTTTTGCCAACTCCAGTGGTGTTCCTCCCTGGTCATGGGGTGGAATCCACGGAGGGCTCGAAAGCTGGGGCAATTTTTTATTATGCATGATGATGGACATGAAGATGATGGTAAGATGATGCTATGGAGGTCCGTGTGGTTTGGGACTGCGGTACAGGGCCGCATTCCACGCTTCCTGTCATAAATATCCCGGCGTTAACCAGGCCTGGGAACTACGGCACATGCGGTGCCGGCCGTGTAATCCACATCATAAGACGTGTCATACCAAGGGAAGCACCCTCAAAGTGGCACCCGTGAAGTGGGTGAATCTCGGCTGTGTGGCAACAGCCTCCCCATTGGGCCCATAGCACACAAGCTCTGGGTAGGAGCCGACCTAGGTAGGAAAAAATCCCTCTTGCCTCGGCTGCGACTCGAACCCGGGTCTCCCGGTCCATGGTCAGAAATGCTAACCACTACACTACGGGGGCCGGTTAAGCAACATTATAGGCTCAAGTTATGCAGCCCGTGGCTCATGTCGTCAGCTGCCGAACATTCTCCTGTTGTGATGAGCGTAGCGTACGTTTTTTTAGGGTCGGATCGTCACGGTCTGCAGGAGAATGATTGTCCGTGTGTCCTAGTTCATCAGTTGCTGTCGTGACTGTCTTCTTGGTCTCGTGTTTTCTTAATCACGCTTGCAGATAGTGTGTGTGTGTGTGTGTGTGTGTGTGTGTGTGTGTGTGTGTGTGTGTGTGTGTGTGCGTGTGTGTGCGGACTACAATTAATGTTTCGTTACAACGCAGCTAGTGCTACAATAATTCGTTGTTTTAGCTCCAGGTTTAGGAGAGTTGCTTTGATGGGGAGTATAGCTACAGAAACCGTTGTCTTAGTGTCTCAATGACAATGTACAATGCGGCTAAATTAATTCGTTCCAAACTACAGGTTTAGGAGAGTCCCCACGCCCAGCTATTAACTTTTTATGCTGCCCCAACTCTTTGCCAGCTCTGGACAGTGGTGTTCCTCCCTGGTCGTGGGTGGAATCCATTGAGGGCTCGGAAGCTGGGGGCAATTGCATGATGATGGGGATGAGGGTAATGGTATGATGATGCTATGGAGGTCCTTGTGGCTTGAGACTGCGGGACATGGCCGAATTCCACGCTTCGTGTCCTAAACTGTTAGGACCACTGTCTTAGTGTCTGCATGACTGCACAGCGCGGCTAAAACAATTCGTTCCTAAAGCTGCAGGTCTAGGAGAGTGTCGTGCTAGGATAAATATACACGGAGACCACCGACTTTCTTAGCGTCTACATGACAATGCCGTCCACACACATCCGCTTTCCCTGTCATCCGTCACCGCCAGTTTTAAACACAGCCCTGACAAGCGAGGCAAGATGAATGTCGCATTCTGGAGGCACGCACCGTCATACCTCCAGCACTTCACAAATCTGTCAACATGTGTCACTCACTCGCACGTATGTACATTCAGTACAAGCGCTTCTGCACCCGCTGTGTGGAATCAGACACGATATAAATCTCAGGAACTGCCGTATTGGGGGCCGTTATCCAGTCAGTCAGCTGACGGGCGAATAGACAAAAGGGATTTGAAAGTGCGTATGGGGGTGGGGGTGGCGGTGGGGATGGGGGGAGGAGGGGGGTGCAGCAGAGAAAGAGAGAGTGTGGGGGGGGGATGGGGGTGGGGGAGGGGGTGCAGCAGAGAAAGAGAGAGATAGAGTGTGTGTGGGGATGGGGGGGGGGGTTCAAAGGGAATGTGTGTGTGTGTGTGTGTGTGTGTGTGTGTGTGAGAGAGAGAGAGAGAGAGAGAGAGAAACGGTGTGTGTGTGTGTGTGTGTGTGTGTGTGTTTTCCCGGCCAAAAAAGAGTGTCGGTGCTTTACAACTGATTTGCATATGTCGCATTTATAATCTGCGATATTTCAGTGAATTTGCGTCAGATACTGATTTCTCTTAGCCGGTGAGCCGGTGATGCACGTCACACTCCGACACCAGACTCCATCTTCATCGACACTGACCCGGAAATCGATAAGTATCGACAGCAAGAGAGACGTCAGTCGCGACTTGCACGACATGTCACAGACTTACAGTCCCGAACATTCCCCAGGTGCACGGGGGTAATCAAAATTGCGGAGTGTCTCCATTGCTACTCCAATCCACTTCAAACCTTTTGACGACTCCGCCCAAGTTGTTCTCAGGCTTGAAATATAAACATGTACACGCCTTGACATTGGAGTAGCTTTTCAAAGTCTCAACTGGCATCAGGCGACAGGCATAGATTATTGCCTGCATGAGTTGTCCCCCGTGCATACACAGACCCGCAGCATGCATGCTTTGTGCTCTGCCACGAAAAATGCATGCTTGTTGCGGCAAGGGAGACAACTCATACAGGCAATAATCTCGAAACAGGCTGTGCTGGTGAATGCGACAGTCTCTACCGCTTCTGTGCACACCGTGACTGTGAAATAACACGGGGACCTCAAAGTTGTTCGCAACTGTCCACTTTCTTTGTCATCGAGGATTTTGGGTTGTTGTTTTTTTCCTTCTTAGGTGTCACTTAGCTCGGCTCAGTCTCGGTTAGCCCGACTTGGCCGCCGTCGTCGCAGGGGAATAGATTTATCGACGGACCCGGAACAGGGTTGTTGAGACCATCTTGGTGACTCTGGTCCGCGTATTGGTTGTTGTAGAAGTATACCGCGTTCTGAGCAGACGACGTTATTTGGTTGCGGACTGAGGACTAGCTCGACGGCATCGATTGGTGGCTATTTTCATCAGCTTTGTCTAGTCCCTGTCTGTTCAGGAATGGCCCGTGGGCTCAAAGAGAATCGTATTTCTCAGGCTAATATTAGAAGCAACAAAGTCACGAAAACGGTCGCATTGGCCACGTGAAACATCCTTCTATCTGGGACACAGCCTTAGAACTTCGAAAGTTTTTCAACTCCGCGGCGTTACGATCATACAGGCTTGAAAGACATATGCATGCTCATAGTTCAAACACTGATGCAGCACCTGAGAGCAGTACTGTTGTCGTCAGAACTTTTAATTCGTAGTAACACCAGAAAAATGAACAACTCCGCCATAAGTCTCGACTTAAAGGTCTGCAATCTCAGCAAAAAGCCGGAAACATTGCAACTCCTTCGACTGTGCATAATCCAGGCAACTCTGTCACAGTTGCAGAGTTTTCAGCGCGTCGAGGACCCTAAACCAGAGCACGAGTTTGCCGTGACATTATTTGGCTTTTAGTCAGCGAGCGAGACGCATCGCTACAGTGTCTAGCGGATGTTGAATGCTGCACGATCTTTCTCGCTCAGTGTCAAAACGCAAACTGAGCTGTGAAATCAGACTGCCCTTGGCTTTTATTGGGGTTTCAGTGACGCTGAAAACTCTGCAGCTGTGGCAGAGTTGACTGTGCTTGCACGGTCGACTATGTAAATTTTTTTCACACTTTGGAAAGCTTTTTGTTGGGAGCTTAGATCTTTAACCCTGTAAGATGTGACACGTTGGGTTTTTACTTCAAGTTTGCGACGCTGCTTCTTTACGACGATCTTATTTTTTCCCGGCTGAGCTGAAATAGGCATTTTACAGCTCCGTTTTTAGGTCCCTTTACAGTTGTCAGTTTTGACTGGCAGTTGCTAGTGGTTGGGAATGCTCGTGAAACTGAAGAGGCGGGCTGTTAGATGCACGGGTTGTAATTGCTACCGTGGATTCAGTTCTCTTACACAGACTGACATCAGTCGTGACATGTATACAAATTGAAGTGTTTATCCGGAGTAACAAACACAGGTTCTTGGATTACAACAAGAGCCCATTCAAAAGTCAGACACTATCATTTATCATCAGTTAGTTTTTGTTGTTGTTGTTTTGCTTTTGTTTGTGTGACTGTTGTTGTTGGTTTAAAAAAAAAAAATTCTGCATGCAGTCGGCAGGATAACGTAACGCGGTTTCAATAGGCTTGTCAGGGCATACAGCAGCGTTGTTCTGTAAAAGGAATTTCACCTGCGTATGTGTTTAACCCTTGCATGTAAAACAGTCACTTATAACAAGATATGATATTATAGACCTCCACAGAGACTAGTGTCGCGGTAGTATTGCCCTCGTGCTAACCCCAGTCAGCGGCTATCCGCCTGCTTCACGAGTTACTCTAATGCTAGCTTTGAATTGAAGCGAAGCAGCTGACTGGGCTGCTCTATTTATAGAAACTATCACCAGTGTATGTATGCAGGAAATCGCCACTGGTTCGAATAAGCAGTATTTCTCGAATATTAGAGCCGGTATCTATGGTGCTTCACCTCTTTCGGCACACAGCCTTACTGAGAACTTAGTAAGTGGCATTTTCTCCTCTATTCAAAGAGCATACTTTTAACTTTGGAAAGGCTGTTAATTTAATACGTCCTCGCTTGATAGTCTGGCACGGAACCTGAAGGAAGGCGAGCAGGTGAGTCAGTATGCACTGGTGCAGAGAGGTCACTACTCGGCATTTTAAGCACATTAATCAGTCACTGACGGCACACGCTACATCTTTTATCCTTGTATAATCTGAATATCCTGCACACGGCAGCCTTGCTAGACGTTGAACTGAACAGCCGACGGTGGCTGTAGGAAGTGTCAAAGACTGAAAGAATGACTTTATCAGAGATCTTGCGGCTTACTCAAGCTCCTTGTTTTATGAAGAACACTGAAAAAGGCAGTTCTCCTCGTGAAATGCTTATCACAGTGCCATTTTCCGACATTGACAAGTCAGTGGTTGTGCGTCGTTGAATCAGTGACCGTATAGCACGGTCTTTGAACACGTCTGATCATTGAGCAGAGCCTCAAGTCGATACATGATTGTACATTATTCTACCGGCCGTCATCCGGAAAAAGGCCTGGGCATCACTCATTTAATAGGCGTTTTAGGCCTTTTATTTTCCAGATCTGTGACGGTGGATACACTGACTGACGATACCAGGTGTCAAATGCAATACTGAGCTGATGTGCTACGTCTGTTCAGTGCCGATGATGATGTTGGTGTGCACGCACTGATCGAGTACTATGATTACAGGTAAGCCACTTGCGACCGAAAATAGATCATTCGGAACCTGATCACGCCAGCCGTTAGCTGTGGTGTCATGATATCAATATAATCCAAATCAGAAAGCTCTCAGAACGAACCGGCAGGTGTGATGTATATTTTCACTGCACGGCGTGCACACGATGACATGCACAAGACGAAGGCACTAAATTCAGGAATCTGCCAGAGTTGACTTGCCAAAATCGTGTTTTCGTTTCGCTCTCTCTCCTGCGTGTGTATTATCGTGGCGGTATGTACAGAGGCACTGCTGGGCCGGACGGCATGCGCTGACGTCTTTCCTAGAAATAGGTCACTGATTGACCCCACACTGGGTACGCTTGCATGAAGGGCGGCATGTTGTTTGTACGCGACGTGGCAGCGGGCTGCGTTCAGAGCTGCACCATTCATGCATTCACTGACGAATCTGTCTGTGGGTTTTCGCTGAGACTTGCCGAGGGCGGAGGGAATAGTTTAGACACTGAGGGGAGAGCGGAAACTAGGGGAGTAGACAGTTGTCGTGTTTGTTGACAAGCAGTTCGTGCGACAGATCGCGTAGAAGGTCACGCCCACTTTTCACGCGAGCGTCCCAGTGCCTGATCAAGTTCGGATTGCAGTTGCCGGCTTCCGCAGAACTGCGGAAAGCATTCAGTCATTGTTTGTAGGTGCAGCACGGTTAAGTTGTGCCGGTCGGCGGTTCAGTGAGTGCCTGAGTTCAAGTTAAACGTATATGAGCGGTGAGACTGTCTATTTACCAAAGAACTGAAGAACTTTAACCCTTAAAGAGTGTGTCAGTGTCAGGCGTGTGCCGGTATACACCGACTGAGAAACTGTGAGACTGTCTCGTGCCACCGATGGTGTGACTGATGCACTGAGAAGCTTCAAGTTCGTGTTCTCGGCAGATCCCTCGAGTCATCAGTCACTAGTGTCATTTCAATACTTCATTGTCTGACGGAGTGAGTCGGTCATTCAGTCGCGACTGATTCACTGAAGTACTAAGGTTCTCAAGTTTGTCGTGATTCTTGTACCAGTTTACAAACCTCAAAGCTGAGAAACAATCGGCTCGTCAGTGCCGGTATCAGTAGTGTAGAAGCATGGCTTCATCACGTCACTGAGTGAGTGTTTGACTGTGTTCCTGTCTTCCTGATCAATCATCTCAGTGTCAGATCAGTACCGGCTTCTGCCGCCGGTCAGTCGCGTTTCAAGCGGGTCAGTCAGTGTCTCCATTCAAGTTGCGGGTGATTGAAGTGTTGTGCTCACTGAGTGTCCGTGGTCACGGTTGAGAGAAAAACCGCGACTGTGGGACCGTCATTCAGTGTATCTAACAGTAGAAGCTTCGTGTTAGGTGGCTGTATCCTGGCCCCTCATCTGTCATCTACTTCAGTCAGACTCATTCGCGATTCAAATGAGTCTTTTCGCGGGGTCAGTGAGTCAGTCTCGCGCACAGCTGGTTTGCAGGTCTGTGAGACTGTCAGTCCGCCAGGCCCCTCGTGCAAGTAACAGCTTCGCCAGTTAGACTGTGCCAGTCTGCTGCTCCTTCTCAGTTTCTTCAATCATCTACATCATTGGCGAATGATGACTGGTCAAGTACTTGTGTTGGCCGGCACGGTCAAAGTTTACAGAAAACCCTGCGAGTGTTTGTATTGAGAAGCCGCTATTCGTGTTAGACAGTAACTTTATGAGCGAGACTGTGCGTGTGTGGTGTACCGACTCACTGAGTGGAGGAACTTCATGTTGCACCGTGCCAGTCTGCCGTCCTCATCAGCGGTCTGCATCCGAGTCTGTTCGGTCACCGCGGGTACTGTATAATCTGCCACATTCGCGGGTTAGTCAGTGAATGAACGTCATTGTCTCTGTCCCCAAGGGACACTGGCATGCTCAACGCCGCTAATACTGAATCAGTCAGTTATACACGGAAAAGTCGGAACTGATGGCGTTCAGGCTTTCAGACGGTCAGTCAAACTGCATCAGTTTGTATGGCCGGGTTTGTTATTGTGACTGAGGCCTCAGTGTGAGTGCGTCTGTTCGTCTCAGTTACTCCACCAGGGAACCGAGCATTTTCAAGGGCAGGCGGCTAGGTACGTCTTAACCGGCTAAGAAACTGGGTCAGTGAGGTGAAAAAGGACTGACACGACGATAAACACGACTGTAGTTAGTCCCTCTTTCACTGAGTAGTGAGCCGCGCGTACGTGGCTTTCAGTGCATGTCTCGGCTGGGACTCACTGAGTGACAGACTACAACTGAGCGGTCGTATACAGCACAATCCTGTTCTATTTTGCAAGGTAAGTTATGATCTATGATTTCATGCAGCCACGGGACAAATATCTTTGCCTGCCGTGTTTATAATTACACGCAGTGGGATGCGATCTCAGTGTTGGCCGGTTCAGTGGCCGTTTCAGGAGAGAGAGAGAGAGAAAGATGATGATGATGATGAAACTTTATTTATCAACGGTAAAAGTTTTGACAGAGAAGGTTCGTCAGTTTACAAACTTGCCGTTGCTAATGCTAAAAAAGTAAAAAGTAGAAGAGCAAAAAGATTACACAGCAAACGAATAGTAGTAAGTAGAAAAGCAGAAAGTTAAACAACAGTGTAAGGAATTATAATTATAAAGAAAGTGCGCATGTACAAACACATGCACCGGGCCTAGTGTAAGGAACCTACACGATATAAAGAAAGTGCGCATGTACACTGAGACACATGCACCGGGCCTAGTGTAAGGAACCTACATATAAAGAAAGTGCGCATGTACAGACACATGCAGAGAGAGAGAGAGAGAGAGAGAGAGAGAGGGTGCTTTCTTAATCACTTGAGTCGATGATGAAAACCACAGCAGATACTGAGTCAGTAATGCCGCCTACCTCAGTCCTCGATTTAACGGAGAACAGTTGAACCATAGAACCGCCCTCCCCAACACACACACACACACACACACACACACACACACACACACACACACACACACACACACACCACTGATCTCTAGTCAGTCAATGGAAACCACATGTAATCTTTGACATGAGATTACCGGTCTGCCCGGCGCTCAGTGGTAGCTAACACACACTAGGTGTACGACGACTAACAGGGAACATTAACAACAACAAAAACATGCATTAGTGTCTGGTTAGTCATCACTATAGTCCGCAGGCCGCCCGTGTCGGGCCACGACTAGCTGGGCACTGATTGTCTGTGCAAGTCAAGTTTAGGTTCTCGGCCACTCATGTCATGTCACCCCGACTGGATCCAGACTTCGTAGCAGGTAATAAAACTGCGGACTGCTCAGTTTCGTACTCAGTGCCGCAGGTGTTTTCTTTTTTTATTATTCTTATTTTTCATGGTACATGAACATATACATGCGTACCATACATACATACTGTGCGCATTTTACATAACAACACATGTACGTATAACAGACTGGTACATAAGTATCTATATATATATACATACATACCTGCTGTACGTGCCACGCATCAGTACCAGTGCAGGTGTTTTCAGTCTTAGTAATACAAAATAGTGCCGGTGGGGCAATGGACAACTTCACTCGGCAAGCCCCGAGGCCAGAGCCCCGCCCCTTTACTCTGACGTGCATTGACAAAACATAGTACATCCTCAACGTCATTTTTGGGGAAAAGATGTGAGTTCAAGATGAAAGATACTGACGTAGTGGTCTTTTTCCTCAGCTGATGGACCTGCAGCTTTCTCTCCACGTTTCAGTCATATCGAACTACTTTTCCTCAGTCTTTGTAAAGTGCTCATCAGTTATGCCGCGGCACACTGACGCCGATGGGCTGAATTTGGGGGGCTCGCCCCCTTTGATTGACACTGAATGGAGTCGTCTGGTTTAGAAGGTCAGTTTGCAAATTGGTAAGTTTAAGATCACATTATTTGCTCAGCTAAACAGATTGTAGCTAGCTGGAGTTAACGTCCCCGCCGCGACTCCCGGGAAACGACCGTACCAACTAAACTGACAGGTCAGTTTTGGGGAGAAGGGACAGCTACCCTAACCGAACAATCCAGTTGTACACTGTTCAATCCAGACAGACTGACATGTCGGTCACATTTCATTTATCCGTGCCTGCGATGGACAAGACACAAAACAGGCCCGATTTACAGAGCCAGAGGAAATGGACAACGATAGGAGCAAAAAGAATGTGTAGAAGATAATATTATCCTCTGCTGTTGCAGTCTGCTTATTCAGGGGGATCCGGGATAGCCGAATGGTAGAGCGTTGGACTCCCGTGGCAAATTGCCAATGCTCGGGTCGTGAGTTCGAATCCCGGCTGGGGCCACATATTTGTCCTGGCCTTTTTCTCATTGCTCCGTCTTTGACATCACCCGTACGTGGTGGAAAAGGACGTAAAACTCCTGAACACCCACCCCACTCACCCACCCCTGCTTATTCAGGATATAGCTGCAGGTGTCAGTCGCGCCTTTTACAATAGTTCATCAGTAGCTGTCATCAGTAATAACGTTCACGTAGGCAACGTCACGTTTACACATTACGCAACTTCCCTTTGGGAGATCTTCTGGCGGTGTTATAGCTAGTGTGAAGAAATCGATCGAATAACAAGCTTGCAACACGTTTCCATGGCGTGCCGGTTATCAGATGCCCTTACATCCATCATGCGATAGATTAGCTTTTTGGGCCGGTGATCGTTTCCCTAGCTAATACCGCCGACCTTATCCACGAGGAATAACCAGCATGGCGCGGAGAGCTGAGCATTCCTGGTGGTGTATATTTTACGATTCAAGGGTTTTGGCGACGATTGCTGTCCGGTAAAAGGCATGTGTTGGAAATATAATATTATGCATGCAGTCTACAATTCAGCCCGAAAATGTCACGCGTTCTTTGCAGGCGTTGGGACCGCATGCACGCTACCTCAGGTTTGAGGTGGATTTTTCGGGCTGATGGATGAGCTGCATGCAGTGCATCGTAGCAACGTCGTTTTCTGACTGATAACCCCCAACACCCCGGGCAACACCCCCTTCTCTCTCTCTCTCTCTCTCTCTCTCTCTCTCTCTCTCTATCTCTCTCTCTCTGGTGCTACTCACAATCATTTTAAAATGGAAACACTCGGAGCTGTTTTTACTGGATTTCGGTTTTGCTTACAGTGTGCCGGAAAGAATTGAAGGGACCCTGTTTGAACCAGAAAACGCCTTAAACGTTACTACAACGTAAATACGTGGGCATGCATATTTCAAGAGGATGGCTTTACCTGACAGCGATCGCCGCCAAAACCTTTAAATTGCAGTAGCACCGGGGAAACTGTCCGCCATATTGTCTAAGCCCCGTACAGACTAGCCTCTTGATCGGGTAATCGTCGATATAATTTACACCACCTGCCCGCTATCCGACTTCGATCTTCCTGTTGCTGTCATTGTTTATGGAAAACCGAGCTGATAAACACATCGGCTGCAACGATTTTAGGGATACCTGCAGCCATTTCCCGAGTATTTTCTATAATGGCAGCGGAAAGCTTCAGCGCATCCGGAAGGCCATCTGATCTCTTGGAAGATGCATGAAGCTCCTTCGTGCAGATTTCCACTAAGTCCCAGGCCGACGCTTCACATTACACGGGCTAATCTCTTCCGTTGTATAGCAGATATCCTCTGCTGTTGCAGTCTGCTTATTCAGTTATTCGGGGGGGGGGGGGGGGGGGGGATCCGGGATGGCTGAATGGTAGACCGTTGGTCTCCCAATGCTCGGGTCGTGAGTTCGAATCCCGGCTGGGGCCACATATTTGTGCTGGTCTTTTTCTCATTGCTCCGTCTTTGACATCACCCGTAAGTGGTGGAAAAGGACGTAAAACTCCTGAACACCCACCCCACCCACCCACCCCTGCTTATTCAGGATACAGATGCAGGTGTCAGTCGCGCCTTTTACAATAGTTCATAAGTAGCTGTCATCAGTAATAACGCTCACGTAGACAACGCAAAGACCGTAGATTATCTACGGTCTTTGGACAACGTTTACACGTTTACAGAGTACAGATGCATGAAGCTCTTTCGTGCAGATTTCCACTAAGCTGCAGGCCGACGCTTCACATTACACGGTTCTAATCTGTTCCGTCTTGGCTAAGCCAGCAGTATGTTTGTGGACAGTTTCGCTCGTGAGTGCACCTGTACCCTGGAAGTTCTCTATCTTGATGATAAGCGGCACAGCCCTTAAATGCAATATCATGTTCTTTACACTTTGCGCGAGCGGTCCAACATCCAAAAGGAAGAGTAAGGAGAAAAGAAGAAGAAGAGGAGTGGGTACATGTTTGGTGTTTGAGGGTTTAACGTCCATTTCCACCTTTTCCACCGCATAATAATAATAATAATAATAATAATAATAATAATAATGATAATATTATTAATAATAATAATAATAATAATAATAATAATAATAATAAACGCATTAACGTAGGCGCTTTATCCCAGATATTTGGCTCAAAGCGCCGCGAGCTAAACCCAACACGCACGCTCACGTGAATCACACGCATTCTCTCACACACTGGACATGAACACATTACAATCGCGTGGTGCGAAGGGACAGCTCAGCAATTTAAGTTTCGGAATTTTAGAATTGTATTTATTTTCAATTTTTTTTGGGCTGAACATTTCCAAAGCAGTAGGGGGGGGGGGGGGGGCCGGAATGCCCGGAGAGAACCCCCGACGGTCGGCCCGAATGAACGGTGCCACATACGAGAAAGAAAAATTCTTCGCCCCGAGTGGGACTCGGATCTGACCTCTCGCATCGGTGACTAAGTCTTGGCCACTAGACCACCGACCGTCACATAATTATGAGTGACGAACAGCACAAATATTTTGGAATCAAACTCACGACCCGAGCATTGAAAGTCAATCAGTCACTCTATCGCTCGATTGTTCCGGCCTCCTAGAAGAAGGGGGGGGGGGGGGGGGAGAGATAAAAAAAAAAAAGAGTAAAAAAAAAGTATAGAGTCTAGTGATCGAGGAACAGGCGCTTTGGGCGGAATCTGCTGTTTCTCCGACCTAACCAAACAGATTTCATCAAGCATATTTCGGAGGCATCTGCAGAGACACGAAGCTGCAGTTTAGCTCGTCACGATAAACCTTTTGCGGACGCTCCTAGTAGTGATCTGATCTTGCGTTTAGTCTGCCTCGCTTCTGTATTGCCCACGTTTAGTTTCGCGTGTCCCCCGAGTGCCGGCCTGATGCTGAAAATCGATCGTTGGACTGATTTTGTCGGCGTTGTCGGATGTTGCTTTTACTTTGGAAATGAAGTTTAATGGGCCGGGGAGTAGGGATGGAACTTTATGCCTGATGGGAGATTGCATTCTCCTACGCACAGAGTTTAAGTGACACTGTGACATTGTGTTCATGTCCTTGGCAAGGGTTTAACTCGCTCTATTCTGTGAGTCCCCCCTCCCCCCCCCCCCAGTAGCATACTAACAGACGATTGCTTCCCTTTGGCTAGTACAATCCCGTTTCGCTAGTGCTGCATTTAGTTCCTCACTTTCTGATGTCCTGACAGAATAAGAATAGGAACTGAGTTGGCGATAACGCGATTCCATAAATCCGGACCTCTGCAGCCAAGCGTTGTGAACGTGATGGCCCCACCTGGGGACCTTAGCATGGACAGAGTTAAAAGATAAAGGATGTTGGTTTGATGTCGTTTTTGTTGTTGTGTTTGTTGGGTTGTTTGTGTCCTTTTTGTTGTTGTTGTTTTTTTTGTTTTGTTTTTTTTTTGGGGGGGGGGGTGTTTCAGTGTTGTTGGTGTTCACAGTCGTGTTTGTTTTGTTTTGTTTGTTTTGTGTGTGTTGGAATTGAGATACTAGTACCAAAAGCAAATTAAACTAAAACTTCTCTTAGTCTTTATGAGTTGTACAATGGCAGTTTTCGCGCCTGAAACGACTCTTGGTCAGTAGTTATGGAGGGGGTTGGGAGACGGGAGGGAGGGGGGGGGAGGGGGATCCTACTTATCATTTATCAAACTTCACCGGTGTTTGGTTTTCTTTTGCCCCCAAGCAGCTGCCGGCAGCTTGAAAATATCACCGTATCTTTAAAATCAGCATATGCAAGTACAAACATTCAAGAATATTAAAAATGAGGTCACAGTGATGCGTGAGACAGACCGAATCTGTAGTGTAGGTGTGAATTTTAAATGCCCCATCATCTTTTCATCTGTACTCTCAGCTCGTTCTCAGCCCTTTTGGTAGTGTTTGTCTTGACATCGTACCACTTACACCTGTAAGTTACAGCATCTCACAGACTGGCGCTGAGCCTACAGAGGGCCTTAGACGACGCGATTATCGAGGAGTCAGCTAGCGGTGCAGCTGAATACTGAGAAGAATTTGAATTTGCTCTCGCCGGCACAGCCACCGGGCATTCAGAGCTGTGCGTGTACTAATCATTGAGATGGACCATTTCGAGTGTTTAAAGAGAGAGATTCAGGTAAGACCAGCGATGACGTTTGCACTTCTACGTATATGCATACATTATTCATAACCTGCAGATCACACAGCCTGCCGTGATAACTGACGACACACACACACACACACACACACACACAGGCTGGCGCGTAGTGCCGCTTAGCCCGATAGGGACTCGACACTGCTTGTTGTGGTGTGACAGTCACTGAGTTGCCGTGCAGCAGCAGAGGCCGGGACGCAGGTTGTTTTGACACTTCGATTGCGTTGGCGGTGCGACAGGTGTGTGTGTGGATACGATGTCAAGTCCGCTGAAACTGCTGACGCGTTTTTTGTGCGTTCAAATGTCACTGAGGGAGGACGCCAAGTGGTTGTGTGTGGAAATGACGGGTGGACCTACGTCACTGCCGTGAGTTCTGTTGACCATGTATTCGGGGCTGGGGAGTGAGTACGTCAATGTAAATTACCGGTGGATCTCTACTGTATTTATTTATTTATTTATCGAGAGAGACAGACAGACAGGTAGACAGACATATAGACAGACACTGAAACGCCTGATAAAGAGGCGGGTGGAGGTGGAGAGAGAGAGAGAGGGAGAATCCACAAAACCCCATCATGACAGACAGACAGACAGACAGACATGCAGACAGACAAACAGGCAAACAAACACTGACAGACGCTGGAGAGAGAGACTCAGACAGACACACAGACACACAGACGACACTGGTAGACGCCGGAGGTGTATGTGTGTGTGTGTGGCGGTAGGGGGGGGGGGAGGAGGAGGAGAGAGAGAGACCCGGCAGACACCATCATGATGATGCTTGAGTCATGCATCGTTACATCTAGCACTCTCTGTATAAGTATGTCAGTACGGGTGGCAGCTATTGCTTTTTGTTTTGTTTTGTTTTGATTACTTTGTTTATGGACATACAACAAAAAGCCGACTTTACCCCCAGTGACCCCTCGCAACATAACCCTCCTCCCTCCCGGGCCGCTCCGTCTGTGTGCGTGCGTGCGTGTGTGTGTGTGTGTGTGTGTGTGTGTGTGTGTGTGTGCCGTGTCAAGTTACTGTTCGTTATCCAAACACAACATTGACAGTGACCTTGACCGGTATATTTTTTTTTTCAAGCCAGTGTAAGGGAGCCTAGAATGAGATACATACATGTACACATAGATGTGTGAAACGTGAGCTAAAAAACTGTTTCTCAGTCGTTATTTGAAAAAAAAGGGTCTAAGTGCTTCTCAGATCCGTGACGCTCAGGCCCTTTTCTCTGATGATGGGTGTAGAAATGTTTGTAAACCAAGGGGGAAACAAGAGCCGAAACCGTTGATATATAGTTTCTCTGGTCAGATGCTGTTTCGCGTATCAGTTTTCAGCCCCGTAAAACGAGACGAAGCACAGTAATTGTAGCATGAGAAAAATGTCTGCTGTTTGTTTACTTCGTTTCTCTGTACTACTCCAACCGCCGCGACCCGCCCTGTCAGTGTCTTCTTAGTATAGAATGACATCTCTCTCTCTCTCTCTCTTTCTCTCTCTCTGTGCATACGGGGTGTGTGTGTGTGTGTGTGTGTGTGTGTGTGTGTGTGTGTGTTTGTGTGTGTGTGTGCGTGCGTGTGCACAACTTTTTCCGCTCTCTAGTTCACTTCTTCGTGTTCCGCTTTCACCGTAGCCCATTAGACTTTGTACACCAGTCACTGGCGTTTGTTATTATCCACACATAACGTTGACACATGACTTCCACTCAGGCAGACCTCATGGCGAGTGTGCAGTTGTCCGTTTGCCGGTCAGCCGTGTACAGGTCGGTGGGACTACATTCTGCGCTGCAGAGCCAGTTGATTCTCTCCCACTCTGCACAGTGGCTCTGCACGCTGAAGTCGGTAGCAAAATGGCTGTGCATCGCAGATTGATGGAAACGAAGATTATGGTTACATCTCTATCACTGTCGGCCTGTACATAACTTGATCATTGAATGATGGGAGCACAGCTTTGGTTGGATTCCAATTTCTCATGGGCCGTGCAAGAATGGGTCATTGTGAAGCCGGGCGGTAAGATTATGTGAAGGGAAAGACTGAAACTAAGACTGCTGGGGTTTTGGTTGTAGTGTGGCCGGACAAGTTAGTGGCAGGAGAAAGTTGTGTGTGTGTGTGTGGGGGGGGGGGGATGCGGATTTCAACTTAGTCTTTTATGGAACCGGCTACAGCACTGACTGGATTCGATGAACGAACCTCATGAACCGTTCAAGAAAGGCCCGGTCACTTTGATCGAAGCCGGCGGTAATAATCATGTGAAGGACTGGGTCGTGGTGGTGTGTCGCGCACAAGTGGTAGGGTGGGGAGGGGGAGGGGGAGGGGGCGGACTGAGGTGCAGATTGGTGGTGGTGGTTGTGGGGGGGGGGGTTATTGTTGGGGCCGGTGAGGATCTGAGGGGGAGCGGGAGGGGACGGGGGGAGGGAGGGACGGGGGATGCGAAAGGTGCAGCAGGCCCAGGAAGGGCAAGAAGTGCGTCTGTGTTTGTTTTTGGGCTTCTTGCGGTCTTCCCTCTCCCTGCCCAGTCCAACCCCACACGCGCCCCATTGCCCCAGTTCACGTCCGCGCCAGTGTTTGTGGCTTGATCCTTCCCTTTTCTTCCACTACCGTCGGGCCATAAACCTCACACACATAATTATATGCACGCGGCGCTGTGCAGTTTTTATCTGGATTTTTTTAAAAAGTGACTGCGTGTGATAGCTATTATTTCAGTTCATCCGCGTACTACAAATTCAAGTGAGCTGACATTTCTGCACTCGGGGATGCCCTTGGGCTCTACGCAATAGTCCCCACCCAGTATCACTTCACTTAAAAACTCAGTGAGTCTCCCCGGCGTCGCCTTTGCTACGTAGCTATCAAGGTTTGTGTATGCGTACCCGTTGTGTGGGAGAACGCCCCGAGGAATGCCGGGATTACAGTACAGTCGAGTCGCTTCACTGAGTTTGAAGACATTGAATTCAGATTCTGTTCAGTTCTAAAGTTTTGCTGACATAAGGTTGGACCGCGGACTGGCTTGAACGTCACGGGCCGGCAACACTACAATAAGAAGGCGTCGCTGGTCTCACAATAACTTCATATCGGAGAAAAAAATTGCGCTGATTTGGCTTATAAGTCCGAGTCATTACTTCATGACTGACGGGATGGTGCCGACTGGTCAGTCACGGTAGCGCGTTTAGACTGTCAGTGTTTGCGTTCTGTGTTCAGTTAGTCCCAGCCTGAAGCGGACCAAACAGCTGCGCTAGCATTTTGTCCCAGTCTTTTTCAAATCAGTGCTTGGGTTTTTAGTTCGAATCCCAGCTGGCCTGGAGCCCGGCAAATACCTGCGCTGGCCTTTTCACAGCGGAGTCACGGACACGGATGGTGGCCCTAAGGATGAGAAAAGCGCGACAAACGCTCAACGTGGCGCCTCTTGCCCCGGAAGATTGGATAACCGCTAACGGTTCACAGCGTCAGTTTGTTTGGGTTCAGTCTTCAGTGAATGTTGTGACGTGGGGCTTGCGTCATTGCTGGTCATTCAGTATGCTGACCTTGGCCTCCTTTTGCGCCAGCAGCCAATCAGGGACGGGGATTTTGTTACCGCCCTCTCCCCTCCATCGCGCTAAGTTTACAAAGGCTTAGAGAGGTATTGCTACAAAGAGGGTGTGTCGGTAAGGAAGGGGGGATTGCTGGATGGAGGAAAACGGTGGGTCGTGACATTTTCGTGCAGTCAGTAAGCGTTCAGGTAAGTCAGTCAATCCATGTCCATGTTTAAATGCCCGAGTCGGTCGCCAGGTGATCGTACATGCATGCATGTGTTAGGCCGCGTATACTGATATGCCCCAAGGGTAAATCGCAAAATGCATAGTTCACGGAGAGGTCAGATTTCAAGTCAAGTTGTCCCCGCGGTTAGATCGAGAAGGACTGATAAAATTTTCAGTGAAGGTCACAGCCGAAGGCCAAATGTTTTGGGTGGTAATGTCAATACGCTTATCTTCGTTTGATGGTTAGTTTGCCCGGATTCTCAGCAATACTGGTAGCAGATCGGCAGTGACGATGTTATCCAAGGTTATACATGTGTCACCAAGCCTTCCGATTTTTTGGTCAGCGGCATGGCAGTAATCGGTTCAGTTTACTTCCAGCTTAAAGCATCCCAGTTAGACTAGGTCGGTTAAATCACTTTTTAACGGCGTAAAATCACAGGGTTAAGTTTCATGCAGATTTTCACTCGTATTCGACTCCTAAGCTCTTCTCAAGCATTCAGTCTAGCACAAATTTGACATCCGATCTTCTGAGAAGCCGCGAACGGGTGAAGATGAAGGTCGGCGGGGCTTGTGTGAAGTTTGGAGACGGTAACAATAATCGGTGAGTGTGCTTTGAATTTGAAAATCTGAGTTGGATCCATTTTTGCTTGAAAATGTTCAAATTTGAGCTAGAATGCTTGAGAATACGAGTCGAATACGAGTGAAAATCTGCATGAAAATTAACCCTGTGATTTTACACCGTTAAAAAGTGATTTAACCGACGAGATCACAGGTAAACGCATCCAGTTGTTATGTGTGTGTGTGCTGGTATGTGTGCCGGTGTGTGACTGTGTGTGTGTGTGTGTGTGTGTGTGCGCGCGCGCGCGCGCGTACCTACATGCAGTATAATTATGTGATTACCGGCGTGCGCGTGCGCGTACGCGTACGTACAGTACATCAGTATCGTCGTACTGCCAGAAGGAAACGACAGACACGCATCACACTGAACACATAACATTTCGTATAAGCTTAGAAGTGATACAATGTATTACTGTCCCAGCAGTGTAAATACCCCCGCGACTGTCAGTTCAGTGTGACTGACTGAGGATGCGTCTAACTGGGATGTGTCTGGACGGCTGTGAGCGTCTATGTTGGCAAAGTCTAACCGTATGGGATGCGTCGAGCTGTGAGTGTTTAGGTGGGAAAAGTCTAACTATATGGGATGCGTCTAGCTGTGAGCGTCTGTGTGGTCAGGTCCGAGTCTAACTGGGATGTGTCTGGATAGCTGTGAGCGTCTATGTTGGTAAAGTCTAACCGTATGGGATGCGTCGAGCTGTGAGTGTTTAGGTGGGAAAAGTCTAACTATATGGGATGCATCTAGCTGTGAGCGTCTGTGTGGCACGGTCAGGTCCGAGTCTAACTGGGATGCGTCTAGCCGGAAAGGCATCGAACTGGGACTGATGCGTCCGGTCTGGCGTGAACGGCATCTAACTTGGATGCGTGTAGCTGTGAGCGTCTATTTAGTTAAAGTTTATCTGGGATGCGTCTGCCGAGCTGGAACGGCATCTAACTGGGATGCGGCGTCGAGCTGTGAGCGTTTAGGTGGGACTCCCATGATAGTCTAAAACTGGGATGCGTTAGTCTTGCCAGAATGGCATCTACTGAACTGGAACGGGACTGATGTGTCAGTCTGGCTGGGATGGCATGTAACTGGGATGCGTCTGGCTGTGAGCGTCTAGGTGAGAAAAGTCTAAAACGGGATGCGTATAGCAGTGCCGGAAAGGCGTCTAGCTGGTCAGTCTGGCACGGGTGATCTAACTGGGACTGATGTGTCTATGAAAGCTGTGAGCGTCTACGTGGGACAGGCCTCAGTAACTGGGATGCATCTGGCTGCCCTGAGTGGCCTGGACGATTTCGAACAGTCAACAAAGTCAAGTTATCTGCAGGAACGATAAAACGGTACTTCGGCGTTATCGCAGAGTGTGCTTGATTTTATTGAACGACCCCATTTTGAGTGGTTCGGCTGTGCTCAAGGCCGGCTCAGCTTACTGATTACAGCGGCCTGGCCTCAGGAAGTGAGCGTGTCAGTGTGTGTTATGATACTGTTATCTGACCATGTCTCGTAATGGCACCAGTTAGCATACTGTGCAGAACATTTGCACTAATGCTGTTAGATCAGGACAGCGAGAATTCGAACGATTGGGTGAATTAAGAGGTACATTTTCGAAACCAGAGGCGTGACTGGCGGCAGTGCGTAGACTCGGTATAGGCACTGATTTACACCGGTAGATGCAAGGGGCAGATTTGTCGAATCAGTTTTCGCTTGCAGGTCAGTGATTGTTAGTTTTGTGGTTGTAGTTTTGTTGTTGTTGTTTTGTTTTTCCAAGTGTTTTTATTTTTCTCTCTCGAAACTTGAAGGCAAAGCGATGCAGGTACCCCCCCCCCCCCTCCCCCGGCCGGGACCGTCCGTATGTGTGCACGCACTCAGTTGCAATACTAGGCTATTTCAGTTTCGGCATTTCAGTTTCTCAGTGCAACTGACAGCTTAGCCGGGCACTAGACTTCTGGTTGCAGAGGGCACACAGGTTTCATGACGTTTATAGGTGCAGTTTTATTGGCATAACCGTGTTGTGCATTCAGTAGTGCGAACTCAGTCGTCAGAACACTACCTCAGCCTAGCCTGGTTCGACTTTATCCCCGTCACTGAGTCTTTTTTCCCCCCAGCTTCTCAGTCCGACCTTCTCTCAACAGTCGCACTGAGTGAGTGTGGTGGAGGTCGTACACAAGTCACGTAGTACTTAGGCCGGTGACGCTGTCTGCGATCGGGCCAACTGAGTAAAGTACCCTCCAGCTATGACTGTCCTCTGTAACCCAGACCCGGCGCTAGATCCACACACGATTGCGCCCATCGCCTCGACGGTACAGCCCACTTTCATGACTTTGTCTCTGTATGGTAAACATGGTCCGGTCACTTCACACAGTAACCGTGGACTGGGTTCGACGATGAGTGACATGCCATCATCAAGAGCACAATCAGTAAGTAAGAGTTGATAACAAGCGCAATAGGTGAGATTGCGACAGTTACCTCAGAAGCACGTCCCTCAGGTCGTGAGTTCGAATCTCACTGAGTCGGCTGGGGCCAGCCCAGTAGTTGTGCTGACTGTTTTCAAGTCAAGTTCTAGTTGCCCCATCTTTGATATCACCTGCCAAAGGGCGTTTATCTCTCAACGACTGAACAACCAACGAAAGTTTCATATGTGTCACATCAGTTTCAGCTCCGGATCTTCTTGAGCCGGGCGTTTTTATTTTTTAAATTGGGGTGGGGGTGGGGGCTGTAAGGGAATTTTATGTCCTTTTCCACCATGTTCGGGTGATTTCAAAGACGGGGCAATAAGATGAAAGCCAGCACAAATATTTGGCTCCAGCCGGTACTTCTTTTTTTTTTTTTTTTTTTTTTAAGTGTTGATCGGCGATGCTCTCTCTCTCTCTTGCCAAGGTGCTTTCAAACTCCACCAAGAAAAAGCCGGCCTGACCAAAATGTGCGCGTAGGCCGTACCCGGCACCATCGTGCCCAGTACTGATACGCGCCACTGCATACGAACTCTGTCACTCATTGTGCTCTTACAGCAGTCAGCTGGCATGTTTATACTCCGTGTTGTGATTGACTGGCGACGCGCCGGCCGCTTTCGGCTGTGGTCCACTTTCACCGTCACACTGACAACATGTCAGTCTCCGTATTCTTGCTGCGGCTCTAGGTCAGTCAGTCAGTCAGGCAGTCAGTCGTCATGTGACAACGAACCGTCAAAACACTGGAGCATCGCCGGCGCCAGGGAAACAGGGGGGACGGCCCTCCGTCATTCTTGTGGCAGGGACGCGGTCCAGAAGAAAAAACAGCGGTTTAGCGCTCGACCGGACGGGCTGCAGTCGCAATCATCTTTGTTATGACAGTGGACTTCGTATGCTATGACGTTGGTGTCGCCCGGCAATGATGTCATTTGGCCCCCGTCAGTGACGTCATTGGTCCTGTGTGTATGCCTTGCATGTGGCATATTTAGTGTTGAGTGAGCAAAAGGAAGAACCAGTGTGCAGATGGACAGGCGTCTGCTCTGTAATTCATCACAGGCTCAACAGCAGGTTTAGAAAACAGGTGCATGAATCTGATCAAGACCCTGCAATCCGTGATGTTCCTGCACACCAAAGTTACTTATCTGTCACAGAACTCGTCAGTGTATTTGACCTGTGGTGGTGTTCATGTAAACATTGCCTACAATGAAAGTTATGTTTTGTCACTGTTTTGACACATTTATTCTGATCTTGTTTCAGGAGCAGAGGTTGACCTGACTGATGTCCAAGGCCCCTGGAGCAGGTGCTCACAACCACACAGATGAAGTGCATCAGCTGGTGACTAAGATACGCAGTTGCCAGTACAGGACATACAGCGGTGGAAGTGTGTACCCTTTTTTCGATGCAACATATGGCAGTGACTGAAGCCACTGTGCTGTGCCAGCAGTAGCAGTGTCTATCTGGCCTGGTACCAGAAAGACCAGACTGTGATATCCAGCACTGTGAATGTGACATCTCCCACTGTGATACCTTGTGCCTGGTGAGAAAAGGTTAGGTTGTGAAGAATGTAATTAACGTCTGCTGCCAAGATGGAATATTTTTACATGAAGTCTGTTAAATGTGGCCGCCAGCTTATGCCGATGTCCAGCCTATGAAAATTCAGGCCAGCAAGAGGGGATAACCTTATATCAAGTCCAGCAAGTATTGTACAAACCCACTCTTCGAAAACTTCAGTCATCATGGTGACGCAGATGTATGCCCTCAACTCCTGGTCACGCCAGAAATGTGTCAGGTATAGCGACTTCATTTTTAAACTTACTGTTTTTTGTTGAAGTAATCTTAAGTCAACCCAGTGACATCTAGGCTTCTTTTAGGGGCAACAGTTGGGCTGGGGACTTCTGCATTGTCAGTGTAGATAGATCTGTATAAACCTACATCTGTACATGACAGGACTGCATGCTGACTTACTGAAGATGGTCGGACTTGTGTTATGTGTTTATTTGAGGGCATTTTTACGAGACCTAGTCTTTAGAGAATTGTTTCACTCTGTTTTCAGTTTCGCTGCCGATGGTCTGCCGTACGTTGGATTCCCAGGCTTGTCCTTGACCCCAATTCAAGAGAGCCCTTTCCTCGACTCGCCCTTGACCGAAAGAGACTTTGACCGTGATGGTGAGAGTGAAAGATGGAAGGAACCAGAGACAAGAGCTCTTGTCATGGAGGAAAGGGCCAATGCAAAGAAGCTAAAAGCATCAACAGGATACAACAAGCGATGGGGATCAGAGACAACCACAGTAACGGTAGAGACGGGTGGTACAGAAAAGTCCAATGGTGTCACATCGTCAAAGTCATGTTCCGTGAATGTGCAGGTCATGCAAACAACTTTTGTGCCCAAGGATGGGGCAATGAGTCTACCACAAAAACGGTCACATGTCTGTAAACTGCTGCTGTTTGCGCTGTTTGGGTTTGTGGTGGTGGCGGGGATTGTCATCTGGGTGTTCTCCCCCGCCTTTACATGATCTTGGACAAAGGGTGTGTGTACCCAGGCGAAGAAGGGGTGCGCATGTGTATATATGTGAAGTACCTAAATGACAGAGAATATCAGATTTTAGTCTAACTCTGTTTTGAGAAAAGCACAGAAAAAGTGTAAAAATACTGAAATATATGACTTCCCTGCGCTATTCTCAAAATCCAGTTATGCCAAATTTCCATGACAGTGTTGCTGTATTTGCTCCACACAAGTACACGTGTGTACATGGACAGCAAACCCAGTATATGTGGCCACAAGATCTACAAAGGAGCGGGGAAGGTCTGTTCACACAGTCTAGCAGCTGGTACTACGGTAGCAGTGGTGTATCATAGAACTGAACCTTCCCAACTGGACTCCAACTGCCAGGTGTTTGACTATTCTGGGCGTAAAAATCAAATCACCAAAACAACAGTTTGGCATAGTTTACACCATTCCCCACCCTCCGTATCAAATGACTGACATCAAAAGTGACAGCCCGTCCCCCTCCCCCTCCCCCCCACACT
The DNA here is from genome assembly GCA_018292915.2 of Batillaria attramentaria. Lineage (NCBI taxonomy): Eukaryota > Metazoa > Mollusca > Gastropoda > Batillariidae > Batillaria > Batillaria attramentaria. Next base: position 4,041,670 of record JACVVK020000004.1, read on the forward strand.
TCCCCCAATGTGATATGTACCCAGATGTAATTCATATCAAGAGAATATGGAGTATCTTCATGTCTGTCAAGTTAGCTGACACTGGGGCTCATTTGGTGTAGTTCACCCGTTAGGGGGTGCAAATGTATACCAGTCAATTCCGTCGATATATATATCGCACAATGTAAATTCGTAGAACGAAGTCAGCGGCCATGTGACTTCACCTCGCCAGACCCTGGAGTACATTTGCACCCCTTCCCGCATTGTGGGGATACAGTCGCCCCCGTTAGTGGACGGCTGTTTATGCCAAAATATCGATGGAATTGACTGGTGTACATTTGCCAGGGTTAATTTGCCTAATGCCAGGCAGTAATGGGCGAACTATACCAACTCACTGGGACACTGGGAACAGGTGAAACTGCCCGCTGAGCACTACTGTATTGACTTTCATTTTCAAAAGACTTTTGCTTGTACTTAATCTGGACGCTGTGGTATATATATTACCAGAAGAGCTACACAAAGTATATTTTTTCTGTTAGACTGCAATGTCTGGATGGAGTTTAAGCCCTGTTGTAATTAAGGCTTTCAGCATTGCAGTTCCTGCATTTTGTGACAAATCATTATATGAATGTGTTCATGTGCAGTATGTTTGATCTTGAAGGTTGTTCCTTGTTTGTTTACCCTTCCTGCTGTTCGGAAACTGGAAAGAGAAATGTACACTCTGACACAAGTCAACTAAACTACACTTTAAATACAGCATTGCTGAAAAGCAACACGGTAGATCTGGTTGAGGATTCTCATATGACAAATAGTCAGATGATTAAGGCAGATGTCACAAAGGAGTGCTTTTAGTACAAACAAACAGCAAACATGTTTTCCCATGTTTCTCATGTGACATGCAGCTACAATATGCCTTTGCCGTAATTTTTTTTTTTTTTTGGAGGGTGTTTTGAGTGATTTTCCAGTTTTTTTTTAACAAGAATGTCTCCTGTCTGTCAACTGTGGCTGTTTGATGAAAAGTGGTGTACTCAGAATAAGCCTTGATTGCCTGCCTTCTCAACAAACAATGCCACGGTTGAAGGGGAAACTTTTACATTTTCTGTCAGAAAGAATTGTCAGGTCTGTGAGCTAGTGACTGCAATGAACATTTATTATTGTTTTTCCCATCAAGCTTTTCTTTGATATTTCGCTCCCAAAAATGATGTATGTATAAATTTATGGCCAAGGGATAGAAAAGCATGGTGTTAGCAGCGACTGCATAAGCCAAGGGCATGACTAACGGTACCTTCAGTATAAGTCAGTCAGTACCATGGATATGATGAGCTCTTACATTCTTTACCATTCGACAATAGATACGTTTACAAAACTGGTACATGTAAACTCAGTAAAGGACAAAGTGAGAGAGAAACTCTAATATTTTCACAGCACCTGTCTTTCCAAATGAACAGTTCACTGGTTGTGTGCAATATGAGCATTAATTTTATGAGTTCTTTTGAATTAAATATAAGTAAGTGTTTCTCCAGCTGTGACCTGCTTGTTAAGAACGATTGTAAACTGGTACAGAGTGTGACTTTTGCAGGCACTCTGTTGAATAAAACTGTGACAGTTCCAGAAAGGTACATGTATACATACATGTACGCACATACGGTCATGCTTTTTAAGGGGTTCAGCCGTCTCGTGAACTGAAGGACTGCATTTCTGTGCTAAACGTAACCAATGATATCTTCCATCTAATGCACGTGTACATATTCACTTTCACTGAATCTAGGATTTCTGCACCATGATATGCAGTACAAAAGAGATCTTGCCGAAGGATCTCGGTTCCACCCCTGCAAGCAGCATCTGCTGTCGGTAATAAGGAACTTGTTTTCTTTGCCCAGGCGATTTCTATACTTTGTATTTTAAGTTTTAAATGATGTCATATCTTTCAAGCATTTTATACCTTATTATCTGTTAGAGGTATTTGTGATACTGATAAAAATCGTCTGTGTTGTGTTGTCGGAAAGTATGTATACCAGTAAGCATCGCACTGCAAGACTTGCAAGATAGCATACATTGTATTGTTATACATTCCATCCCATTAGTGCCGATTGTGTTTTTCTGTGAAGTATTGCTTTTCTTTCTTTCTTTTTTTTTTTACTTAAAGCATTACTGAGGCCAGTTCTTGTACTTACAGAGAGTGAAAATAATTTTTACCTGCAAGACGTGCGAAAATGTGGCCTTTCAAGTGACGCAATTGTCATCGATATTAATCAAGAAACGGAAGCTTTTAGTTTTAACACTGCATGAGTGCATCACTCATAGAAACTGTGATACATACATACATAGATGTATGTACTTCAGATTCTTAAGTGATTCCATCATTGTTTAGCACTTCAGTTGTGTAACATCAATACTCACTGGCAGAATGAGTCAATGATGGATGTAAGACTAATTGAAATTAAGTGTTTTGCAGGTGTTTTTGACTTCGTTTCTTGTAGATTTTTAGCAATGAGCAAGATATTTCACATTTTCTTGGTGTTAAGAATTTTTATCTGAGTATTTTGTACATCGGTTCCTGTTCTTTTATTGTGATGAGGAATCTTTTTTTTTTTCTATTTCTTTTGTTTTTGTTGTAAACGTTTGTGCAAATGAAAGATGGTGTACAAATTTGAAGCTGCTGGAGGTGTTTAAAAAACAAAAAAAACCCTTCGAGCAGATATACAGTAATCAAAATTTTCTTTTTACATTCACAAATGGTATAGATACTGTTATTTTTGTCTTTTGGACTGTGTGTGTGTGTGTGTGTGTGTGTGTGTGTGTGTGCACGCCCGCGCGCGCCCGCGTGTGCATTCATGTGTTGTGATATGAATCTGACATTGAATCTTGCCACTGGAAAATAAATATAGTCATGTTACAAGAAATAGTCTTCTCCTGCTCTCTCTGTCACTTGTGTGTGTGTGTGTGTACAACAGATACTTGTCAGACGAAAAAGTTTGCACTTATTTATTCAGTACACCTTTTTCCCATCCAAATGTGATTTCATCAGTAAAGCCAGCAGCTGAACTTACAGGTGCACCTAGCCACACTTCCTTAGCGAAAGCTGCTTGCTGGCCTGACACACAGGCATCGCATTAACACCTCTACTAAACATCAAGATTGAGTATTTCAAGTGCACACGTGCACTCACAAGCGAACCTGTTCCAAATCATAAGTTGGCTTAGTACACACGGAAATAGCATGTTTAATGGGAAAAAAAAAACTGAAGGATAATACGAGTGTATACTGTGTACATTTTGATGTGAAAAGCTGACAGATTTCTATGTACTACAAATACAAAAAATAAGTTCAGGAAGCTGGCACATGTAAAGGACAAAGTGAGAGAGTCAGGGCTGAGATTTAGCAAGCCCGACTACGGAGCCGGTCGGGCTCCCAACCAGGGAGGTTGAGGGAGCCCCACAATTTTTCAAGGAGCCCGACTCTTTCATGAAGCGGTCAGCGGGTTCAGCGACGGTGTACATGTGTATTGCCGCGTATTACCAGTCCAGTGCAGGTGTGTCAGTAAGCAGAATCTACCGATCGGGCCGGGAAATATCAAGGCGCCAGCCGGGCGATTTAAACTGTGATCCGAGGGAGCCCGACGTAATTTTTAGGCACCTCGGGCGCCCGCTAAAGCTCAGCCCTGGAGAGAGAGAGAGAGCCAGAAGAGCCGCACAAAGAGAAAGCCAGTGAAAACAAAACTCCCATAAACTTCATCTAGAACTGAACTGAAAATTGAATCAGCTAAAGAAATATACATATGGACAAGCAATGAAAAGACCTGTGAAGTCCTTGCACAAGTGAGTATGAAACTCATGTTCATCTCTTTCTTTCTTTGGTTCCCCCCCCCCCCCCCCCCCCCGACTGTTCTGTGCTACTCAAATCAACTTCTCTGATTTTGATGTAACAAACCTCTGTGGAGAACTCTGCATAGATCTCCACTATACATCATTCTGGCAAGAGGGTAAAAATGTAAGTTAGGACCAAGAGCAATGAGGTCAAAAGGTTCTGGAAGTATGGTCCACACAAAATATTTCTGTTCCATTTGCAAGCCTGGTGGTCAACACCGAAAGTCAAACAGACTTGGTGTACCAGCTAGGACCACAGGCACAAAAAAGAGATAAAGACAGAAGAGATGTAAGTTTACTGGCTATCCCAAAAACGCCTGAGATTACACTGAATTGTATTCATTATCTCATATGTACCGTCGTGGAATTTTGGCAATTCACCTTGTTGCATTACTCCCATGTTACATTTTGATCACTAAAAGTGGCCCTACATCCCAAAAGTGGACAAGTGATGAAGTTCACAGCAATGAATCAATGGAAGCAGTAGAGTACATTGTCCCAGTGTCTGCTGACAATGCACTGCTATCTCAGGGTATTTCTTCATGTGTGCTGCAGATAGGTTTGGTCATTAATGTGGCCCTAGGTGAGAGCTTCCAAAACATGGACTGTTAATATCTGCCTTACCGGCACACACTGCATTGTGTCACTTCATTTCACACCACTCTAGCACAGCAACACGTTTTACCCACAAACACAGCCTTGTGAATAGTGGATAACATTAAGGTCCTGCAATTGCAAAGCAGGACCAGTTCAGCAGGTAGTCAATCATGCGGGCGCCGTTAAAGACAGCGTACCACAGATTCAGTTTCTCTTACATCACATCCTGTCCATCTCTCTATTGCCTGTGTCACCAGCATGTAAGAGTGTGTGTGTGTTTCATCAAGTCCTGTCGTTCAAGTGCTGCATGATGTTCTGCCCGCTGAGACTGGCGTGGGCCAACATGTGAACAGCATTCAGGTCAGCTTCAGTCAAGGCTTCACCAGACAGACACTCCACCTCGTACTGTACTGGTACCGCCTCGTGCAGCAGGATATCCGAAGGCTGCAGGGAGTGGATGGAGGGGTGACTATGAGGGGGGAGGGAGGTGGGGGCCAGGTGGACAGCAGGATGGACCTGAGCGGCGGTCAGCACATGTGTCGTCGTGTGCTCCGTCTGTGAAGTCTGCACCGGGTCCTGATACACATCCAGGTCGGTGACAATCAGGTTTTGCTGACTGATGCGGTCAGCCGCCTGACGCTGCTCCTCCTCTGTCCACTGGATCACGCTGGTCACCACCTCACCGGACGGGTGACTGGCACTTATTGTCATCACCTGCACGTGAAAACATTTTCTTAAAATTCTGAACAGAAATTGTAATATTTTTTTTTCACCACTAGACTAATTAGACATAAGTTGTTTCTTGTCGGGTGTCCGTTGGCTTGGACTGTGATGGAGTTCTGTGCATCTCTGCTGTTGTGCTGCTGCTGTGATGTGAAGTGATGTGGGATGTACTGTTGTAATGTATAGTGATGCAATATGTGATAGATGGCAGGTCACTGTTTTAGGTGTGAGGTGTGAGTGTGCGAGTATGTAAATAGGTGGAGTGGGTGTGCATGACCATATGAGTGAGTGTTTGGCATGTTTTATGTATTATGAGACCACAAGGCAATGTTCCACTTTTGGAAATTTAATAAATTTATCTTATCTTAACATGTAAACTGAGCGTTCCTTCATTTAAATTAGCCCCTCACTAGTATTATTATCATGATCATGATTATTACCTGTCCATCAGGCTGATTGACGCTGACCGTCAGTTCCCCGGCCATGTTGGGCTGGTGGTTCTGGTCATGATGTTTGGCTGCCTGCAAGCTCCAGTCGGTCGTGTGGATCTTCAGGTGGTTGTCAAGGACCTCCTTGCGAATGAAACTCTTGCTGCAGTATTGGCACTGATACTTTCTGACACCAGAGTGGGACTGCTCATGAGACTTGAGACTTCCTGTATGTCAAAAAATACAATTACTCAATAATAACAATAATAAAAACATGCAGAGCAGTAGTAGCGCATGATGATGATGATGTGTTAACAGACAGAGTAACAACAGAACAGAAATGCCCATGAAACATGAAAACTGGCCCTCACCACAAACATGAAATATGGAGGAGTGCATGAAGCTAATCAAATCTGAAATAGGTTAGCTGTTTGAGAATACCAGACCATGTGTGAACAAACAGAATTGTTTGACAAAAATAAAGTCAATTTTTTCCATGGAAAACAAGATTCCCCCCCCCCCCCCCCCCCCCCCCAAAAAAAAAAAAAAAATAAAATCATTTTTCCACAGAAAATCGCAGATCCATGGACAATCTGATGCCTACAAATACACTCACTGGCAGTGTTGAAGACTTTTCCACACTGATTGCACATGAAGACCCTGGGTACAGCTGGGTGTTTGTACTCCTTGTGACGATCCAGGCGATTCTGAGTGGCAAACGTGCGGTTACACTGGTCGCAGGGCAGCGGAGTCAGCTTGCCACGAGTGTGAGATTTCAGGTGGTAGCGGAATGACGTCCCGCGGAAAAACTCACGACCACACTGATTGCAGCTGGAGTAAAAAGTCAGTCAGTCAGTCACCTTCACTGCCATCTACAGGTTATATAATACATTTTTTTTTTTTAATCTGTCTCTGGCTCCGACTTCTAATGCTCGGGTCGTGAGTTTGTATCCCGGCTGAGGCCAGATATTTGTGCAGGCTTTTTCATCGTTGCCTCATCTTTCATATCATGTATTATGGTGGAAAAAGGACGTTAAACCCCCAAACACCCACCCACCCTACTAATGTAAGGCAACAAACAAATTTTCCATAATCGGGGGCAGTGAGTTGGGAAAACTCTATCAAATGCATAGCGCTTCGGCCATTTCACCAAATGGCAGCAGAGGTGGTGATGCCCCTACAGATTCTTATCTGTTTGTGCTGTCGCTACAAAACCTGCGCACTTTGTGTTTCTTCACTGTGGCATCACCTGTTCCCACACTGCTGAAAGGACACATACTGCCAGGAGAAAATGAATGAATAACTATGGTTTAATTCCTTCACTTACAGGTAAGGGCGAACCCCTGTGTGTTTCCTCATGTGCACCTGTTGGCTCTTGCGGGTAGTGAAAGTCTTGCCACACACGTTACAGCTGAACGGTTTCACACCTGTGTGTTTGTACAGATGAACTGGAAAAAAAAATCAAGACTGTGAGAATTTTGTTTTTTCCTTGAAGTCAGACAGCTAGCAACTGTATCTGACATCTCCAATTCTAAAACGACAAGCTCAAATACCAGTACATGTGCATATACTTGCATTCATTTAAAGAGTTTGTGTAACATTTTCACTTGCCTGTGAATAAATAGCTTTTCAGGGGCACATGCAAGTTTAAAAGACCCCAATTCTATTAGTAAAGAACAGTTAAGAAGACAACCCCATTAAGAATACTGCAAAAAGCTCATCCATAAATTTTTGTCAGATCTTTTGGGATCCGACTAACTTATCATAGCTCACATGAAATCGTTTCTTTTTCTTTCTTTTTTCCCTCCTGAGCCAGTAGATGTTTTGATCAGGATCACCCTTACTAGTATATACTACTGACACTAAGTCACAGCATATCTCTCCCCTTACCCTTGAAGGCAACACTGCCACTGATAGTGCGGCCACAGTGGTTACACTTGTGACAGTCTCGTCGACTTCGCACTTTGCCCGACTTGGTCAGATTCACGGGGCGAGGAGTTGCGCATATGGAATCCATCGTCTCACCCAGGTCGGCACTTGCCTGAGAACCTCCCATTTCAGCTGCAACATTGAGGCATGAACAGAATGTCACATGATGCGTCTGCAGACCTGCTTACCCACCAGACATGACATGAGTAGTGTCAAAAACCAAATGAGTAGTTTCCTGGCCAAATGAGTAGTCCCGGCTAACGTATCCCAACCGAAATGTGCCACTTGCAAGCTTGTTGCTTAAGATACAAATCAACTATTCTATTCTTTGGCTTGTTTGATTTGAATGGTTACAGTGTACTACCATAGTATCTATGTTATTTGTTTGGGTTTTTTTTTTTTTTTTTGCCCATTTTCTTTCTACCAGTTATTTATACATTGTTAAACTTTGAATAAGGCTCATTCAAAAAGCTGGATCGGTGCGAGCAAAAGTTCAGATCAGATTTGACAAAACGCTAACTGCTAACTTGATTACATAGATTTAGGAAACGAAATTGCGTAGTGGGGCAATTAAATGTGTAGTTGCGTAGTAAGCCCAAAATTACTTAGTTTTCTATGGTCAATGTGTAGGGTAGGCAGGTCTGCGTCTGATACTAAGTAGCACTACTGTTGTTTAGTGACAGGACGGGTGGATAGATGGTGACCTGTACTCTGCTTCCTTCCTACAAAATTTCCACATTTCATACCAATGATGGACTCCACAGCATTCATGACAGCATCATCTTCCATCCAGGAGCTGGCTTGCTGGACGGAGCTTCGAGATCGACTGACAGGTGAGATCTCTCCTGCCCCCTCATCTGTGCCTGCTGCAGTGCTCTTGATCTCTGCCCCAACTGGAAACAAGAGTTGTATGTCACTAGAGACTAAAGCGAGCCATGAAGAGGAGTGGGAGGACAACTGTCTTGCAGTTACTAAAACTCAAGACACCGATAATATATGAAAGCCATTTAACAAGCCATCCTGAGTTGAACATTCCTGCAGATGTATCTTATCATTTTTTTAAACTTTGAAAACACTGATTTTAATACATGAAATAGATGTGGGTAAAAGACAAACAAAACACAACAATTACCCCCCCCCCCCCCCCACACACACACACACACACACAAACCAACATAGAGTTCGGCTTAGGTCAAAAAGAGAGTCATGACATACCTAGCGACTCCATGAGGATCCACCTGTCATCAACTGGAATCTGTGGAGGACAAAAATAAATAAATAAATAAAGAAAGAAAGAAAAGAAAAGAAAAAAAAAAAAAAAAAAAAAAAAGCAATACACATGCATGTCTCTTGCCACAGTAGTTACTACACTGTCAATCAGTACGCGCTCAGATTTGGGATTTCATCCACAAACACACACACACACACACAGACAGAGTATATTCTCACCCCTTCCAAGTAGTAGCTGCGGAACTTCTCCACCCTTTTCTGTATAAGAGGGTTGCGATGAGGAATGGGAGGGTTACAGAAAGACCCTGCCATGCAGCAAGCGGTGACATGGCGGATGACGTCATAAGTCATTCCTGACCAGAAATACTTCTCTCGCAGTTTGGCCTGTGTGTCACTCTGGCTCAGGTGATTCCCTTCCTCTGGAAATTATTTTTCGTGTGAAAGATTGCACAAATGCAAGTTATAGCAACACAACACAGCGACAAAATTTTGATGTAACTCTATTTCAAGAATGTTATGAAAGAAATATGTCAGAAGCAATATCACAGGAGAATATTTCGAAATAAAGTGCATAAAGTGCTTCAAACATTTCTCAAAATCATGTTATGCCTAAACGTCATGCTGATGACAGCAAACCAAACTATCGGTTTCCAACTGGTGATAATGTATCAATTCTCTGTTCAGTACTGCAAACAAAGCTTGCATTTCCAACTTCTCCTCTGTATTCTTCAATCATATGACGTAACTGTATGGGAACGGATGAACAAACATACAATGTACTTTATTTAACAATGAAAGTGATTTGACAATGTGTCAGTTTTCAAGCAGCTGTTGAAAACAAACTTACAGTTCTGATTTTGCAAAAATCTATAATTATATGCATACATGTGACCACACACACACACACACACACACACACACACACACACACACACACACACAGAGTACATGATGAAACAAGAAATGACAATGTACGGAACAGACTGCCATTCGGAGTCGTTTCAAGATGCATGATCTAACACACTCTTCAACACTATGCAAGCCTTTGAAACAGCGCAGTGTTATGCAAGTCTGACAACCCTTGACAGGAATAATTATGCTGTAACACTGTTCTGCAGACCATAGTGTGGTGCCGGCTCCTGGTTATAATTTTGCTAAGACGATTCATCAGGTAAAGCCTCACCAATGTGTGCCTCTTGTATGGCTGCGTGGCGACAGCTCTCCGCAAACAGCACCTGGCGAGGAGGAGCCCTGGGGCGTGACAAAGGCTGGTAGTGCAGTGAACCATTAATGATGCTGAAGAAGTTTGTGCGGAGCTTGATGCGCATCTGCTCAGCCTCCGACAGAGTGCCAGGAAATGTGCCGTCCGTCAAATACTGAATCAGGTCCTCGTAGCTGCATTCTTCCTCTTCATCCTGCAAGCAAAAAATGGAATTTCTTTTCCAATTCTGTGCCATCACCACTACCCCAAGTTCAAACGTTCGTACATTCTTCTGCCTTACGCAGCAAAGTGGTTAGTTGTTATTTTACAGGAATTGACAGAATAGGAATGCAGAACTTAATCCACAGTCCCAAACGTTAAAGCAGCTTTCTCTTTACCATTCAGCCAAAAAAAAAAAAAATAAAAACTGTAGGAATCAATCAGCCAACTGCACCTCTATACTGATGTAAATTTCACAATATTGTCAGAAGAATCAGCCCACCTCACGTGACCATGTGTAACCTTTTTTTTTTCTTTCTTTTTTTAAAAATATCAGAGTTTCCTTGTGTTCAATTTTGTCTAATATTACCCATTTACCAACTCACACACACACACACACACACACACACACACACACACACACACACACACACACACAGAGTAACAAAACTGTCTGGACTATCAGAACAATTTTTGGCCTCCAAGTTTTCAAATAACTGATCGCGCGAATGAGATCCACTTAGTAAGCACAGCTGGTTCCCACCTCAGACATGTGAGGATCACTGTCATCTCTGTCAACCGGCAACACTTTTGACTTGGTGGGGATTCGAACTACAGCCTTGTTGTGCAGGGGGTTGTTGTCGACACAGTCTGGACAGGCGTGGATGAAAGCATCCAAGTCGAGACTCATCCCCTTCCAGAACACATTCATCTCCAGCAGATGTTTCAGTCCCCCATTGCGATCATAGTGCATTTCTGGTACAGAGATAACCATGCATTATTCTATCTAGTGGCGCTGTTGTGCGTGCGAATGAGCAAATGAAAGTAATACTTGAGAAGGCAAGACTAAGGATAAAAGATAAAATCTTTTTCCAGAAGTATCTTAAAAAAATTGTACACAAACATGTAACTCTCATACAACAAACCCACAGACTCGTACATGCAGATCCAAGTCGCAAAATTCATAAAATATCAGTACAAGGACATTTCCAGTAAAAATATAATGTACTTCGGCTTTAATAAGCTCAACGCAATCCTGTCTGTGGCTGTATTTGTGTGTCTAAGTAGTGTGACATAGACAACCAAAACAACTCAGAGCGATCTGTCAGCCTACATACCTTAAGAACTAGGCCTTTAAATCAGAGACAAGCCAAAACAATCAGGAGAGTAAAAATGCCAGCTGGAATGTCATTACCTCCTCGCACATGCGCTTTTCTCAGCAGACTGAAGCGTGCTTTTTCTTGGGTCACGACGAGACGTCCCGCCGACTTTCCACTGCAACTGTAGAGTTTTCCGCCTCGGAGCTCCACCATTTCGCTCTGTTGCTCAATGGCCTGCTTGGTGCTGAGGGAGATGCAAGGTGGGAACCGACCCTGCTCCTTGAACTGTTTCAGGATGAAGTAGTAGACATCCAGGGCAAGCTGTGACACATGCACAATAAAAGAATACTTGAACTGAATTGAATTGAACTGAACTCAACGGGACAGGACAGGCCACATATTTTTGTATCATACGGTAGCATCTGAGTATTGCGGTGGCTAGGATGCCTGGATTTAAGTTTTGATTTTAAAAAGCAAACTCCTTGTCTACAGGCAGTTTGGAAACTGAGGCAGAAACACAGGCTTTTCAAAGAATCAAAAGCATTCCCAGTCTGGCAGAAGAGAAAATACGCAACGATGCCTACTGTCACACTCTCACTTTTCACTGCTGGGGGAAAATCTGTAGATCATTAAAAACTAATGAGGTACGAGACGCATATTCCATCCATTACCAGCATAATCCTATAATAACTTACCTGTATAATATACATGTACTACGAGATATGCCTGCCAAATTATGCAGGGCTCCCTAAACTGTGCGTCTGTGCGTAATTTACGCACTAAAGTAAAAATTTACGTCCTAAAAATAATTCGAGGGGGTACGTTGAAGCATTATGAACGCGATCTGTGCTTAGCTTGACGCACTACCTCTGCACTACCGTGCGTACGCCTATAGGCTTGTTGTGATCGAGTGAGTGTTCTCCCTTGCTTTGGCCGCGTTCAGTTCGGTTCTGTTTTTGGTTTTGTTTAACGCTCGCAGGCGTTAACTGTCTACTGCTGCAGATCGGCGGCTACTACAGCCACTCGCGCGTAGTGAACGTGCCCAAACTTTTTCCGCTTCTGGGCACTGAAACACCCAGCGTACATGCGATGTCGAAACCATGGACGAAAGATTTTAGAGGCAGTGCTCTTGTTCAGTTACCGATCGGATTCGTTTTCTCTGTGACGAATCATGCCACCGAAAAAAGTGAAAGTTCAAAAGACTAGTCTATGGACTTTTTCGTCAGCAGAAAAGTTGTGGAGGGACTCGAGCCCTCGCCCGGCAGCGGGTGCACTTCGGCGTCGCATAGCTACGATTCAGTTACTGTGACAGCGTGTGCGTGCATGTAACTAAAATGAACATGGTAACAGTGCTTTTTAATCTAAGCACAGAAAATGACTTCAACTGATAGTGAATATGAGTTAGTGTACAAAACTGAATTGTACCCACTTCATTTAATTATATGATTTGAAGTTGATAAAATACAGTTTTGCACACACACACACACACACACACACACACACACACACACACACACACACACCTGTTCAGCAGTATTTACTGAATTTATAATTCCATGCACTAAAAACTGGAGAAACGATTCTGACCCTTTAAAAATTGAAAGTGGAGGTACAAAGACCCCCTAAAATTTTGAACTGGGGGTCAGTGGACCCTTTAGGTCTGTAGCTTTTAGGGATCCCTGTTATGAAATACTAAAACAGTCCACATGTTTATCGAACTTAAGGTGCTTAGGCCAATTTACCAAATGATGGTAGCGTTGCTTCAACCAGAATCAAACAAACAATTACCTGTCCTAAAGAGGCAACAATTCTGGCAGATGTCTCTTTCTGACCACCTTTCTTCCCAGCTGCAGTTTTCATTATCCGTCCTGCATTTCTCTGTGGTCGGCCTCTCCTAGTGGTAGGCTTAGCACTTGATACTGAGGACACCTGCGTAAGTGTCTGATGATTAGCAGTTTTGAGTTCCTTGTCAGCTTCCTTACTCGTTGCTGAAGATGACTTCAGTCTTTGCTTCTTGCTCAGCAGCTCTTCCTTTACTTTGTAAGTCACTGTGCGTATACGCTTGGATGAACGAATGCCTCGTGTTTCTTCATTCTGCTGTGTTGATGGAGCGGCGACATCTTCAACTGTTGTGTCTGCAATATGATGATCAAGACAAGCAAATAGATGTAGACACACTCAAAACAAGAGAGCGTGTAGAAAGACATTTAAGACCAGCATCTCTTTGTACTCTCTCTCATCAAATGTTGGCAGGACAGGTTATTAAGACCTCAATTTATATTCAATAAACACTTTAAACATTTGTGACAGACAATGCAAAACAGTGTGTCAATGTCATTTCTCAGTTATTAATTTTGTAGAAGCATTCAGATTATGTCCTTACAAATACAAAACTTTAGCCCTGGTTTTGCCTACCCCCCATCACATTTTCTACACATCAGGTGAAGACAAGTTTATATTTTACTCTACTTTATCAGAGCAGATCTCAATCTGCAAAAAGTTTAGGTTTTCCATGACCAGAGCATCCCGTTATATGCAGGCAGGTTTAAATCGGACCCTATATCCTTTATCAGTGAATCAAAGGCATCAAGTGCATGCACACTTCAAAAATGCATGAGAAACTGGCTAGAGACTTGTCTCTTGATAAGCATGTGATTAACTGTACCTTCACTAATGTCAGGGCTATTTGGTTCCACGAACTGAAAGTCGGCTGGTTCATCCTCTTCCTCCACCTCCTCCATCCGCTTTCGCCCCCTCTTGCTTTTCCTCCTTGATGTTTTTTTCACAGGCACAGCTCTTTCCTCTGCAGAGGTCTTAGACTTTGGGCAGGGCTGGGAGTGTGGTTTTAAGTCCGTGCTTTCAGCCAACGGGATGGACGGAGTTTTGGAGTACAGGCCGAACGCCCTCATCAACAACTCCACTGTTTGTTGTTCCTGCTCATCGGAGAGCTGTATCTCCGTCTGCCACTCCTCTTGACTCCGGTGGTTCAGCTGTTCTGGCAGATTTGGCTCTCTGATAAAAAAAGAGCAAAATGACACAGAACACGGTCAATTAATCTTTAACTGCATGTTTAGGTCAAAGAGCCCTGCTTACCGGTATTAACATTACAAGCATCACTGAATGGAAATAACTTTTCATGATAAATGGCACCCTACATGGTCCAACCCTTGTCGTGGGGTAGTGGCTTGTGTACCTCAATGACCCAGAGAGCTACGCCAGCGGGAGCACGTGCTCCTGGCAGGGTCACCCAAGCTGGACAGGTCGAAGGGTAGAGGTCAGACGAATGTGGACCACCTCTCCAAGAGGCTAAACGGGTTTGCGTAGGGTTAACAGCCCTACCTGTAAAAAACATAACGTTACAGAAGCATCGACAGCAACAAACCAAAACATTCACCTGGGCAAGGAAGGGTCTCCATCCCGGAGACCTATGACGCATTGCAGTGAAAGCCGAAAGGAAGCTGCAAGGCCGACCCCCCTTCTAACACCCAGGACAACGACGAGAGTAGCCACATGGAACATCAGGACTATGTATGAAGTAGGAAGGACCACACAAGTAGCAAGAGAGATGAAGAACTACAAGATAGGAGTACTGGGACTGAGTGAGACAAGGTGGCTACAGACAGGACAGCTGAGATTTTCATCGGGAGAGCAATTGCTGTACTCGGGACACACAGAGGATGGAGCCCCCCACACTGAGGGCGTGGCCCTGATGCTGGCACCGGAGGCACAGCGGGCACTCATCGGCTGGGAACCTGTCAACTCCCGCATCATCACAGCCAAATTCATCACCAAGAAGAAAGACATCAAGCTAAACATCATCCAGTGCTACGCTCCCACCAATGATGCGGAAGAGGAGAAAAAAGATGACTTCTACCAACAACTGCAGACAGTGATAGATAGAGGAGGAGCCAAGGACATGACCATACTTATGGGAGACTTCAACGCCAAGATTGGATCAGACAACACAGGCTATGAGAACACCATGGGAACACACGGACTGGGACAGATGAACGAAAATGGCGAGCGCTTTGCAGACTTTTGTGCCCTGAACCAGCTAGTGATAGGAGGCAGCATCTTCCCACACAAGCGCATCCACAAGGCCACATGGAGATCGCCGGACCATGTCACGGAGAACCAGATTGATCACATCTGCATCAGCCGGAAGTTCAGGAGATCGTGGCGAGATGTGCGCGTGATGAGGGGTGCCGATGTATCATCAGACCACCACCTTCTTGCAACAACACTGAGACTTCGGCTTAAGAGACACACCAACGCCAACAACACACGGACCAGGTACAACGTTGGCCTACTCAGGAACACAGAGACACAAGCAGCATTCCGGATCAGCCTTTCCAACAGGTTCCAGCCACTGCAAGACCTGATAGAAGACAGTGGAATGGATATCGAGACACAGTGGGAACACAGCAAGAAACTCTGGCACGACACATGCGAAGAGGTCCTTGGCAAGAGAAAGACCCAACACAAGGAATGGATCTCTGCTGATACCATCCAGAAGCTGGAAGTTAGGAAAAAGAAGAAAACTGCACTGAACACGAGCCGAACAAGAAGAGCTAAGGCAAAGGCACAGGAAGAATACACAGCAGCTGACAGAGAAGTGAAGAGGAGCACCAGAAAGGACAAGAGGGACTACATCGACGACCTGGCCAATCAAGCAGAGGAAGCAGCTGGACAAGGGAACCTAAAAGACCTGTACCAGGTGACCAAGAAGCTCGCGGGCAAATTTCAGCAGACAGACAAACCAGTGAAGGACAAGAACGGGCACCCACTGACAACAACTGAGGAACAGCTGAAGCGATGGGCAGAACACTTCAGGGAGCTGTTAAATCGCCCCATCCCTGAAACACCACCAGACATCCCGCCAGCTGAGACAGAACTACCCATCAACTGCGACAAGCCCTCTAAGGCGGAGATCAGGAAAGCCATCATGACACTGAGAAATGGGAAAGCTGCAGGGCCGGACGAGATACCAGCAGAAGCCATCAAAGCAGACACAGAGACAGCCGTCAACATGCTGCACAGCCTATTCAGCAAGATCTGGGAGAAGGAAGAGGTGCCAGCCCAGTGGAAAGAAGGGATCGTCATCAAGCTGCCAAAGAAAGGGGACCTCAGGGACTGCAGCAACTACCGAGGGATCATGCTCCTGTCAGTGCCAGGCAAGGTTCTCAACAGAATTCTACTGGAGAGGATGAGGGAGGCAGTCGACCCTATGCTCCGAGACCAGCAGGCGGGCTTTCGCAGGAACAGGTCCTGCGCTGACCAGATCGCCAGCCTACGCATCATCGTTGAGCAGTCACTGGAGTGGAACTCCCCCCTCTACATCAACTTCATAGACTATGAGAAGGCCTTCGACAGTGTAGACAGAGAGGCACTGTGGAAGCTGCTAAGGCACTATGGAGTTCCCGGGAAGATCATCTCCCTGATTCAGTGCACCTACAAAGACATGAGCTGCAGGATTGCCCATGCCGGCCAGTTGTCAGAAAGCTTCGAGGTGAAGACCGGAGTCCGCCAGGGATGCCTGTTGTCCCCGTTCCTCTTCCTCCTGGTCATCGACTGGATCATGAAGACCACCACAACAGGCAGGAAAAACGGGATACAGTGGACACTCTGGACGCAGCTGGATGACCTCGACTTTGCGGACGACCTGGCGCTCCTGTCTCACAGCCACAGCCAGATGCAGGACAAGACTACATGCCTGGAAGCCACATCAGCCGGAACAGGGCTCAAGATCAACAGGAGGAAAACCGAGCTGATGAAGATCAACACCACTGCCAACACACCAGTCACAGTCGGTGGAGAGTCCATCAGGGAGGTAGAGTCCTTTGTCTACCTGGGAAGTGTGGTTGATGGACAGGGAGGCACAGACCGAGACGTCACAGCCAGAATCGGCAAGGCAAGAGCAGCAATGGTCATGCTGAAGAACATCTGGGCATCCAAAGTTGTCAGCATAAGAACCAAACTTCGCATCTTCAACTCCAACGTGAAGTCAGTTCTGCTCTACGGATGCGAAACATGGAGGACAACGAAGACGATGCAGCAGAAGATCCAGACATTTCTCAACACCTGTCTGAGGCGCATCTTCAACATCCGATGGCCAGAGAAGATCCGGAACGAAGAGCTGTGGGAGCGAGCAGGGCAGGAACCAGCGGCCAAGCAGATCCTGCGGAGGAAGTGGGGCTGGATTGGACACACCCTCAGGAAGCCAGCATCCAGCACCACACGCCAAGCCCTGACATGGAACCCACAGGGGAAAAGGAAGAGAGGCCGGCCTCGCAACAGCTGGAGGCGGGACACTGAGGCAGAGTTATATAAGCAGGGGACCAACTGGACTGGAGTGGCAAGAATAGCCCAGAACAGAGTGCGATGGCGAAGGGTTGTCGATGGCCTATGCTCCACGTGGAGCCAGGGGCCTAAGTAAGATAAATGGCTAAAATGCCTCATCGATAATCATTCTAAACCTTGAAAGGATCGCCTCTACATTCATAACTTTGTGTACCAAGTGACAATGGTGCAGCCAAAAACATAACAGAACTGACTGACTGACATCTTGCTGCTCTCATCATGCTCACTCAGTAACTATGACATCAGTCTTTTCCTCTTCTAGCAAAATTTAAACTCTGCTGAGGTGTTTTTCCAGTGCTATGCCACCTCAAATCATTGCACCACCTATCAGCCGGTTCCAATGCCATAGCACCGAATAAAGGCTTTGGATTTTTAGTTGTCGGTTTGAACGATTGAAAGGGGCCATTTACTATCCAGAAACCAACTTGTACTCATACGTTCCTACAATCTAATTATGTGTACGTATATATTAACGGCTTTATATGAGAGCAATCATCATCAAAACTTTTGAAGCAGCACAGCAACAGAAAAAAGGTTGTCCATTTTGATGACCCTCCGTGATTTAATGCACAGCTTGCATTCATTTACTCTTGTCTCCTTTCAGCTGAACACCTCACCTGCCAAAAGCGAGGTAAGTCGGTGAGTATTCTGCTGCAGGTGGTAAAGAGATGCGCAAAGGCACCATGAAGGCTTCCAGACACTTGTCCCACATAGTTGGGTAAAACGAGACAAACCGCTCCAGGCTTTTCTCCACATGTTTCCACCGCACATCTGAAGAATACCAGTGTCACACACAGATCAGGGCTTCAGAGCATTTTCTTCAACTGATCGTAGCTGTTTGAGCCTCTGAGATTTTTTTAGATTATTAATTTTGTAAAACTTATTATGATACATGCACCACATTACGTATTATCAAATCTTTATACTACACCATCCACATTTATCACAGAAAAGAGTTTTCGAGATGGTATGCTGCAAGCAACATGGTATGCAGGTTTCAAAATTCAGTTAACATACCATATGACTA
Organism: Batillaria attramentaria; assembly: GCA_018292915.2. Classification (NCBI taxonomy): domain Eukaryota; kingdom Metazoa; phylum Mollusca; class Gastropoda; family Batillariidae; genus Batillaria; species Batillaria attramentaria. The sequence goes on from JACVVK020000004.1 coordinate 4,060,329, forward strand.
AATTTGTGACCATGAGCTTATTTACTTAATATGACAGTGGCGGTAACACATTCTCCCAAAATTCTATAGCTTTTCCTTTTAAAAAAAAAAAGGAAAAACAGTTTCAGTCGCTTTATCCACAGCACTGTAAGAGCTTTTTCTGTGACCTCCATCTTTCTTTCTTTTTTTTTCCTTTTTTTGGTCAAAGAAATCATGGTAAGCAGTCCCAGTTCATAAGATATTTTGAAGTCTGCATGCACACCATGTCAATCGCAACAAAGTCAGGGGAAGACCATTTTGCCAAAACAATATGAAAGTGACAATTTCAGCACTACCTGCAGGGTTGGCGAGACTGTAGAGCTGAGTGATGCCGATGCCAGCCTGCTGAACATCCTGCATGTTGATGGTCACATCGACGCCTTTGGTCACATGGTTCTGCAGGATCACCAGCCTCTCCATCACACCATATCTGAACAAGCAATAGTGTCTGGTTCAAAATAACAGCTAGTACATGTACAATGTATAACCAAAAGAAGGATCTGTGTCAATGTAAAGGCATGTAAACCGAATCTGTACCTGAAAATTCTCAAAAGGGAAAATAAATAGAGAAAATACAATGGAAATGAGGAAATAAATAAACACACACGAGTGCAACACTACCCAAACAATTCCAAGTTACTGCAAGAGAACATTTTGCACCTTCCAGACTGAAATGGATATATAAGATTTTCAAAAACGAAATACTTATAAAGTATTCTAATAAATTTATTAAATTTACTGTGTACTTTCATACCATCATTATTTGGGGTGGGGGGAATTAAGACCTTTCAGTGGGGTGAAGCCAAAAATACTGAGAAATTCCTTGCACTGTGGTAAAAAGTGGCGAAGCCATGGCGCTCGAACAAATCGCAGCACTAGGCATGTGCTGTGCTTGTGTTTGTAGAACACCTTACCTGCACACAAGGTTCAGGATAAAATTGGTGAGAGACGCCATGGTGACTGACGGAAGAACCATGGCCTCTGGAAACTGGGAGTATGCGTCCAAGGCAACAGTGACATAGAGATAATCCTTGTCCACTGGGTATGGGCCAAACACTTGAACTTCAACCTGAGGCAGAAAATGAGAAATCATAATGTAATAATAAGAAATTGAAGAAGCAGCTTTCCCATCAAATGGTCCCAGGGACCCTCTTCCAGAATTTTAGAGAGTCCTTTTTCATTTTAATAATAAAAATAATAATCACATTAATATAGGCGCCTTATCCCAAATATTTGGCTCAAAGCGCTGCGAGCTAAACCCAACATGCATGACAGTCGGCCTGAATGAACACTGCAATATATATACGAGAAAGAAAACTTCTTAGCCCCGAGTGGAGCTTGAATCTTACTTCTTGCATTGGTGACAAAGTCTTAACCACAAGAACCAAGAACACTGACCGCCACTATATATATATAATTTCTTTTTCTTTCTGCGTTTTTCCATTGGTTGTTCGTTGTTTTTATCCCTGGAACACAGTGGCTTAAATTGTCTGCGTCATTTTCAATATTCCGCTCATATTTGACGCACTATAGTGCGTGATTGGAAACAAATATATTTGTCTTTACCTTACCACACTTTGCACAAGCAGCCACGAAAATCATCTGTTTACCCACCTTCATAGCAAAATAGCTGCTACAGTTACTAAATGCAAGTAAGCTCTACCTTTTGCCAGAAGTAACTGCAAGTTTCCTGTGGGATAAAATACGCATCAGGTTTTTCTGCTTTCAGCGTATCTTGCTGGTCATCGTCGTCATTGTTCTCTTGGACTGAGCTGGCTGTTGTGGAAATATTGATGTTGACCGTTGATGCTGGACCTCGGCTACGGGAAGCACAGTTGCTACAGTTGTGGATAGTGTTGCGAACACTATGGATGATTCCCAGCCAGTAAAACTGACTTGAAAGTCTCTCCGTAGTCCGTTCCATGCCAAAGTGTGTGCCTCAAAACAAAAATGATCAATACCATAAACACCAAGATATCATAATATTATTACATACCTAAACAATAGAAGCTTATAAACATATTCTTGTATTATGGTCATCATCATTGTTATTATTTGCATACAGGCTGGGCAGTTTTTGGTCTTTCCCCATTTGATATATATATATTGTTGTATTTTTCTCCTGCTATGTCGCTCTCTCGGTGCACTCGCAGAGAAGACACGGGATACAACAGGCTGGAACTCCAATACTTTATTAACAGAAGATGCGCAAGAACAAACTCATGAAAGAGGAAGAACCCAGAACGCTGTGCAGTGCTGCTTATATACTAACAGGTCAGATCTAGAACATTCTGTAACATACTGGCAAGTACGGAATCTTTCTGAGGTTACATAATCTGCTGACGTTACTGCACTCGCATGTTCTGGGATGGTCTAGAAATTTCCATCGAAATGCAGTGACTTTTCGCGATCTCTACAACACCTCCCTACCAAAATTGTTGTTTCACAACAAACTTCAACAACAAAGTCTGTCTCTGGGTTTTGGTGTTCTTTTGGATCGTCTGGGGTTGTCTGGACCATACTCTGGAACAGGTGGCTTGGTCCTGGGCAGTCGTGGTCTGCTCTGGTTCTGTGTTGGTGGCACGTTCTCCAGAATCTCCATGGGATGGTCGATCGGGAGCTCAGAGGCATCTGCTGAATCACCAGGTTCGTTGTCCTCTTCAGAAGCGTAACGTGGGCGCAACTGTTCCCAGTGTCGTCTCCAAACTGGCCCACGAGGAACTACCTTGACGTTGAAGCAGCGAGTACCCGTAGACTTCTTGACCACTGCTGGTACCCATCTGGGCTGCTTGGCATGGTGAGGTCCATAGTACAGTGCATATACTGGATCTCCAGCCTTGTACTGCCTGGTCACCTTAGCGACACCTCCTGGGTCCGGAGTCACCTGAGTTTTAGATGCCTCCTTGGATTGCTTGCCCTGAGCTATGTGTGCTGGCGAGGGAAGCAAAGTGTCGATCCTTGTCCGAATTTGCCTGGACATCAAGAGTTCACTCGGAGAGAATCCGCAGGATGTCGGCATTCTCCGGTACTGCATAAGAAACTCTTGAAGTGCTCGCTTCGGGGGCAGAGAAGACTTCCTGAGAGCTTGCTTGAAAGTCTGCACCAGCCGTTCTGCAGCTCCATTGGTAGCAGGATGATAGGGCGCTCCTGTCAGGTGCGTGATCCCACGTTCCTTGCACCAGCTCTGGAACTCTTCAGAAACAAAGGTGGTTGCATTGTCGGAGACCAACGTGTGTGGGTATCCGAAGTGAGCGAAGTCTTCTTCCAGCAGGTCTAGAGTAGCTCTAGTGGACGTGGATGACGTTGGGTGGATGCATGGGTACTTTGAGTAAGCATCCGTGATCACCAGCCAGTTGGTGCCCATGAAGTTGATGGCGTGGTCCAAGTGAACTCGGCTCCATGGCTTCTCTGGTAACATCCAGGGATGAACTGGCGGTTTGGATGGCTTGTTTTGATGTTCGCCGCAGGAGTCACATCGTCGACTCGTCATCTCTATTGCAGCGTCGATACCGGGCCAGTATACTGCAGTTCTTGCCAACTGCTTCATGCGTTCCATGCCGAAGTGTCCGATGTGCAGAAGATCAAGGATCTTGGGCTGCAGGCTTTGTGGAATCACAACTCTTGTACCATAGATGAGGCATCCGTGGCAGATACTGAGAGAATCAGACAACTTCTGGAACTTTCTGACTTCTTCGTTGATCTCAGCGTGCTTCAGCGGCCACCCTTCGCGCACGTAGCGCATCACTGTAGCTATCACTGGATCTTTGCCTGACTCTTGACGAAGGATGTTGGAGTCGAAGGGTTTGACTTGAAGACTGAGAACTCGGATGGCGCACACCATGTCCGTGTCTTCCCCACTCTCCTCCCTGTCAAAGTCGATGTCGTCTCCAGAAGGCAAGCGACTGAGGGCATCTGCATTGCCGTGATCTGCAGTTTTCCAGTACTCGATCGTGTAGTCGAACTGGTTCAGCCATAGGGCCCACCGAGCTAGTCTGTTAGCTGCAAGAAGTGGTGTCCCTTTCTTTGGTCCGAACAGCGCCGTCAGGGGCTTGTGATCAGTCACCAGTATGAACTGTCGTCCGTACAGATACTGGTAGAATTTCCGCAAACCATAGATGATGGCTAGGGCTTCCTTGTGGATTTGGCTGTAGTTTCTTTCTGCAGCTGTAAGAGTCTTGGACACATTGGCAATTGGGCGCTCGCTTCCATCCGGATAGCGATGAAACAGTACTGCTCCAATTCCAACGTTGGATGCGTCACAAGCCAGCCCCACAGGCTTTTCTGGGTCGAAGTGTACAAGGACTTGATCAGAGGAAAGCACATTCTTCAGCTGTTCAAAAGCTGCTTGTTCCTCTTCTCCCCACTTCCAGGGATTTGCCTTCTTTGTCAGGCGGTAGAGCGGCTCTGCCATAGTAGCCAGGTTTGGGATGAATTTCCCGTAGAATTGTACTGAGCCCAGAAAAGACTTCAAGCTTGAGACATCCGTAGGTGGTGGCATCTTCAAAACTGCCTCGACTTTGGATCCTTTGGAGATTCCTTCAGCCGATAGAGTGTGTCCAAGGTATTCCACACTGGGTTGAGCAAACAGGCATTTTTCACGACGGCATCTGAGTCCTTTGTCGTTCAGACGCGTGAGTAGTCGTTCCAGGTTGCTCAGATGATCTTTGGCATCCTTCCCGCTGGTGAGTATGTCATCTTGGAAGACGGCAACTCCAGGCAGATCACTGGTCAGATTTTCCATGATCTCCTGAAAATAACCAGGTGCTGACTTGATTCCGAAAGGTAGTCGTTGTTGCAGAAGTACCCCACGGTGAGTGCTGAGGGCTAGTCTGCGTTGACTTTCTGGTGCCAGCTTGATCTGGTTGTAGGCATCAGCGAGGTCGATCTTAGTGTAACCGAATCCTCCTCCCAGCTTTTGCATCAGTTCCTCTGGGAGAGGCATTGGGTGACGGTGATCAGCAAGTTGATCGTTGATCCCAACTGAGTAGTCACCACAGATCCGCAGTTTTGGCTTCAGGGCGCCTGCACTGTTTGTCTTACGAATTGGAACCACTGGTGTTCCATAGTCGTTGAACTGGACTGGCTTCCAGACTCCTTTGGCGATGCCTTCTTCGTAGCCTTTCGTCAGGTCATCACGAAGAGCGAAAGGAACCGGCCTTGCCTTGTGAAAAACCGGCTTCGCGTCGGACTTGAACTTTACTTCCAGCTCAAAATCCTTCAGACATCCCAATTCTTCCTTGAAGAGATCTGGGAACTTGTCGCAGAGAGTGTGGCAATCCTTTTGAAGAGAAGCATAAGTTGTGCTGGAGGTCTTCGGATGCGATTCTTTTGCACCCTCGCTCTTGACTTGACTCTCTATGCTCTTCAGTCCAAGGGCATTGTCCACTGAAATTCCCAGAGCCTGGATCGCGTTTCGTCCAAGTAGGTTGAGATCAGGGATCTCGGTGACGATGTAGGGAATGGAGCTCTGTTTACCAGTCACTGGGTCCGTTGTTTGGCCCATGAAGGTGCCCAGCACGGGTAGGTCGTGCTTGCTGGCAGACTCGTACCGATGTGTGACGTCATCCAGCTTCGGTTTTCCCAGTTGTTTCCAGACTGGCACAGAAACAAAATTTCCCGTGGTTGCGGTGTCCAGCTCCATCGTGAACTGTTGATCCTGGATTGTGACTGGAACGTCCAACCTAGGAGTGTCTTGGGGAACTTCGCCGAGGATGGCTTTGACGAGCTCTGCTTTTGTGATACTTTTCACTGAAGATTTTGCAGATTGTCGTCCCCCTTGTTGCTGTTGATGCAATTTTTTTCTGCAGACAGCCTCCAAATGTCCTGTCTTCTGACAGTAGTTGCATTTGGAGTCTTTGTAGTAGCAGTCTGTTGCTCTGTGAGACTTTCCACACCTGTAGCACTTTGCTGAATCGCTGGTCGTGGAGTTAGACTGCTGGTGGTTCTTTGGTCGACCCCCTTTGTTGTTCATCTTGACTTTGTTGACCGGCCTAGGCTTGGAACCGTAGACAGTTTCCTTGGCCACCTTTGCCGCGTCTTCAGTCTCTATGGCGATCTTGACAGCCTTGGCAAAATCCAACTCGGTATCCTTGACCTTGAAAAGAGCCTTCAAGACAGCTTCGTTGTTGACAGAACATATGAATCTCTGCCTAAGAGCTTCATCTTGTGGATCTTGGATCGAAGGAAAGTCACAGGTAGCCGCGTCTTGACGTATACGGGCTGCCAGCTCCTGGAGTGTTTCGCCTTGCTTCCGTTCCATGTTGCTCCAGAACTTGAAACGTTCTCGCACTATGAACAGTTTTGGGTCAAATTGTTCTTTCATGAACTCGACGATTTGGTCCATCGTCAGATCGTTGATATTCATTCTTGGATTTTGTTGAGCAGCCAGATTTGCCAGTTGCTTGTAGACAGCCGGAGTCTGATTAGTGAGGAAGACTTGAGCCTTGCGGTCGTCAGGAACGGCGTTGGCGACAAGAAATGTGCAGAACCTTGACCAGTAGTCAGGCCACAGTTCTGAAGTGGAATCAAAGGCAGCGAAAGGTGGAATAGCGGCGGTCGAAACAGTAGAAGTGTGAGGACGGGTACTTGCGCTGGAATCCCCAGTCGGTGTCTGAACTTGAATCATCTTCATCAACGCACCCATCTGCTCTCTTTGGACTGCTAATTCTTCTTCATGCTGCTTTGCTTGAATCCTCATCTGTTCTTTCATCTGTTCCTTCTGCTGTTCATTCTGCTGTTCCATTTGTTCCTTCTGCTGTTCCATTTGTTCCTTCTGAATCTTCATCTGTTCCTTCTGCTGTTCCATTTGAATCTTCATCTGTTCCTTCTGCTGTTCTAATTGCTCTCTAAGCAATTTTATCAGCTCCGCTGTCTCTGCCATGGTCAGTCGTCAATTTTCGCTGCTGCAACAGTTGAAGGGGTGCAACTTCTGTAGTTGGAGTTTCTTGAGTACTGGAGAGTACTGTCCCTTCGTAGGTAGATCAATGTCGAATCCTGTCGGCGACGCCAAATATTTCTGTTGTATTTTTCTCCTGCTATGTCGCTCTCTCGGTGCACTCGCAGAGAAGACACGGGATACAACAGGCTGGAACTCCAATACTTTATTAACAGAAGATGCGCAAGAACAAACTCATGAAAGAGGAAGAACCCAGAACGCTGTGCAGTGCTGCTTATATACTAACAGGTCAGATCTAGAACATTCTGTAACATACTGGCAAGTACGGAATCTTTCTGAGGTTACATAATCTGCTGACGTTACTGCACTCGCATGTTCTGGGATGGTCTAGAAATTTCCATCGAAATGCAGTGACTTTTCGCGATCTCTACAACATATATATAAAAGAAATGTGTTCAGACAAATAAAATGAACAGTACACAGAGCAATTGTCTGTGGCAGAGGCCCATCGTGTACGGTCTAAGGGAAACAACCACACTCTAGAATTTGCACAAGACCGACAGTGTTGTTTCCCCTGGATTACATTCCACTCGCTACGTTTAAATGGAGGTTGCCTAAAAGTGTTAAATTGTACTATACTTCATTACCGTCCTCTCCAACGTGTGCCCGGGCGACTGCATCTTGTTTTTCGTCTTCAGTGAGGCAGCATTTCCTGAGGACTTGTGTGTAGTCGGGATAGTTTTCAGGGTTTTCAACTGTCTCCTCCTCTCCATCGCCATTGCTGTGTCTCGAACGGCCGCCAGTGTAATAAAGCTGATCTTTAATGACCACAAAAGACTGAGCCCGTCGCTTCAAAGCCCTTTTATCGTTCTTGCTGTATCCCTTTGGGCACTGTCCCGATTTCAGGTACTGCCACACGATGTCCAAAGAACAGTTTGCACCGCGACTGGATTTCTTTTTCTCCTGAATGGTTGTCTCGGTACCTGCATGTTTGGCAGGAGTTCTCGATGCTGAAACTTCCATTGCACTTGAGTTTTAAGTACACCTCTTTGCACAACCAGTACTGAATGCACTTATGCCCGAATAAACGATGTAAATCGCGCGATGCTGCAAGCCTGGTGGACTTTATTTCACAATGTATCTTTTCCACTTCGCCTCCATTTTGAACAGCAAGACCCGGATGTGGAAGGGAGGCCGCTTGCAGCCTCTTCCACAGGTCGTCAGTCTCAGAGAAAATGAAACCCGACACCGTTCTGCATGTTATCACCACAAAACATTATTGTGGATTAAGTGCTGAAAGAGTCAATGTTCACTGCATTTTTCTTCTTTTTTTTTTTTCGTAAGAAGTGTATCATAAAAAAAGTGCAGAAATTGTAATGTCACGGTCACAATCAAGTTTTACTCGTGTGTCAGTGTATGTGCCGTGTGTGTGTGTGGGGGGGGGGGGGGGGCGCCGGTATTGGAACTTGTTTTGGTATTCTAACAGTCACTTGTGTGCATAGGAGATGCACCGATCATATACACTAATTATGTCAGTGGTCAGTCAGTGCCGGTCGGACCGCCGGGCTGCGGCCGGACAGACTGGCTCCACTGAGTCACTGAGTGACCGTACGTGAAGCTGCCGACTGTGACGAGTGTCACAGTGTCGTCAGAGCCGGTGTGTGTGTGTGTGTGTGTGTGTGTGTGTGTGTGTGTGTGTGTGTGTGTGTGTGTGTGTGTGTGTGTCGGAGAGAGAGAGAGAGAGAGAGAAAATGAATGAATTCTCTTTATTTTACAAGGATGAAAGTATTAAGCACATGTCAGTGCTTGTCTTCCAACTTGTCCTTGCTCAGTACAAAAAAGGAAAAAAAAATCTACTAAAATAGATTCTAAAATAGATACTAAAGAGAGAGAGAGAGAGAGAGAGAGAGCCGGAGAGACAGTGTGTGTGCCGTTGTGTGTCAGTCAGGTAAGGTTCCGTCGGAGCCGCTGCCGGCCGCGGTGGGGAGGGGGTGGGGTGGTGGCGGGGGGCGGGGGGGGGGCTGAGGCCGGAGATGCACCGTCAGTTTGTGGTCAGTAGTGCGGGACAGAACGAGTGTACGCTGACAGGCGGCTGTCAGTCACCCCTCAGTGTGACGAGTGTAGTCAGTTATTAGTGTGACAGCAGCCGGTAGCTCACATTTCTTTGAAACCTTTAAAAAAAACAAAAACTGAACAAACCTGTGACACTGAACAAAAACAAACAAACATAAACAAATATAAAGAAGCAAAAACCTGATTATTACTGACTCAGTACTTTTTTCAGTATTCACATCAGTGACTGTCCGGCCGGCCGGCTGGTGAAAATGTTGTCTCACACGGGTCTGCACCGGCTGACTGGTTTAGCGTGATAGTCCAGTTTTTCTTATGTCTGCGGGTTTTCCGTTCCAGGGCCGGTCTGGCCGGCGCTCCCGCTGAAGATCACAACTGTAATTTACTGATGCTACTGCTGATCACCGTATCTCTTTCCAAGGTCTTCAGTTGGTGTCACTGAGTTAGTCAGTGTCCCGTGACTCAGTCCAGGCCGAGTGTGTGCCACGGTGCCGGTGTGTGTGTGTGTGTGTGTGTGTGTGTTCAGTTTCAAGTCACGTCAGTGTCGTAATTGAAGTATCGTATGCCGGCGCTGCTCGCGGGTAAATTGATCATGGCTTACGAACTGTATTATAGTAGAGTGAGCCTCGTCAGTGGTACCCATGCGCCACCACGGCTAATTAGGATTCGTTCGAAGTTGTCTACCGTAACCACTGATTAATCAACCAATCAAATCGACAAATCTAACTTGTAGCGCGCCTTGAGGAAACAGCTGCTGTAAGACTTTGATGAAAACAGTCTCGCCAAGTTTGCAATTGTACGCAAAAATTCGTCGATCGAACATTTTTGCCTTCAGTTTGGAAAGAGATACGTTTCTTTCGTAAGCTCGTGCTTGAGGATCTAGAGTGGAAAACGTTGATATTATTAGTATGATACGAGATGACATGAGACCAGATGAGGACTGAACGTTTGCACGGTAACTGCTTTGAGTGAGATTTGTGTTACATCCGCAAACAAATTTTGGATTTTCTTTGTTTATGTTTTTGTTTTGAAATCAAATTTTTATTTTTTCATGAATGATTCAGGGAACGAAATATTCAAACGCTACAGATCTAATTTTTGTCTAATTTTGTAAGTGGGATTTCTTCTCGGATCTGATGGATCAAACGTAGATCTGACAGATTTTGGGTGCTGAAGGAAAACTGAGTCAGTATTTTCATACAGCCGCGTATTCACTGTTGCGTTTTTTCTGCCCAGGTTTCACCTGAAAACGAGATAAATGGATTTGCTCCTACTGCCCTGAGACGCTGTGACTAACTCCGACTGCTCGCCGACATACGTGCGCCTTTACCCAACATTTATAAAATTGCCAGGTCTGTCAAAGTCAAGGCTCAGAATAGTAGAATATAGGATGATTAATAGCCCGTAAATTTCACCCATGCAGGACCACGGAAACAGTGTAGTGTTAGGAAGGCCATGGTAGAAAGTCTTTATTTTTTTATTTTTTTAGCTTCCAGCATCATGAGATTCATGGTACAGTTACACTATTTTTGCTGTGTTCCTTGTGCCTTTATTCAAACAGGCCAGAACAATGGGTGGAAACTGAAGAGCAGCAGCTTGGAAAGTGCGGGCAATCTTGGATGCACCAGCTTGCACAGAGACGACTAGCAAAGTACTGGATTCTTTCATCTAACAGCCTGTGAAAAGTGGCTGCGACTACTGACTGGCGTAATGTGACCGCCACCAGCAACGTAACTGGTAAACTGTTGATATGTACATCGGCTTTTTCATCTCTATACATAGGGATTAACAGTATCATTACTTTGTGTGCATTGTATTTACGGATTTTGTGAGTGAAAAAAACAACAACAACAATCTTGTAAACTGAACCATCTAGTCTGACAATGCAAAGTAACTCCACAGGTTTGAAATCTGTTGTTGTTGCCGTTGATGTTCTTGTCAATGTCTATGCTGCCCACCAGCCTGCTTCAAAACGCCACTCAGTATGTATGGAGACAACCTCAACAAGCGACTGTTGTTGTTGTTGAAAATCTGTTGCTGTTGCCGTTGATGTTGTTGTCAATCAGTCTCCATGCTAACCACCAGCCTGCTTCAAACGCCACTCAGTATGTATGGAGACAACCTCGGTTTTGTTGTTGTTGTGTTGTTGTTGTTGTTTGTTGTCGGGTTTTTTGTTGGTGTTGTTGTTTTGTTTTGGAGGGAAGAGAGGGTGACTGGGCAACCGGAAAGTGTCACTCGTTCCCAGTATCGTCCATGCGGTTTTATTTAAAGACTGTTGCCCTGATTCAGCCGTCTTGTTTGTCAGACAGCAGGGCCCGTATGTAAAACTCGAGGTTAATTTAACCCACGGCTACGGGCCTAAGCCAGACTAAGACAAAAGAAACCCCAAAACAAAATTAAATAAAAAAGGAAGCGAAGAAAGAAAGACAAAAATCCTTCTATAACGGCATAGGCACCATGCTGGAATGGACCCGCTTCCTGATTTAAAACAGAAAATTTAACCCTAGAGCTAGTTTAGTTCGAGGTTAGACTCTAACCCGGGGCTAAACTCCCTAACCCCGACTTTTACATGCGGGCCCCGATCGACACTATGAATATGATTTTTTTTTTTCAGTTCTGGAGAATATGGCAGGGGACTGAACACCAGGCCTCGTACATGCACAGGATAAACACAAGAGAGAACGTGCCCAAACACATATCAGAATGAACGGAGGACATGTTATTAGACTGCTGTCCCTCGGACTGCTTCAGCACTCTGTAAACGAGGACTATATGTTCACTCTGTAAATGAGGACTATATGTTCATGGTTGCTGAACAAACGGTTGCCAAGTAACAATTTTTATCTCTTGATTTTTTTTTTCACCGTCCATCTGTGTTCTTTTTAATACTGCAGCGTGAGAATTAATTTGTCCTGATTTTGCGAAGATACGAACATATCCATACAAATTTGAACAGAAACTGTTGTTGATATTTCTCGAGGGCTTCTTTTTATCCAGAATATGTGAAGCATAAAAATCTCTGCAGGCAGTTTTCATTCATAAGCGGTATTCAGTCGTTTTGCTCAAAATACTTTCACTATGAGAAGTTTCATCATGGAAACTCGGGAATCTAAAGATGAATAGTCTGTGTGCTTCTGTTCTTGGTCTGTTTGACGAAAATGTTAATGAGAAGAATTCAGAACAGTTAAGTTCAAACGGATGTGCTTCTGTTCTCAGTCAGTCTGATGGTAGTATAGACGAGTTACACAAGCCAGCAGACCACTTCACTGGCAGCCAATCTGGCTCGGAGGTGAAGAAGTCAGACGAGTTAAGTTCAGATGAGAGTGCTCAGTGTGTGGCTGATCAGTCTGATGGTAGTGTGGAGGTGAAGAAGTCAGACGAGTGCATGTCAAATGTCAGTACTAAATATGTGGTCAGTCAGTCTGATGGTAGTGGGGAGGCGAAGAAGTTAGACGAGTTTATTTTAAAGGACAACTCTCGGTCTGTGGTCAGTCAGTCTGGTGGTAGTGGGGAGGTGAAGAAGTCTGACGAGTTTCTATCAAACGCCAATACTCAGTGTGTCGTCAGTCAGTCTGATGGTTGTGCGGAGTTGAAGAAGTCACACGAGTTGATTTCAATAGACAGTACTCGGTGTGTGATCCGTCACACTGATGGTAGTGCGGAGGTTAAGAAATCAGACGAGTTGATTTCAGTAGACAGTACTCAGTGTGTGGTCAGTCACACTGATGGTAGTGCGGAGGTGCAGAAGTCATACGAGGTGATTTCAATAGACAATACTCAGTGTGTGGTCAGTCGGTCTTATGGCAGTGCGGAAGTGAAGAAGTCTAACGAGTTGAGTTTAATAGACAGTACTCAGTGTGTGATCAGTCACACTGATGGTAGTGCGGAGGTGAAGAAATCAGACGAGTTGATTTCAATAAACAATAGTCAGTGTATGGTCAGTCAATCGGATGGCAGTGGGGAGGTGAAGAAGTCATACGAGTTGATTTCAAACGCCAGCAGCCAGTGTGTGGTAAGTCAGACCGATGTTAGTGTGGAGGTGAAGAAGTCAGACGAGTGTATTTCAAATGCCAGTACTCAGTGTGCGGCCAGTCAGTCTGACGGTAGTTGTGTAGTCGTGAAGAATTCAGCTGAGTTTGTTTCCAAAGGTCACGTTTCCTGTCAGCCTGACTTTAGTTTGGAGCTGCTGCAGAAGTCGGGAACTGTCCATTCCCTACCAGAACAGTCTGCCTCTGTTCTTACCCCTTTTGCCGATCACGATGACACGCATGTACAGAAGGTAGATGAGCAGTCTGTTATTCAGGATGGGAAACCAATCATCTCTGCCAGTCCTTCAAATTCTGCACGTCAGCTGGGTGTGCTGATGTCAGACAAAGGGGCTGCCGGTGATGGTCAGCCTGATGATAGTAAGAGTGCTCTGTCACCCGGTAATCATCACGGTGGTCACATCCCTCTGGCCGGTGAGTCTCTCAGCAGTGTGGTGCAGACATCAGGGAAACAACCGGCTGCTGGGGCTAGGACTGTTCCTGCCGGAGAACCTGGAGGTGCGGTGAATAGAGAGTCGGACCACCCAGCGGATGGGCAGCGGTCAAATGACGAGCTTGCCCTCAATAGTGAGGCTTCCGCTGACACGCAGGACAGTTGTTCTGATGTTGATAGCACCACACCAATGCCATTTGCATTAAGAGAACGAGATAAAGTGGTGAGGAAGGCAGTCAAGGATGGTGACTGGGACTCAGTAGTGCCGCTTGTTAGACTGGGGATCAGTCCTGCTATGAGGGGAGCTGTTCTGCATAAATCTCTGGCTAACGGTCAGTGGGAATGTGTGAAGGCGATCATCAGTAGCGGCGCCAGTACAGCGGAGAGAAACAGGGCAATGCTCCAAGCACTGAACCGCAGGCGATGGGATGTGGTTTCTCACATTGCAAAAGAAGGAGTGTGCGACGTCACCCGGGACTTCGCCCGGGCTTCCGCCATTGCGCATCACGAGACGAGTTGTGCCATTGACTTGATGAAGCTTGGCATCGAGGACTTGTCTCTGGCAGCCTACCTGCAGTTAGCGTTAAAGAGATGGGATTTCGATTTCATCTGGAGAGTTATCAGCGACGTGAGAAAAGGTCGCAGGGTCTTCAAGCTTCTGTTTTCGCTCGTGAGACTTACAAAGGACCCATGCCAGGAGGAGGAGGAGGAGAAGAAGAAGAAGAAACGCAACCCGGGCTCAGACGACTCCGACGGTAGTGGTGGTGGCGGTGATGATGATGATGATAATGATGAAGGTACTGATGATGACGGTACTGATGATGATGATGATGATGACGATACTGATGACGATGCTGATCATGTTGGTGACGACGATGGCGAAGATGAAGAGAAGGAAGAGGAGGATGAGGACGACGACGATGGCTGGGACCAGGAAGACAAGCACGTAACAGTTTTCTGGCTCTGTGAAGAACTTGAAGGAAAAGACAAGGATCTCCTCCTTCACGTGGCCGCCACACAGGGTTTGTGGGAAAAAGTACTGAGAGTCTACAACGGAAGAGGGATCAAAAAGAGAACACGCCAGTTTGCCCTGCACTGCATGCTGAAGGAGTGTGACTGGGGCTTCTTGGAGGAGAAGGTGGTTCCAACCCTAAAGAAGCATGACGCCCGGCGGGCCTTCCTGCAAGCGGCCAGAGAGTGCGAATTTTTCAAGGCGGTGAGGATCTGGAATGCAGACGGCATCACAGACGAAGACCTGCAGTTCTTCGCCAAGATGGTTGTCATTCGCGGGGGGCTGAGTTCCGTCAGGAAGTTCATTGCTACTTACGGAAAAAAGAAAACCCCAGCTCAAGTGGCAGCAATGGCTGTGGCGGCCCTTGAAGAAGCCGTTGAGCGAGTTGTGAAGAAGGGGGTTTATTTCAACCTGTCGTGGCACTGGCTCCTCGAATCTGTCCATCCCACCAGGATCGGCCAGGTGCTGAACACGCTGGGTTGGTTCGAACGGCAGTGCTTCAGGCAGAAAATGGCGAGGCTGGAAAGAGTGTGTTACGAGAGCGACGAGGATGAAGACGAGGATGAAAGGCCAACTGCGCTTGCAGATTTGCTGTCACACAGTGCGTGGCTGAAGCAGTACACCGACTTTTCCAAGTCTGTAGACTACCTAGTCAAGGAGGCCGTTCGGACGAACAACGCAGGCTTGTTTGTGGAGATGGTGGTCAGGGAGAGGGTTGTCAGTCGGGTCAGGCCTAGTTTTCAGATGGCAGTTGACGCTGAGAACTATGACTTCCTGCTGCAGTGTTGTCGACTTGAGAGGCGTCAGTCCGAATGGGAGAAATTCGGATACGGCCGTACCCTCATGACCTGCACAGCTGTTGTCATGACGTTTGAGGTGGGCAGGTATGACATTACCCAGGAAATCGTAAAGGCGCACTCACAATCGCATGACTGTGATTCGCCCCGACTGCACTGCTTTGAAGAGTGCATGAAACAGGCACTGTCTGCCCCTGAGACATGGCAAAAGTGTGGCCCCTTTCTCGAGAAGTGGTGTGGAGAGAAGGGTCATGATTTCCTCGAGGAGCTGATGTCAGCGAAATGTAAATTTCGCTCTTTGGGCAGATTTTTGTCATGGTGCGAGCAAATGTCTTTCCGAAACCTGGCGCTTTTTATGCATTTGCTTCAAGGAGACGTCTTGTCTGCTTCCAAGAACTGTGAAGGCTGCCCGGAGGAACTTGTGCTGGCTGGGTTTAAAGAGGCAGCGAAGCGTAGAGCAGTTGAGCTGGCCTGCAGCTTTCTCGAATACATGTCTGGGAGTAGGTTCCAGACGACAGTGGCTTGCATGTACGGTTTACGTTTCGCAACCCTGCTAGCCAAATGTCAGGAAAAGGGTCTTCACAGGTGGGTGATCAGCCTCTCCGCCACAAGGGGAATGTGGGAGAATCTGGAGGAGTCCATCGCCGCTTGCAGTGATGTGGCGGTCATGGATTTTGCTCTGGAGAGAGCTGTCTCTGAGCATCAGTGGGACCTGGTCAGACAGCTTCTGCCCAAATGTTCCAAAGGAAACTCACTGCTGGTTTCACTCCTAAGAGAAGCAGTCTGCGAAAGGCAGCATGAGCTAGCGCAGAACCTCATCAGCAAGGTCGACCCGAGCCGAGTTGTCAAGAAAAACGACCCAACTCTCTTGTCTCTCGCTATAGGCGTCGAGCAGGATATTGGGAGCATTGTGCAGATGTGCACCCGTGCAGGCCTTTCAACTCATCAACCTCAGGTGCTGCAAACATCTTTCCCAATGCTGCAGGCATTGCACATTGGGCATCTCCCTCTTGTCAAGCTTTTGCACCGGTCGGGGACGTGTTCCAACAGGATGCTGCGCTATATCAGGCGCCAGAAAGCGGAAGGTCTACTTTGCAGCGACCACAAAGAGATCGTGCAGTATTTGGATGAAGCCGTGTCGAACCCTCACAATCTGGAGGACCTTTGTCGCTTCAAGGTGTCTCACATGATAAGTTGTCGCCCCGGGCGGCTGGAGAGGATCATGTCCCTTGACATCACAAGCGCTGTCAAAGACAAGCTTCTCTTCATGGACCTGTTGTCCACGCAGTGAGGGTTGTTTGTCAGCGGTTGTGGGTAGGTTTGTTCGTCACATGACCCGGTCTAGTTCTCAGTGTAGGTCTTAGAACATCTAGCGAGTGAAATGTTAGACGTCAAAAGATCGTTTGGAATGTCAGAGATGGCGGTGGTTCTGAATTTGGTGGTGGTGGTGTTTTCTTCTTTTCTCGTGAATTTTTGTTGTTGTTGCTTTTTTTTCTCTTTTTTTTTGGGGGGGGGGGGAGGGGGGGAATGGATTGTAATTTTTTTTTTGTTTTTTTTTGTTTTTTTTTTTTTTGGGGGGGGGGGGAGGAGGAGGGTGTTATTCTGTGTATTAGACTAAGTAGCAGGTGTCTTGAAATTTATCCATTTGATACTAATAATTATGCTACGCAGTTTTGATATTTACGTTTGTTTGTTCTTTGTTTAGAGTTTTCAAGACCTCTGTTCTCCGCACATCCTCTGTTGGGTTTTGTTGAATGTTAATCTTTTTTGTTTCTGTTTTGTTTTGTGTTTTGAGAAATGAATATGTCATAACTTTGTATAAGGAGGTGGTTGGGGAGGAGTGGCAAAGGCAGGAGATAAAATCACAAGCATTAGGCAGCACAAGAGAAAGTTACATATTCAGGATTGTGCACATTGCTCTGTTCTGCGTTTATTTTGAATTCATTGACATTAAATTTTCAGAGCAGCAGACATTTCTTTTCTCATTACTATTACTTCCAGCCATAACTATTGCAAACACACACACACACACACACACACACACACACACACACACACACACACACACACACACACACAGAGTCAGTTCTCACTCAGGGGTTGCACTACCGGCTTGTAGGCCCCTGCACAGCGACAGGCGGCGTATGTCGGCCTCTAGGCCCTGCCTGGCGACAGGCATTTTGGTCGGTGTCGTGGATTCACGCCACTATGATTCCCCGAAACCAGTGGAAGCGAGGGTCGCGCCTGGTCTGCCTGAGAATTAAGCTTGACAGTCGACTGGTACAGGACATACACCCACGCCGTTTCAACGGTGTAGCTCGGACGTCTATCTCGAGGAAAAAAAAAAAACAGAAGAGAAAAACATCTTGGCGAGTTCAGGTGCCCAGTCTAGTGAAACATCAGTGCCATGTTAATTTGTATTGTGAAATGGCGGCTACCAGTCTACTGAAATCGTAAGAGTAGTAGTTTACTAGTGGTGTAATCGTCTGCCTCGATCAAACCCGGACTGCAAACTTGACAGAAGCTTACGAGTTTAAAAAAACTCCTTGTTGTACACTATCTCTCCTCCAACACACACACACACACACACACACACACACACACACACACACACACACACACACACACACACACACACACACACACACACACACACACACACAATCTGAGTCATATCAATAGCGTATATTATGCATACAACAACATTCCACAAACACGTTTTTCTCGTCGAATAATTATTGTATTTGTCTTACCTCCTGCCGTGTCAAGTGTGGCCGATGGAGCGCAGTCGGTAATGGCCGTGAGGCTAGTTGCGACCAGTAAAACTGACACCACTGTAGCTGCTGAAAGCTTCATTGTAGCTATGACTAGATGCACCCTGTGTCACTGTCTTTTATGACTGAGGAGCGAAGTCACGTTTTGAGGACGACTGCACCACAAATAACTAACAAACTAATCTGAGGTACTGCTGACGTAAAATCCGTTCCCAGAAAACTGGGATTCTTGACAGCGGACCTACACTGCTCACGGCAACTTCAGCAGGTAAATTCATACGGAATATGTTGAAACTTGAAATGAAATATATGTCACTTGACAGTAGACCTGCACTTCTCAGGGCAGCTTCGGCAGGTAATATCAATATATATCATACGGAGAAACTTGAAATTGAATAATTATATGTCACCGGAGAGCAATGTCACAGTGTGAGGACGATTCACAGCTGACGCAACAGAAGTTCTCAGAAATCTCACTCGGGTTCTTGAAAGTGAAGTCCTACACTGTTCACAGCCACACCTCGTATGAAATATGTTTAACAACTCTAAGCTGAATAATGCCACCTCAGCGCTTCAGAACACAGCCGGTCCCTTTCCTTGCCTTGGAGCCGCATGTAGCTTAATCCTATAAATCCAGCGGAAGTGTCTTGTCCTTTTCCACATTAAAGTCACATCCGAGCTGCCTTCCCAATAAAGAACATTTACACACACACACACACACACACACACACACACACACACACACACACACACACACACACACACACACACACACACACACATGTGGGCGTGGGCGTGATATGCACATGAGATGTCTTGCATGTAGTCCGATTTGTCAGTGCACTGGGTGGAGCAGAAAATTGAGAAGTTGTGTGTCAGTAGTTGTAGGCAGGTTTGCTTGTTGCAGGGTTTGCTCTTGCACGTTGTGAAGATCTGCGTGAGCGTAGGCAATGAAACACAAAAAGAAGGAATAAGAAATTAACCAGCACATTGTTTTCCGCAATGCAATACAATTTATTGTGAAAGGAACAACTGATAACCAGCCCCGGGCACGTTTACCCACAGTGGTTCGCAAAGTTTTGCAAAGCAAACACGTAGCTTGAAGTAGGTCGGAACCCACAATCACATCATGATCATGCATGTAAAAAGACAAAGAGGGAGGAAGTACATCTTGGTGACTCTTTGTCGTTGCTGCTGTTTTTGTTTTGTTTTGTCAGTTTTTGTGTTGGTTGTTTTGTTGTTGTTCTTGCAAATCAGAAACCGCTTTTACTCCAGTGTTGCCATTTCTCCTTCTCATTAGCTTATGCTGTCACAGAAAGTCGTTTAGGGCTTGTTCACTTTGGACAGGCCGAACAAGGCGTTGTGCTGTTCCCTGGGCCTGTAGACGGACCAGCAACGGATGAGATAATAGTACAGCAGAAGTAGCAGAAGTCGCGCACTCGAGCCCGTGGTAATTGGAAACACAGCTGTCTAAGGGCTATCTGTGACAGTGACAGCCCCGTTTGCCGCAGAAGGATGTCTGAAACACACAGGAGCCCGTGGTAATTGGAAACACAGCTGTCTAAGGGCTATCTGTGACAGTGACAGCCCCGTTTGCCGCAGAAGGATGTCTGAAACACACAGGAGCCCGTGGTAATTGGAAACACAGCTGTCTAAGGGCTATCTGTGACAGTGACAGCCCCGTTTGCCGCAGAAGGATGTCTGAAACACACAGGAGCCCGTGGTAATTGGAAACACAGCTGTCTAAGGGCTATCTGTGACAGTGACAGCCCCGTTTGCCGCAGAAGGATGTCTGAAACACACAGGAGCCCGTGGTAATTGGAAACACAGCTGTCTAAGGGCTATCTGTGACAGTGACAGCCCCGTTTGCCGCAGAAGGATGTCTGAAACACACAGGAGCCCGTGGTAATTGGAAACACAGCTGTCTAAGGGCTATCTGTGACAGTGACAGCCCCGTTTGCCGCAGAAGGATGTCTGAAACACACAGGAGCCCGTGGTAATTGGAAACACAGCTGTCTAAGGGCTATCTGTGACAGTGACAGCCCCGTTTGCCGCAGAAGGATGTCTGAAACACACACACACACACACACACACACACACACACACACACACACACACACACACACACACACACACACACAGAGGGAAATGACACATAAAAAAGAAGGAATAAGAAATTAACCAGCACATTCTTTCCCGCAATGCAATACTGACAATTTATTGTGAAAGGAACAACTGTCAGACATAATAACCAGCCCCGGGCACGTCACACAGTGGTCCGCAAAGATTTGCAAAGTAAGCATGCACGTAGGTCGGAACCCATGATCATATCATGATCATGCACGTAAAAAGACAAAGAGGGAGGGAGTATATCTTGGTGACTATTTGTCGTTGTTGCTGTTTTTGTTGTTGTTGTTGCTGCTGCTGCTGTTTTTGTTTTGTTTTGTATTTGTGTTGGTTGTTTCGTTGTTGTTGTTGTTGTTGTTTTTGCCAATCGGAAACCGTTTTTACTCCAGTGTTGCCATTTCTCCTTCTCATTAGCTGTCACGGAGAGTCGGTTAGGGCTTGTTCACTTTGAATAGGCCGAAGCGTTGTGCTCTTTCACCTTGGGCCAGTAGACGGACCAGCAACGGATCAGGAACTGCTACTCGGTAGCAGAAGTCGCGCACTCGAGCCCGTGGTAACTGGAAACACAGCTGTCTAAGGGCTATCTGTGACACTGAAAACCCCATTAGCGAAGAGATGTCTGAAACACACACACACACACACACACACACACACACACACACACACACCAATGCTGATATGGTCTCTCTCTCTCTCTCTCTCTCTCTCTCTCTCTCACACACACACACACACACACACACACACACACACACACACATGCACGCATGCAAGCAGGCACACACGTGAGAGCATTGCCGATTAACTATGTTCAGTGCAGAGTGTGTCTTGTATCGTCAGTTCACCCATCCGTGTCATTACCCCTCTCTTTGCCAAGACTCTCATAGCAATAGTCACTGACTTCCCATCCCTCTTCTATTAGCTTTCGACACATGAGACGCAACAGATGCAGCCCAATCGAAGCACCTGAAACAAAAACAAGGAGGAACGGCCCCGTCCTACAAAGTTGTTTCTCCAAATTTCATTTTATTTTGTCTGTTTTGTTGTTATTGTTGCCGGTTCTCCCCTCTCCATGTTCTACCAATGACACTAGATCCTCTACGACCTCGACCGATTAGTCACGTGACTGGGGTGGGGGGGAGAGCGAGAGAGACAGAGAGAGAGAGAGTGGGTGGGTGGGTGTTTAGGAGTTTAACGTCCTTTTCCACCACGTAAGGGTGATATCAAAGACGGGGCAACGAGAGAAAGGCCAGCACAAATATTTGGCCCAAGCCGGGATTCGAACTCTCGACCCGAGCATTGAAAGTCCAACGCTCTACCATTCGGCTACCCTGGCTCCCCAGAGAGAGAGAGAGAGACGTCAGTTCCGTGAACTAAACATTTGACGTCAGCCTCAGGCAGGTCGTCATACACAGACGGAGAGATGACGTCAGTTCCGCGAACTAAACATTTTGACGTCAGCCTCTAGCACTGCGATCGTCTGAGGAAGCTTGTTTATGTCTTGTGATTTCCCTGTTGGCTTTGTGGCTTCCCCGATTGAATTATTTTTCACATGAAATCTGGAAGATCTAGAGGGCTGGTGAAATGTCGGAGGCAGTGACGATACTTGCTTATTTTGTCTGGGAACTAAAGCGTTTGACGTCAGCTTCACACTGGTGGTATGACAGATGATGCTTGTGCATGTCTTGTAATTTCCCTGTTGCTTTTGTGACTTCCCTGGCTGAATTAATTTTTACATAAAATCTGGAAGATCTAGAGGGCTGATGAAACATGGACTAGAATACCTTGTATTGTACTTATGAAATCGAAAATTTGGAACTCTTTTGACCGGTGCTTCTCGCAGAAACTTGAAAAAGTTATGTTTATCTAAAAGTTCAGTTATTCTAAATGCTAAAGCTATAATAGTGCAGTAGTTCCTGTCATATGTGCAGTTGTCACACTAGACAAAATCGCCGGGATGATAAGTAATTTGCAGTAGTCTTTTCATAGATATTTGATCTTATGTGCAAACCACCCCTACCTCGAAAATACTTTTTTTACACAAAACCAGTCAGAGCTACAGAGCTGTAGCACGAATACAGGCAGTGTGATTGGGTGAACTTCCAAAGTCTAGAAAATGAAGGAATTTGAACAACTTTTTCGAAAAAATTCGTAACACGACCGATTTTTTAAAATCGGCGATAACTCTTCTGAAAATGCGGCAGGCTAAAAATCGTGAAAGGTAGGTCTGGAGAAGGTGATTTCCCATTTTATCTCAAAGTAAAAAGGCCTCCATCGAGGTGGTTTAGGAGATAGCCATCATTACATCCGTCCACACACACACACACACACACACACACACACACACACACACACACACACACACACACACACACACACACAGACACACGTCTCACAACTCCCGCCAAAAAGAACGCAGCAGCATAGTGTGCATAGTGTGCACGTCAAGTGTCTATGACGCAGGTTTCGTTACGTCACTATGTGCGTGAAAGTATTATTGTGTGGAGAAACGTCACAGTCTTGTTTTGTATCACTGAAACTTGCTGCTGCGCGTAGCAAAATCTGCCCCGTCTCATAAAGTTGTTTCTCTATAGAGAAACAACTTAACAAAAACAAAAAAACTTTGAGAGAGAGAGAGAGACTGACTGACTGACTGACTGAATTTTCCAAGGAAAGAGGTTATAGGCGCGCAACACCAAATTGCAAACCTGTCCTTGCTAACATCTACATGAACAAAATTAAGTAAAACAAACATCAAGTGCAAAAACAAAACAAAAGCAATGCTAACTAAATCTGACATCATGTTTATGCAGGAACAACACACACACACACACACACACACACACACACACACACACACACACACACACACACACACACACACACACACACACACACAACAAACACACACAAGTAGTTTTGACTCATGCCAAGTATATGATGAGAATCCAGCTTACATTTCATACAGCAAGTCTCGAGCACTGTAATAACAATAAATATATTTTTAATTCTATTCTTATCTTAATCCGTGTTACACATGGATACAACAGTATTATCGTCTACTAATGGTAGTTGTATACAGTTCATATGATAATGACGTAAGTTACATAAATTCGTTCAGTCCACAGACTCTACTATATAAGACAACACGCGATGAACAGATTTCCCCACACTTGGACGAGAGTCACCGATGACTGTACAGAAATAACTTTTAACAGTGGCACGGGTGGGTGGGTGGGTGTTTTGGGGGTTTAGCGTCCTTTTCCACCACATAGGGTGATATCAAAGACGGGGCAACGATGAAAAAGCCAGCACGATATTTGGCCCCAGCCGGGATGGAACTCACGACCTGAGCATTAGAAGTCCAACGCTCTACCATTCGACCACCCCGGCTCCCCCTAACAGTGACACATGATCATGTGTATTGAAGTTGAAAAATATAAGAAGAGCTATTTAAATTTAAAAAAAGGGGGTTTACATATTGGTCATTTTTAGTATTATGTATGTAGTAGCATGGTCTCCTCTGTGTGTGTGTGTGTGTGTGTGTGTGTGTGTGTGTGTGTGTGTGTGTGTGTGTGTGTGTGTGTGTGTGTGTGTGTTGTGTGTGTTGTGTGTGTTGTGTGTGTTGTGTGTGTGTGTGTGTGTGCTCTACTTAGTTGGAGCTTACTTTGTTTATATAAGTAGCTTAGCAAGGACAAGATGTAAGACAGGTCTGCGCACCTAGTCTTTTATCCTTGGAAAATAAAGTTTCGTTCGTTCGTTCTCTCTCTCTCTCTCTCTCTCTCTCTCTCTCTCTGCCGGTAAGGTTGCAAACTAGCCACTTGGCCCAAATACTCTACCCTTGAAAAACAAAGGATCGTCTAACACACACACACACACACACACACACACACACACACACACACACACACACACACACACACACACACACACACACACACACATGTGGGCGTGGGCGTGATATGCACATGAGATGTCTTGCATGTAGTCCGATTTGTCAGTGCACTGGGTGGAGCAGTAAATTCAGAAGCTGTGTGTCAGTAGTTGTAGGCAGGTTTGCTTGTTGCAGGGTTTGCTCTTGCACGTTGTGAAGATTTGCGTGAGTGTAGGAAATGACACATAAAAAAGAAGGAATAAGAAATTAACCAGCACATTGTTTTCCGCAATGCAATACAATTTATTGTGAAAGGAACAACTGTCAGACATGATAACCAGCCCCGGGCACGTTTACCCACAGTGGTTCGCAAAGTTTTGCAAAGCAAACACGTAGCTTGAAGTAGGTCGGAACCCACAATCACATCATGATCATGCATGTAAAAAGACAAAGAGGGAGGGAGTACATCTCTGTGACTTTTTGTCGTTGCTGCTGTTTTTGTTTTGTTTTGTTTTTGTGGTGGTTGTTTTGTTGTTGTTCTTACAAATCAGAAACCGTTTTTACTCCAGTGTTGCCATTTCTCCTTCTCATTAGCTTATAGTATCACAGAAAGTCGGCTAGGGCTTGTTCACTTTGAATAGGCCGAACAAGGCGTTGTGCTGTTCCCTGGGCCAGTAGACGGACCAGCAACGGATCAGATAGTAGGTACTCGGTAGCAGAAGTGGTGCACTCGAGCCCGTGATAATAGGAAACACAGCTGTCTAAGGCCTATCTGTGAAAATGACACCCCCATTTGCCACCGAAGGATGTCTGAAACACACACACACACACACACACACACACACACACACACACACACACACACACACACACACACACACACACACACACACACCAATGCTGATATGGTCACACACACACACACACACACACACACACACACACACACACACACACACACACACACACACACACACACACACACACACACACACGGCACAAGTACCCACGCACCCACGCACGCACGCGCGCGCACACACACACACACACACACACACACACACACACACACACACACACACACACACACACACACACACACACACACACACAATTTCGGTAAGTTTCAAGTACTGAATCGCCAAACATACCACTGTCGAGTAGAGTCTGGTCTTGCCCCACAAACGAACCGCCTCTGAACGCGGGAGTCACAGAGACTGTTATCGGCATAATGCACACCATGAGCGCTAAACACACACACAGCTTTTCCATGGTCGACTCGTATGACAGCGACGCTCTACCAACCGCAAACTAAAACTTGTCCAAAAGATATGCTTATTACAAGCAGCTACAGTATACCGATCGCTTCTCTCACAGGATGCGTGCGTTATGCAAGTGAAATTATATATAAATTACGAAATCTGACGGGCTGTTTTTATTTCAAATGATGGCTACAGAAGGGGGTGTGAGGTGGACGGTGGGGGGTGGTTTGGGGGGTGGGGCGATCAGAGTTGTCACGCAGATTTGATTGGTTGCCTGTCGGTCCAGTCGTATCGCAGCGGCTCTTGTTCCTGTTTTCAGTCATGCACGTTTCTTTTCTTAGATTCACGTATCTATTTGCAGCCCACGGGCGTACTCGTATAGATAAAATTCTGCTTTGAGCTTGACGTGGTAGCAAATTATAAAAAAAAAATAAAAAAATAAAAAGGTAAATGACAGTTAACAAACTGACACGCAGGGATATTTGAAATTTATTACAACGTGTAGTGGGTTGAAGGCAATCACTGAGAGGCTGATGTTTACTGTGTCACATTCACCTGACTCTTGCCAAGTATATGATGAGAATCCAGCTTACATTTCATACAGCAAGTCTCGAGCACTGTAATAACAATAAATATATTTCTTAATTGTATTCTTATCGTAATCCGTGCTGCACGTGGATACAACAGTATTATCGTCTACCGTAAAATAGTGGTTGTATACTGTCCGTGTGATAATGACGTGAGTTACATAAATTCGGTCAGTCCACAGACTCTACTATATACCACTCTACCACTATTACAAGTCATGGTATAAAATCCATAATTCACCACATGTGGTATAAACATTGTACCCATGACAACCACGCGTGAATTTTATGGCTGTACCTAAAGGCCATGTCACACGAGAGGGCAAAAACACTTGAAAACATTGTTTTCAGATGTTTCGCTGCGAAACAGTGTGTTTTGTCGTGTGACATACTTCACAACAATGTTTTCAAAACACTGTTTCGATCGTGTTTTCAGTTTTAGAGCCTGCCCTAAAATCCGAAAACATGTTTTGTGTTTCAACCAATGAAAGCCGCCGTGCGGAGTGTCAAGTGACACCTTCCCGTATCCGCTCAGTCAACATGTTTAAGGAAAAGAGACATCGACTTTACCCAGAAACCCCATCCAGAGGTATTTCATACGCATTGAAGTTCTACATACAAGAAAAGGGTGTCTAGTAAGGTAGGAATGTCTTGACCGTAGCAGGGAAACTTGTTTTCAGTGTGACATCGCCTTAAAGAGTGAACAGGTATTACCCCTAGCAGTGTTCCAGCAATGTGTTCTGGTGGAAGGATTTGCGTCACAATATGACGCGAAAAGGGACTAAAGAATAATTTACGTCACGACATGACGTAGTTCGACTTCGTACGGAAATGGGGACGAAGGAGCTTTGACAGTCGCTTGACGTGGAATTGTTGATCTTTTGCTGCGCGTTATCAACAAGCGGTCGTGTCTGTGACAAGCGTAAGCCTAGTTCCAGTTCTCTACTAAGACTTCGAAACGGAAAAGCTGACTTCTCAAAGCCTATGGACAAAGCGAGGTAAAGCACCTCAGTCAGTGATGTCGCGTGAAGCATTTGGATTGCCGATGTCAGCTTTCAAATCAAAGACTTGAAATGCAGGTAGGGACGTGGTATAAATAATTTTCCCAATTCGGTGCCCCCGATTACGTAAAATACACCACACTCGTTTGTTGATTTCGACCGTAAAACTGCTCGTTAAAACTCGCAGTTTTACGGTCGAAATCAACAAACTCGTGTGGTGTATTTTCCGTAATCGGGGGCACCTCATTGTGAAAACTCTATATATACGACATGGATGTGTACACACAACGAAAGGATTTCCCCACACTTGGACGAGAGTCACCGATGACTCTACAGAAATAACTTTTAACAGTGACACGGGTGGGTGGGTGTTTAGGGGTTTAACGTCCTTTTCCACCACATAGGGTGATATCAAAGACGGGGCAACGATGAAAAAGCCAGCACGATATTTGGCCCCAGCCGGGATGGAACTCACGACCTGAGCATTAGAAGTCCAACGCTCTACCATTCGACCACCCCGGCTCCCCCTAACAGTGACACATGATCATGTGTATTGAAGTTGAAAAATATAAGAAGAGCTATTTAAATTTAAAAAAAAAGGGGGTTTCTGGTTCAAAAAATGCAGACACTGGTCCATTGGATGAATTGTCATCGTCACTTCAGTATACTGTCACATGTCAAATACAATGGAATATGTAAAAGCAAGCAAGTTTCGTCCGTACTTTCTCCTTGATTAAATTCTGATGATTATATTCTGAATATAAAACGATTATGTAGAGTCTCGCCACACCACCACAAATCAATCGCTTGTATACCTTGTCAACACTCTCATGCAAAAAAAAAAAAAAAAAAATCAACATTAATTTTCACACTTTCTGCATAACAGCTTGCAATGCTGGACAAATTTTTATAAACCAAATGTCGAACCAGTTCTAATTCTCAAGGCAAGACAAGAACATGCTTGATGGAGCCTGTTTTATGTGGTCTTTGTAATCGTTGGGGCAGTTAAAGGGGCTCTTACTAGTTTGAGCAAGCCATACCGTGGCACCAAAGAGTGTGAAACAAAACAAACAAAAGCATATTGAAGCCTATGAACACTAGCGATGAAGAAGCTTGCATGTTCAGTGCACAGCATTACACTTCAGTACTAAAGACCTTACTCAGGAAAACAAACTCTTTGAATCGAAATCGAAATAAAATGGTACAACTGAAAGTCCTTGTTTTCGTGAAACACTGATGAGTATGCCCGCTTCACTAAGGTCATGGTGTGGTTCAAGATCTCAGTTCTAGTCGAATCGATTTCAGACCAGCCCCAGAACAAAGCAAAATCGTCGTGGATCCTGCCCGGATGACAGCTGTCTTTGGCAAAGCTCGCTCAAGACAAACAGCCGTATTGTGATCTTCTGTCTCCCGCCTTTAGTACCTCCACCTGGGGGACACAGAGAGATGTACATGTATTTAACGAAACTGTGACCGCACAATCCTGAACATGCCGAGCTTGCAGCCTCTCTCTCTCTCTCTCTCTCTCTCTTGCATCCATCAGCCAATCTTTACAACAAAGCCTGCACGATGTTTCCAAATGGTGCAACAAGAACTGTATGATCCCTAATCCATCTAAAACTAAATGCATGTTAATTACCACAAGACAGAAACACCAACTGAATCCGCCCTCATTACAACTTTGCCTTGGTTCTCATCATATCGAACAAGTTCATGTACACCGTGTGATGGGGATAACAGTGGATGATCAGCTAAGCTGGCAAGCGCATATAAATAATACGTGTAAAGTGCTGTCCAAAAATCTGTTTCTACTATCCAAACTTAAATACTTTACCGATGAACCCACAAGAAAACTATTTTATAATGCACATATTCAGCCACACATAGACTACGCTTCCACCGTTTGGGACGGCTGTAGTGAGGCAAACTTTAAAAGAATAAATTCGCTCCACAGAAGAGTTATTAAACTGATCATAGACAAAAGCATGTGCCCACTTAGCACCGATGACAAATTTAAATCATTGGGTATCCTGCCCTTACGGAAACACCTCAGACTTAACAAATGATACTAATGCAAAAAATAAAATTGTCAAAAACCCCCGCATATCTCGCTAGTCTATCACGCACTCTCAAGTGCCATACCGAACACTGAGAAACGATTTCGTGGTGCCGAAGCCTCGTGTAGATATTTTCAAAACCTCCCTCTCTTACTCAGGGGCACACGCATGGAATACCCTTCCAAAAGACATCACATCAGCACCTTCGGTTGGATCTTTCAAGGCCAAACTAATAAAACATCTGGTGGTCAGCTCCTAATGGGCTTGACAATACATGTACTCTGCATGATGTCGTACTTGGGGCATAGAAAATCCCAGTATGTATTCGCATCACAAGTTGTTATTGTTTTTGTTTTTCTCGGTTTTAAAGCTCTAAAAACAACTCCTCAATGTTTATTTGCATTGCTCACTTGTCACATCCATTGTTTTTCCCACTATTGTTCTTTACATATTGGTCATTTTTAGTGTTATGTATGTAGTAGCATGGTCTCCTCTGTGTGTGTGTGTGTGTGTGTGTGTGTGTGTGTGTGTGTGTGTGTGTGTGTGTGTGTGTGTGTGTGTGTGTGTGTGTGTGTGTGTGTGTGTGTGTGTGTGTGTGTGTGTGTGTGTGTGTGTGTGTGTGTGTGTGTGTGTGTGTGCTCTACTTAGTTGGAGCTTACTTTGTTTATATAAGTAGCTTAGCAAGGACAAGATGTAAGACAGGTCTGCGCACCTAGTCTTTTATCCTTGGAAAAAAAAGTTTCGTTCGTTCGTTCGTTCGTTCTTCTCTCTCTCTCTCTCTCTCTCTCTCTCTCTCTGCCGGTAAGGTTGCAAACTAGCCACTTGGCCCAAATACTCTACCCTTGAAAAACAAAGGATCGTCTAACACACACACACACACACACACACACACACACACACACACACACACACACACACACACACACACACACACACACACACACACACACCACACCACACCACACGACACGTGCGCGCATATAATATTAATCCTGATAATCGGTATGAATAAACCTTCCACACAAACCAGACGGAAACTGTACTTACGAACCGCAAGCGATTTGGCGTCTGCGACGCTGGCGAAATTCACCGCCAGCAAAATTATCACTGCTACTTGCATCGTCTTCATACTGCTGCTCTTTCTACAGTCAAACCCTCCTTCCTTACAGCTTTGTTTAGCCAGTACAGAAAAGAGCAAACTATACAGCAGAACTGTCCTCTAAAATCACAGCCGGAAGTTAGTTCTTTGGGTCTTAGAGCACACAACAAAGACTATTTCGCGGCTCCACAGGTGGAACAAACAAAGGAATACAACTCTTGCTACACGACGATACGCGATGGACGTGCACACTGACACAACGAACAGATTTCACCACTAGGGGAGGATCAAGGCAAGACAATAATATTCGGATGCTTGATGCAGCCTGTTTTATGGTCTGTGTGTAAATCGGTACGGGATGAAGTCACAGGCACGCGACACTGACCACGACTGTTGCGGGCAGTTAAAGGGGCTCTCACTAGTTTGAGCAAGCCATACAGTGACATCAAAGGGTGTGACACGGATATATGCTGCTTTTGCGTGTATGAATTCTTTGAAGGGTTCTCGAGACGTACCGGAATGCATTCTGTCTTTATCTTTCCGCTGTAGCTTCATACAGCCACCTAATAACCGGCGGTTTGTGTCATCTGGCTGTTGGCTGTCTTCCCTATTAATCCAAAAACTGTCCACCGTGCAACAGTCTCACTTGTAGCTTTAAATTGGAATAGAGCTTAAGTTTGACACAGGTCTTGATGGAACCATGCTTATCATGAATAGCTGTGAAAAGCGGTGCTCAAGTTGATCCCTGACTCTGCAAAGAAACACGGGGGAGCCGGGGTGGCCGAACGGTAGAGCGTTGGACTTCTAAT
The DNA here is from genome assembly GCA_018292915.2 of Batillaria attramentaria. Classification (NCBI taxonomy): domain Eukaryota; kingdom Metazoa; phylum Mollusca; class Gastropoda; family Batillariidae; genus Batillaria; species Batillaria attramentaria. Next base: position 4,091,187 of record JACVVK020000004.1, read on the forward strand.
GCTCCGGTCGTGAGTTCGATCCCGGCTGGGGATTAATATTTGTGTTGGCTTTTTCATCGTTGCCCCGTCTTTGATATAGCCCGTATGTGGTGGAAAAGGACGTTAAACCCCCAAACACCCACCCACCCTGCAAAGAAACACACAAACAAAAAGAAAACAACAACTGGAAAATGTATGTTTAAACTCTTGCACCTCACAGCGCTGTAACAATGACTACACCCATTCACGCCGTCAATCGCTGTACCAGTGATTGAGCGCCTGTGGACGTTGCCGTGACAGATTTACGCGTTCCGTCACGGAGATTTCCTAGAGGTCGGCTCATCCCTTACGTATACATGTCCAAGTTGATGTGACACGATTCAGTGGGCGGCTGTGAAAATTACCCTAGCCCGGCGGTGTAGGCGTTGGGTGACACTGCTCCCGTTATCTGGAAAAACAGCTTAAGAACTGTGGATTTGATGAGCTCTTAGCACCTCTGTGTAGATAACGGGTTGGTGGGTGTTTGGGAGTTTGGAAACGAACAGCCCTAATGCACTGTGCATGTACAGCATGGTGCAGTGATATCAGTGAAGCGTTGGCCTACAGACATCATGCGTGTGCACCGGGAAGGTCGGTGGTCACGAGGGGATTCCCCAGATGTGCTCGGATTAAAAAAGGATCACCTGCCTAATTAATTATGGCAGGAAAAGCCTGGAAGGCATGTCACAGTATGGTATGTTAAGAAGCCCCCGGCTTTCAGAGACGTTTGAGTTTATGTCAACTAACCAAAAAATCACCGCATTTCCATTGGTTCTCTCCAGAGAGAGAGAGAGAGAGAGAGAGAGATCTGTCTCTCCTGGCAAGGTTGCAAACTAACCACTTGGCGCAAATACTCCACCGTTGAAAATAAAGGATTGTCAGAGAGAGAGAGAGAGAGCACACACACACACACACACACACACACACACACACACACACACACACACACACACACACACACACACACACACACACCATGCACATATGTTTTGTTGTTGTTGAGGTTGGTATTGTTGTTATTCTTTATGTATATATTTAGATACCTGCACAGACACCACGAAAACATGTAAGAACGATCTGTGAGCATAAATATCATTTTAAAAAATTGTTTGCCCCTTTCAGACTTCGAACACTTCAGTTCTCTTGTAACTCAGCACTGAAACTAAAATGAAGCTGAAATTTGGCACAGGTTCTAACGCTACCATGCTTGCTACACTTGAGAATCTCTACACGATCTGTAACTCCGTTAAAAAAAAAAAAAAAAGACTGGATAATATATAATTATGTGAGAGCATTACCGATGAACTATGTTCAGTGCAGAGTGTGTCTTGTATCGTCAGTTCACCCATCCGTGTCATCATCCCTCTCTTTGCCGAGAATCTCATAGCAATAGTCACTGACTTCTTTTCCCTCTTCTATTAGCTTTCGACACATGAGGCGTAACAGATGCAGCCTAATTGTGAGGCCGCTCAAACAACCTGAAACAAACAAAAAAACAAAACAAAACTTAGAGAGAGAGAGAGAGAGGCGGCATGACGTGGCATACGACACTAAGTCTGTGACTTAGCTCTAGTTTCAGGCGTATTACATCGGGACTGACATTTTATACCTGAAAATAAATAGTCTCAAACTTGCCATGTTCCCGGCTTATGCATCTCGTGCTTCACTTTTATTCTTACCTTAGTGAAGCTAGTCTCGGACTCATGTCAAACTCTCTTCATGCATCAGACCCTACGAGCGCACACTTCGGTACCATGTCTGTTTTCAAGGGAAACTTTTTTTCCCCGATAAAGATCCGATCTTGACTGAAGTACCTTTTGATGAGATCTCTGATGATTACCGCTGTCATACCAATACCTGACTTTCATGTTGAAAAAAAAAATGTGGGGTTACCTACTTCGTCCACACTGCAGCAATGCCATGATATCTGTTGGAATGGCGTTGACAGTTTCCATAGTCAGAATGGCCAAGAGACAAAAGACGACAGCCAGTGACTTCATACTTTCGTATTTCTCGGATCAGTCGTCCGCGAAGTTGAGGTCGGTCCTGTCTTGATGCTGTGTTGAGACTGTGAGCGTGAAAACCTTGAGATGAAAGAAATTAAGAGAGATCCGGGGTGAAGTCGAAATGGACCTGTGTGTTTCCGGTGTTGCTCCGCTTCAAAGGTTTCCACGATGAATACTGTCACGCGAAGCTGTATGTCCGAAATATGAGCAAATACACGTCTTTGCATTGTAGAAATGCGTTTATCTGGCCTATAAACTGCCCTTTTTCTCAGTGTCACGGCGACAGCCAAAAGTCCGTTGGAAACACTCCGTGCTACTCAATTACAAAAAGGATACGACACGACACGACACGACACGACACGAGACAAGACTAGACAACACGAGACAATACAACACGAGACAATACAACACGAAACAAGACAACACAACACGAGACAACACGAGACAATACAACACGAGACAACACAACACAACACAACACAACACAACACAACACTCGATGCTACTGTTTGGAAACACTTTGTACTGGCGGTGCTACTTTTCGAAGCAAAGTAGCACCAGAAACACTAGCGTTCATTTTTGACTACACCCCGTGGGGACCCCCTGATAAGTTATGCAAACTTAATGTTCGGAAACTCCAATGCAATCTGCAAAATGCGATTTTTTTCCCGTGCGCAATTGGCTATGAAACCCATTAATGTTGGAAATGCAACCCAGCTCGAAATTATGTCGTCTCAAAATGAAATTTATTTACTGAACTGAACTGAACTGACCTTAAAGGCACAAAAGTTATATTTGCTTTTGCAGCATCCTTTTCGAAACTCTGTGTGTGTGTGTGTGTGTGTGTGTGTGTGTGTGTGTGTGTGTGTGTGTGTGTGTGTGTGTGTGTGTGTGTGTGTGTGTGTGTGTGTGTGTGTGTGTGTGTGTGTGTGTGTGTGTGACGCTTCCATGCCTGTACTACACGCCGATCGACACAGCTGCTAAAAATAACCACCAATCAGGGCTGTCTAGCTGTTCTTCAGTCTTCAACCAAATGATGTCGTCTGCTGAGCGCGCGGTACGTTTCTAAGTACGCACAACAACAACAACAACAACACAATAATAATAATAATAATACATGGTATTTGTAGGGCGCATTTCTTTAAATAAAACTCAATGCGCCTATCACTCACTTACTCACACTCACGCACATTATACAACGATGAACAGACATACACTGGTGAAACTGACTAGTATCCCGGCTGGTGCCAAATATTTGTGCTGGCTTTTTCATCGTTGCCCCGTCTTTGCAACCACCCGTATGTGGTGGAAAAGGACGTTAAACCCCCAAACACCCACCTCACCCCACCCTATACTGTGTCCCAAGTGACTGATTCTGATGCACGGGATTCAAGCGCATTCGACGGAAGGGTTTTCACAGCGTTGTTGTATGCCTGAAGCTTTAAATCTGCTTCTGTTTGTTATACACTTTCGAACAGAACTCAAGCTGGGAAGCAGCGTCGTTATTCCTACTTTTAAGTTCCTGTATCCTATTCACTGTCATCCCCTCCTAACCGAGCATTTCGCATGACTGGGTTTGCATCATTTTATGGTTTTCAGCTGGGGCAGTGAAACGTATATAAGCCGCCATAAACAAAACGCGTATGCCTTGGGGACAGCAAACATTATCTAATGGAATAGAGATGGGGAAGGGAAAATGGGGTCAAGTAGGGCAGGAAGCGGGAGGTGGGTGAGGGGCTTTTAAACCCCTCTGTCACACGTGACACAATTTTCCACGCCTACAAGCGGTA